>CM062517.1:26819038-27302407 GCA_031439585.1 Pterocarpus macrocarpus | reverse complement strand
GGGGGCAAAAGAATTAAAGAATCTCAAATCAGAAAATTAAGTAATGAAAGAAGTTTGGAGAAAGCTCTATAAAGTTGATTGTCTGAAATTGAGCTCAGGAAAAGTGACTTTGAGCAAGTTGTATTGATTTGTTGATTTTCACTATGTATTTTCTTGGTATTATTGGCTTCTCAGTTTATATCAAATGCATTTCTTGATTTATTGGTTTCATTTCTTTTTTTTCTTCTTATTTTTAAATTTATCACTTTATTAAAAGTGGGCTTTTTCTTTGGCAGTGTTATGATTTAGGAAATCCGAATTGAGAAATACCAACGTAGGGAAAATTAACCAATAGAGTGACCCATTGACAGATCCTTAGGTTAAAGTTTTCCTCATTTGAAATTTCCTTGTTTGGATTTCCTAAATTTTAATTCTTGTTTTTGTTTTCTTACTTGTATTATGAAATAACCTAGGATACTGTTAGGACTCCAGTAAATAGAGAGGCAGTAATGGTGAGGTAAAAGTAAATGCTAGAATTTCACCCTATGCTAAGGTATACGTGAGAAAGAACCAGAGAAAAAAAAAAAGAAGAAGAATGACTTGAGAGGCAGGGTGGCGTAAGTGAGAGTAAGTGGGTTTTGTAACTAACTTTGCCACCGGCAACGTTAGGGGAGGGTATGAGGTTTTGCTAATCACTATGGGGAAGAGGAGGAATATAGGGAAGAGGGAGAGTGCCGAGGGGGATATCTCAGATTGTTGGAATAGTGGATGGGAGAGAACTAGGTCTCTCGAATACCTAGTAAGCTTGTAAACAATTTCTTTTTAGTGTGAATAATACTCCAAGAGGGAGGAGCTAGATACCATACTGGTTCTGGTTCTATTCCTTTCTTTTCATTAAGGTTCTTCTGCAACTCTTCTACTCTTTGATACCGGTTTCTTACAACTGGTATCAGAGCCCATGATCTTGAGGGCTCTGTTGTATGGTCACCACGCGAGCTGCCATGGAGTCGAGATTGGAGGGGGTTGAGCGGAGTGTCACCAATGTGGAGCGACTGCAAGAAGAACAGGGACGAGTGTTAGCCAACCTCTCTCGTCAAATGGACCAACTGTTGCGCGAACGGAGTGTCAGTCAGTCACGAGGTCGTAATTTCGAACGCCGCTTTGAACGCCATGGCCAACGACGAGAACAGGGCCATCGCGAACGCTGCACGAGGGAGATGTCTACGCCACGCTCAAGGCGCACCTAATCGGGACGAACGACCGACGCCTGGATGATGGTCGGGTGGTGGGCGACCACCGCGGCGGACGGATCCGCCTAAGATTGAGCTTCCCATCTTTTCGTGATGATGCTTACGGGTGGATTGTCAGGGTAGAGAGGTATTTTCGGGTGAACCAGATTGAAGATTACGAGAAACTCGAGCTGGTTTTGGTGGCTATGGAGGGCGATGCCTTGACTTGGTTCCAATGGTGGGAGGAACAAGCTCCGTTTCCTTCATGGAGGGATTTTAAGGAAGACCTCATCAAGCTGCCAGCCGGAGTAGCCTGAATCCAGACGCCTCGCTTGGTGCGACAAACAGCACCGTGGATGCAATGATCGAAGGGAGTTTGAGATTGTTGCAGGAGCCAAACGCCACATCGACCCTGAAATGTTGATGTGTATTTTTCTCAATGGGCTTAAGAAGGAAATCGGCAGATGAAGGTGGGGGCATTTCCGAGCCTTAATGCCATGATGGATCGGGCACTGGAGTTGGAAACGAGAAATTTGGCTTGGAGAGACGCTGGGGTGAACCCTGGCATGAAGGGTGTAGGGGGACCCTCGAAGGGACCAACTCAATTTCGGGCCCAAAATTGGGTTCAATGACCAGTGGCTTCCAAGGGGGCGGGCCCAAACTTGAAGCTGGGGGAATGAGTGAGAAAAGGGCCACAGGATGCGTAGGTCATTCCCATGAGGAGTTGCAAGAGAGGCAACGTCGGGGCCTTTGTTTTCGATGTGGGGACAAATGGAACCCGGAACATGTATGTAGGATGCGACACCTTCAGTTTGTCATTTTGGAGGAAGCAGCTGAGGTGCACGAGGAATTGGAAGAGGAAGACATTGAACCTGAAGGAGAGGAAGCACTGGAATTGAAGGCTTTGCAACTATCTTCTCACAGTTTTTGGGGATTGACTTCTAATAAGTCTCTAAAGGTTTGGGGAGAGATCAATGGCGAAAGGGTGGTGGTGCTAGTAGATTCAGGGGCTACAGTAATTTTATTTCTCTCAAGTTGGTGGAGAAGTTAAAGCTGCAAGTGGAAAAGATACATGGGTTTAAGGTAGAGGTGGGGAATGGAGCCATTGAAGAGGGGCATGGAGTTTGTAGAGGTGTAGAGTTGAGGGTGCAGGGGATACATATAGTCCAAAATTTTTTTGTGTTGGGGTTGGGAAGGTCAGAAGTGGTGTTGGGAGTAGACTGGTTGGAAAGTTTAGGCCCTTTTAGGGGTAATTACCAGGATATGACCATTGTATGGAGGGAAAAGGGGTGTCACAAGATGCTGAAAGGGGACCCAACGTTATGCAGATCACGGTCTTCTTGGAAGACAGCTTTGAAAGCTTTAAAAGCTGAAGGAGAAGGGTATTTAGTGACTCCTGTAGCAGCTGATTCGGCAAAGGAGAGTAATCCAGAAGTTTCAGCTGAGGTTTAGAACCTCATGGATGTGTTTGAAGACATTTTCCAAGTGCCCACTAGTTTACCACCATGGAGGGAACAAGACCATGCGATTGTCCTTAAGGAAGGTGCTGAGATTCCTCATATACGGCCCTACAGGTACCCTCATTACCAAAAGAATGAGATTGAAAAGATTATAGATGAAATGTTGCAATCGGGAATTATCAGACCTAGTACTAGTCCCTTCTCTAGCCCTGTTATCCCGTGAGAAAAAAGATGGGGGGTGGAGATTTTGTGTAGACTACAGGGCATTGAATAGGATTACCATACCTGACAAATTCCCTATTCCTATCATTGATGAGTTGCTGGATGAGCTAGGGGATGCTAGAGTATTTTCCAAGCTAGACTTGAAATCTGGTTATCACCAAATTAGGATGAGAGATGAGGACATACACAAAACAGCTTTTAGGACTCATGAGGGGCATTATGAGTTCCTTGTTATGCCTTTTGGACTCACTAATGCCCCCTCAACCTTTCAAGCTCTCATGAATAAGGTGTTAAGACCTTTCCTTAGGAAGTTTGCACTGGTATTCTTCGATGACATACTCATTTACAGCACCAATCGAGAGGTCCACAAGGCCCATCTGCAGCAGATTTTTGATGCGTTGAGAGTCAACGAATTGTATGTGAACAAGAAGAAATGTTGTTTTGAACAAGATCAACTGGAGTACTTGGGTCACATAATTTCAGGGGAGGGTGTTGCAGCAGACCCTAATAAGGTGAAGGATATGCTAGATTGGCCAACTCCAACAGACTTGCGAAGTTTGAGAGGATTCCTTGGATTGACAGGGTATTATAGGAGATTTGTGGAGGGTTATGGGAAGTTAGCTTGGCCATTAACTCAACAATTGAAGAAGGATAATTTCACTTGGGGAAAGGAGGCCCAATTAGCTTTTGAGAAGCTGAAGCAGGCCATGACCTCACTGCCTGTATTGGCTGTTCCCTCATTTAACAAGCCATTTATTATAGAGACTGATGCATCAGGAAAGGGAATTGGTGCGGTTTTGATGCAAGAGGCTCGCCCAATAGCCTATATGAGTCAAGTCCTTTTAGACAGAGCTCAAAACAAGTCAGTTTATGAGCAAGAGTTAATGGCTATCGTGCTCGCAGTTAAAAAATGGCGACACTACCTAATGGGGCAGCAGTTTGTTGTGCACACTGATCAGCGATCCTTGAAGTATTTGCTAGATCAGAGGGTTGTGGGAATGGAACAACAAAAATGGTTAGCAAAGCTACTTGGTTTCGATTTTGTTATCAAATACAAGGCGGGGGCAGAAAATAGAGTGGCTGATGCTCTTTCAAGGAAGCTGCAGTATGCAGCAATCTCTACCATTTCTTTTGGGGATTGGGCTGAACTTGAGGCTGAGGTTCAAGCGGATGCCCGGTTGAGAGGCATAATTCAAGATTTATTGCAAGAGGCAAGTTCTCATGCAGGTTTTGAACTCAAGAGGGGCAGGTTGCACTATAAGGGAAGGCTAGTAATAGCTAAAGACTCAGCTAAGATTCCCCAAATTCTGCAGGAATTCCATGATTCCAGCACGGGAGGACACTCAGGTTTCTTCAGAACTTACAAGAGAATCTCGAGCTTGCTATATTGGGAAGGAATGAAGGGGCAGATTCAGAAATATATCAAAGAATGTGATGTTTGTCAGAGAAATAAGACTCAAACATTGTCACCTGCTGGTTTACTGCAACCGCTTCCAATTCCGGGCAACACATGGACTGATGTGGCAATGGATTTCATTGGAGGTTTGCCAAAGGCTATGGGAGTGGATACCATTATGGTGGTGATTGATAGGATGACAAAATATGCTCATTTCTGCCCATTAACCCATCCATATACGGCTAAGGAGGTAGCCAATGCTTTTGTTAAAGAGGTGGTTCGATTGCATGGATTTCCAAACACCATTGTATCAGATAGAGATAGGGTGTTCATGAGCACTTTTTGGACTGAATTATTTCGCATGGCTGGAACAAAATTGAGGTATAACTCAGCCTATCATCCTCAAACGGATGGCCAAAGTGAGGCAGTCAACAAGTGCTTGGAGACTTACTTGAGGTGCTTTACGGGGACTAAACCCAAGCAATGGCCTAAGTGGCTTACTTGGGCTGAATATTGGTACAATACCAATTATCATGGTGCGATCCAAATGACTCCTTTCAAGGCATTATATGGAAGGGACCCTCCAACTCTAATTCGGGGAGGGAGAGAGTCCATTGTTATGGAAGTCCAAACTCTAATGGAAGAACGGAACCACATGTTGGATGAGTTAAAGTTTCAGTTAGAAAGAGCTCAGAACAGAATGCGGACTTATGCAGATAAGAAGAGAAGGGAAATTGAGTTTGAAGTTGGGGAAAGAGTGTATCTGAAGCTTCAACCTTATAGACTCAGGTCCTTGGCTAAAAGGATCAATCAGAAATTGAGCCCTCGCTATTATGGGCCCTATGAGATTGTGGAGAAGCTTAGCCCAGTGGCGTACAAATTGCTGCTTCCAGCCACATCACTAGTCCACCCTGTTTTTCACATTTCACTTCTAAAGAAGTGTGTATCCCCTAAGGTGGTTGCGCAACCGCTGCCCGCAGCTTTGACAGCTGATTGCGAATTGCAAGTGCAACCAGAGGAGGTTCTTGGCACTCGGACTAATAACAAGGGGGAGCTGGAGGTTCTGGTAAAATGGCAAGACTTACCTGAGTTTGAGAACTCTTGGGAAGTGGCAACAGACATTCAGCAGCAGTTTCCTTGCTTCCACCTTGAGGACAAGGTGGGTTTTGAAGGAGGGGGTGTTGTTAGGACTCCAGTAAATAGAGAGGCAGTAAATGGTGAGGTAAAAGTAAATGCTAGAATTTCACCCTATGCTAAGGTATACGTGAGAAAGAACCAGAGAAAAAAAAAAAGAAGAAGAATGACTTGAGAGGGGCGTGTGGCGTAAGTGAGAGTAGTGGGTTTTGTAACTAACTTTGCCAGCTGGCAAGGTTAGGGAGGGGTATGAGGTTTTGCTAATTCTGTTATGGGGGGAAGAGGAGGAATATAGGGAAGAGGGAGAGTGCTGAGGGGGGTATCTCAGATTGTTGGAATAGTGGATGGGAGAGAACTAGGTCTCTCGAATACCTAGTAAGCTTGTAAACAATTTCTTTTCAGTGTGAATAATACTCCAAGAGGGAGGAGCTAGATACCATACTGGTTCTGGTTCTATTCCTTTCTTTTCATTAAGGTTCTTCTGCAACTCTTCTACTCTTTGATACCGGTTTCTTACAGATACCGATTATGGTATATTCTGAATCTGTGCATAAATGTGTTTACAGGCTCTAGGATTTCCCATGCCTTACTTTGCACACGTTTCCTTGATTTTAGCTCCTGATCGGAGTAAATTATCAAAACGACATGGTGCAACATCAGTGGGTCAGGTGAGATCGATTCTTCTTTTCCATATTTTATTTGTCTTAGAAGTTATGGTATGTGGTCTAACTTGACCCTTTTTTCTTTTAAATTTTACTCAATAAGTTCTTGTAAAGCTTCTCTCATAAGGATAATTAGTTCGAATCTCTAATACCTGCTGTCTCACAGTTCAGGGAGATGGGATACCTACCTGAAGCAATGGTGAATTACCTAGCATTATTGGGTTGGGGCGATGGGACAGAAAATGAGTTTTTTACCCTTAATCAACTCGGTTAGTGATTTTTGTTTAATTCCACTTTTGTAATATGCTACTCTCTCCGTTTCAATTTATCTATGGAGGTAGTATTAAGATAATATGCTATTGAGATGATTTGTTTTCTATACAGGAAAGTTTTTTACCATGTCTTAACTTTTGAATGCTTTTTGTGTCAAACAGTTGAAAAATTCACTATTGAACGTGTTAACAAAAGTGGTGCTGTTTTTGATTCCACGAAGTTAAGGTAATTTCTGGTTTTGCCTACTTTTAATGTATAAATACTGTGGGTTGTTTCCCATGGCAATTGTTTGCCTTGCATTTTGAGATGAGATGGGTCAAATTTATTACAATTGCTAATGACAGACAATTTTATGTTCTCAATGTTAAATTCCTGTTTCTGTTTTTCACAATAGGATATACACTGGATTTTTTTTGCATATGATTGTTGCATGTATTATTAGTTAGTTTTTTCATACTGGAAAATTGGGGTTCTATATTGCTTTCTCCTACAAAGCATTGTTCCTAAGAGTAAACAATAAATGGCTATTTATGGCCTTCTAATTTTTCTTTGTATCTTTTATTCAGGTGGATGAATGGTCAGCATTTAAGAGCACGACCATCAGAGGAGTTGACCCATCTTATTGGAGAGCGCTGGAAGACATCTGGCTTACTCACAGTATCGGCAGGGCCCTTTGTTAATGTGAGATCCAATTGCATGCATTCTTGATTCAGTCTCCTTCTAAATAGAATTTGTTTTAGTTCCATTTTCTGAGGCATAATGATTTATTTAGTATGGTTTTGTCAAGTCTTGTAACGTTGGACTCAAGCAAATGATATTGATACATGGTTGACTAACAGGAAGCAGTTGAGCTACTTAAGGATGGGATTGACTTGATAACTGATGCAGACAAGGCACTTGCTAACTTGCTTTCTTATCCCTTACATTCTACTTTACAGAGGTGATGTTCATATTCTTCTATGAGGAGATTCTTATTGTGTCATTGGCCTCATAAATGAGCCTGATTGTTATATACAAGTTTTTGTGAATTTAGTTTTGCCGGTCTTGAAGGTCAACTGTCAACAACCTTCGGCTCATTGTTGTTGTCTATAAATTGTATTTTATTTTTTATATATTTATGTAGAATACAATGTATTGATTCCAGACGGTATACACATTATTAATAATTACAACTTTCTACATGTTGCTGGCAGCCATGAAGCAGAACCTGTCTTACAAGATAATCTTTTTGAATTTTGTGTCTGCCTGTTGGCTGCCTTTGATAATGGTGATCTGGTAGCTGCACTTGAAGAAGGCCAAGATGGGTGGAAAAGGTGGGTGAAAGACTTCGGCAAATCACTTAAGCGCAAGGTGAGCTGAATTGGATATCAGGATCATCACGTGTATACTGTTGATTAAATCATATTTTCAGATACCACATGCATGCCAACAACTTAGAAAATGTTTATCTTCTTGTTCCAGGGGAAATCGCTTTTCATGCCCCTCCGACTTTTGCTGACTGGAAAACTCCATGGACCTGATATGGGGGCTAGTGTTGTATTGCTCTATAAAGCTGGGACTACTAGCATTGTAGCTTCTGAAGCTGGCTTTGTGACACTGGATGAAAGATTTAAAATACTTCGGCAGATTAACTGGGAAACATTGTCCAAGGATCATCCTGTCAAAGAGAAAGCTACTTCTATGTCTAACTGAGAACTCAGTTCTGAGGTGTGTTTAATAACACATGTTTTACACCTGTGTTTCAAGCCATCTTTATGCAATTTTTCAATAAGAGGTTAATTTATAATTTTATCACAAGATCTTTTCTAGTCATAACATGTTTCAGATAATTTGTTACATGACTATATATATTTCCTTGTATTTTGATTTAGAATCATGAATATTTACAAGTGAGGTACCTCCCAAAGTTTATTTCTATCGTTGTGTAAATATGTTATGTAAGTTTTTCAGTCTGGATTCACTATTTTTAGTCATTATTTATATAAAATATGGACCCAAAAAACATTTAAGTAATGACAGTTTTATATAAACGGAAGATCACTTGATGATAGGACCAAGTGAGGTGAGTGTTTTCATAGTAAATTCAACATGATCTAGTAGCCAGTGTTAGTGAGATGGAAATTTTTCTTCTTTCCTCATGCTCATAGGCTCACAGCTACCTTGTATTCAAGCCCGAAAACTATAGTCAAATAATACTGTTTATGTGGTGTTTGTATACAGGAGAGATTAAACTTGAATGGACACGTGGAACCTGATGGGAGATTGAGATCAATGAAGAGAATGAGATGATGCAGGTTATGTGATCACATGGGGAGAGGGATCCGTATAACTGGAAAATTAAGGGGATGGGAGGTAGGTTGGTTATTAAGGGCTAGGACTCTATGTTCTTCTGCGGGTCACTTTTTGGTTTTGCTTTTCTAGTAATGAGTTACAAATATGTATTTTCAATTATTACCTATATTGGTGTTAAATTGTAAGTGGTTTTAAAAATTTATTTGTAATTCTGATATTTTAAACTGAGTTATTTGAGTTCTCTAATTATGGAATAATAATTGGTGCTTTCATGCTTTCATTGACAACTCATGAGCATGACATCTAGAGCTCTCTGATTATGCTTTGATTCCAAAAGTTAGCCAAGTCAATGAGATGTCTCAATTAAGGCTGAGAAGTTTGTGCATTTATATTCACAAAATCTTATCAAGTACTAATGGGTAATTTGCTATGATCATGGGCTGTATTATTTCTCAATCAATTTGATTTATTGCAAGGTTTCTTAATTATAGATAACATCTTTTTAGCTCATGAAATTATGCATTACTTGAAAATAATATTACAGGTTCTTCCCATGAATTAGCTCCAAAGTTAGCCATGACAAGAGTTTATGATGGGGATCAAATGGAGCTATCTAAAGAAAATCACGTTGGCACTGTGTTTTGCACGTAACTTTGTTAGATTAACCATGCGATGTGTAGCCAATATCTCCTATTCGGTTTCTGGGAGAAATCTTTGGATATTTTAAGCTTCGTAGAGGGATACGCTAAGGAGATCTATCATTGTATCTATTTCAAATACGTCGTCAAGGTCGTCTACTTAATGCACCAATTGGAGGCAGAAATTTTCACATCAGCGGGGCCTTCCTGTTACTTATTTGTCATTGGTTGATAGTTGACACTATTTTCTTTTGTAAATCTAATGAGTGACGTGATGATAACTGATGAGCTATTGAGAAGGTACAAGTCTGTCAGTGGCCAGAATATTTAATCCTAAGAGATATTTAATCTTAAGAAATAAGTATTTTTTTCTTCCCATGAAAGAATACATTTAGGATGTGTTTGGTGTGGGGTAAAAATGGGTTAAAATTTCATACCCACATACCAAACACACCCTTAGGGGGCGTTTGGTATGCTGGAATCTTTTTATTTTTTCAGGAATGTTAAAACATTTCTATGTTTAGTAGGAGGTTTGAAGTAACATTCCTGGGAATATTACATTCTCGGAAAGGAGTTTCACCTCTAAAACATTACCATCTCCCCCCATGGGAATCCAATATTCCTATAGGAAGGGAATGTTTAACATTGTGAAAAGACCAAAATACCCCTATCACCACTCAAAGCCACCCGCCACCGATCACCGCCACCTCCGCCACCGGTCGCCGTTGTCGCCCACCCTTCGCCACCACTGGTCGCCACCACCACCGCTGCCCACCCTTTGCTACCACTAGTCGCCGCCCGCCGCATGCAGCCCACCTGGCTGCCACCCATCGTTCTTGACGCCGCCATTCTCCTTCCCACCTTCGCTTGGCTGTTCGCCGCTACCCACCTTCGCCATGCGCCTTTGGCCGCCAAACCACCATTGGAATTGCCGGCCATCGCCGACCACCCTTCACCGTCGCTGCCGGCCACCTTTCGCCATTGCTGGCCATCGCCATCACCGTCGCCCTCCACCTCCATCAAGAGTATTTTTGGAAATTTATCAAATATTCCCGAGAATTCAATTTGTATACCAAACACTCTTAAAATATCATACTCGAGAAAGTTATTCCCAGAAATAGCATTCATTGAAATCCTATTCCTAGGAATGAAAATTCATTTTGTCTACCAAACGCTCCCTTAAGGTGTGTTCAAGACTGGTCAGCTCCCAATGGTTGGGAGTTTTGGATATCTTTTGATTGATTATCATAGTTCATTGTTTTTCCTTTTTATTAACCCTCGTGTGTATAGTTAATTTCTTTTCGAGGTTTTTCCATATCTACTTTGTATGGTAAACACAAGCTTTTCAAAACCCAATTCTGAAAATGGATGAGGTGCAAAAACCAATTTTGAACTAGTTTCAAATTGGTTTTGAACCACTTCCGTACTAGTTCACTAGTTTTGAATATGGACTTTTGAATTGATTCACTTTTTGAACTAGTTCTGAACCAATTTTGAGCTATTTACTAGTTTTTAATCGATTATGGACTTCTAAACCGCTTCATTGGTTCAAAATTGGTTCGCCTAATTTTAAACCGGTTTATCTCTTTCTAAATTGTTTCTCAACCATTCTGGTTTGGTTCGATTCTTCCTTGTGAACCAAACCATGCTCATCCCTAGTTGGGACTTCCTTCAATGGTATACATAAGAAATCAATAAAAGTTTAATGTTAAAAAAAGGATTGAAAAAGGAACTAGACATTCGGAAGATTCAAACCTTATCTCATGATGAAAAGCTATCTCAGCTCAAAGTTTATGCTTTAAAAGTATGTTGGATATCTTTCCCATTTTAATCCCAATTTGGAGGGACAAATTAAAAAAAAGGTGAGTAATAGTAGCAGGGGAAGAATAAATTGCCCTTTTATTGTCATTCTATTCCCTTCTTTTAAATCAATCCTAAACACACTTCTAATAAGTTTGATCATTTCTTCCTTTATCATTTTCTTCCTTGTCATTTTTCTAAGCATAACCTAAAATATTAGACTTAAGTCATGGAAGCAACATATAGCCTTTCCAAGTTCGATGGGGAGGTAGCAAAGAACAAAAGAACCCATTCATGGCTTTGATTAAGGTGGAAAAGGCCTATGATGTTAAGAAAAAGTCTTTTGAAAGACTCTACAGAAAAAACGAGTTTGTGTTATCTATATTTGACCTATCAAATATATATTTATGATGGTGTTAAAATTAGCTTGTGGACATATGATGAAGTCACAGTAAATTTTCGTTCAATTATACATTTCACCAACAGTTAAACTTGAGCCTTTATTTATTTATTTATTTTTTACCTTGGTTTTGAATGGACTTAATATGCATATCTAGGAGCTATTGCTTGCTTTTGCAGAATATATAGTTTTAATTCAAGAGTAGAGAGATGGAATAAATGGTAAAGTAGAGTTATGGAGAAAAGCTAAGTGACATGGTTTTTAGTTGAGAATAAAACAAAATATACAAAATTCAAAGCAAGATACGCACAAGCAATGGTTTGGAGGTGGCTTGTAAATGAAGCAAGATGCAAAATGTTCCCATAAGATAAGTTGCACGGTTTAGTTTTAAGTATCTTGGATTTACCTCACATATTGACATAAAAATGGAACGAATGTAAATTATATCATACAAGTTGAATAGATGAAATAGACAACTACTTTAAAAGTTATTTGTGATCGAAAGGCGTTTCTGAAGCTGATAATAAACTTAACAATGGTACATAAAAATTTCAGCAAAATGATTCTAAATCATGATGCACATGGATAGAAGATTAAAGTGTAAATTTTATTTATAAATTCATAGTTTAAATGAGTCGTTACTAGTTCTATTTATACAATATTTAAATTCGAGTCTTATGAATGAAGAAAACTAATTCTAAGTGAGACTTATTTCTATAATAGACCAACTTTAGTTCAAACCATATTAGTCAAAATTTAATAAGCTCTAAATATTGGTGATTAAATAAAAAATGTAAATTTGATTTATATTTTTCTAATAAAAGAAAAACAGTGTTCAATGTGCAGAGAAGATTCTACGATTTGACTGCTGGGTAGAATTCGAGTCATTGTAAAACGTTAATGAGGAAATGCAGAATCAGTGAAGATGGTTATATTACAAGAAATAAGAATGGTTTCCATGCAAAAATTCTGATAGTTACTGATAGTTATATCAAACTTCCTTCTCCCTGTTCTATTCCGTTCTTGTTCACGAGCATGCAACTTGGTCATGCAGTGATCAAGAATTTCAACCCAGATCAAGTGTTCTCTTGTCAAACGCACAAAATATAAAATCCAGACAAATTTAGTTTGGTACTCAAATCTGTTTCAACACCAAAGCCTGTACTCAAATTCTACGAAACCCCAAGACCAAACAGTAATATTGAGATTCATTTTTTGATTGCTATACAAAGAAGCTGTATAACTTATGCTTTTGAAGTGAAACTTTTGCTCATCTTCATAGAGTTTACAACTTCACGTTTCTATGTATATTTTCAGCAAGAACATCCTCTGAGAAGATGAAATATTTAGTTGCACCAAAAATGCTGGCTAGTTGCATAATTACACTCTGGTACAAATAACTTGGCGGCAGGGCAGGTGTCGGAAGAGAAGGGACACATGTTGGAAGGAACTCATTTTTGTTATAAACTGGTGCATACAAGGTCAACACTGCCTCGCAAAACATGAATCTGCACCGAGTGGGAAACAAAAAGGTTATATGCCTGTTTAGAGAAGCAAAAGAGAGCAAACTAAAGCATGTGCTATAAGATCATCAACAAAGTCACAAAGTACAAAAAGCAATAATTCTTTAGCCTGTCACTTGGAAGCATAATATAGAAGTAATTCAATGCTGAAAGTTCTTCAAACTGAAATTAGGTGTTAGTTTGAGTTTTGGATTGGCTGAGACAATTTGTTAAGTCTCATTCCCAAGAAACAAAACAGAATTTGAGTACACCAATACAGTTAGACTAATTACCAGCTACTGTAGTTTAAGGTGGAGTTTGGATAAGATAATTAGAGCGGGTAATTCACTTTTACTGAGATTTTAGGATTCCATTTCAGAGATTGCTGTATTTGCACATAAGCTTACCTAGAATTATACAAGGGTATTTTATTCTATAAAAGGATATTCAAATTATACGTCTCTCGATGAGATTTCAAAATTCTAGGGATGTCTTCAGATCAATGAAGTAAAATTTGTCACTAGATAATGAACCAGAATTATTTAACAAGACATTGAAGCCAAACCATCAACAGAGCTCGATGAAGCAATATGGCAAAGGGGATAGATGACATAGTACTGTGGCAGAGACTGTCAATAATTCTTGGTCCACCATCAAGCAACTCAAGCTTTTTAAGAGTGTTTGTTTATAACATTATACAAGAGTATATATGACTAAGTAATTAGAAATTCAACATTCGATTGCCCCATTTTTTATAAAGAAGTTAAACTTCAACACAAAGTAAAATGGGCAAATATCTGTATTGTCCATACTTCAAGTCCAAAGGGCTTTTGCATGAGGGGAGTGCCAGGTATACAAACCTCTCTTGGATCTCCCGTCTTACAAACTTCATGCTCAGTATATAGCCAAACCAAAGGATAACATATAATGACTTGAGCAATCCTTCCCCCTTGATTTAACTTTTGGGGCTCTGTTAGGCTGACATTCAATTCCAATTCTAATGCAAGCTATAGGTCAATGGCCATCATATCAGCTAGACATGAAAAATGCATTCCTTCGTGTGATCTTGAAGAAGAAATATCAATGGAGCAAACACTTGGTTTTTGTTGTTAAGGGGGAGATAGGGTTGGTTTGCAAGTTATGATGATCTACTTATGAGTTGAAATGGTCCTTGCGAGCTTGGTTTTTAAAGTTTAGTACTCATATAGGATTGTGATACGACTTGGGGTCATGCTAATCACTCAGTTTTCGGTCCAGATACTTCATCTGGTCAATGTATTGGTCTCGTAGTTTGTGTGGATGATATTGTTATCACATATTATGACCATGAGGCAATATCTTAGTTGGAGAAGAAACAATTTTAAGGTCATTTTTAGACTAAAGACTTGTATAAACTCAAATCCTTTCTTAGTATTTCACAAAGGAAGTAGGCTTCAGATATATTAGAAGAAACTGGTATATTAAAATTCAAACTTATTCGTCTGCAACCAAACAGCAAGTTATTACCAGATCAACGTTAACCCTTATTCAGATCCAAGCAAGTACCAGAAAATAGTTGGCAAATTAAACTACTTCGCAATAACTAGACCAGATATTTCCTATGTGGTGAGTGTGGCGAATCAATTCAAGTAGTCCCTAGATATTGATCATTGGTATGTAATGCTACAAATTTAGAGATATATTAAGAATGCACCGGGTCAATGATTGTTACATGGAGATAAAGGAAACAATTACTGTGTTGGTTTACCTATTGATAGGCAATCTACATTGGGATACTATGTTTTTGTTAGGTAACCTGGTGTTTTGGAGAAGTATGATGCAGAATGTTGTTGCTAGATCAAGTGCGCTCATATTTAATCTCTCACGAGAGAAGCAAGCATATAAAAATTGGCTGTCAATTCACCGAAAAAAAAGGTTCTTTCAAAGGAAATGAAATCAAGCTTGTTAACTCTAGCGATCAACTTGGGGATATCCTTACAAAGTTTCTTCTAGGTCCTCAAAGTAACTTAGTTTGTCACAAGCTTGATGTATATGATCTATACGCTCTAGCTGAGAAGTGTCTGAAGTATCTCGGATTTAAAGGGTATATATCCTCTGTTTATTCTTACTACATTTAGGATATGATTTGTTTTGACAGGGATTTTATTAGGATTTGCTTTCTTTTTTTGTTTCCTATAACTAGGGAATCGGAATGTAATTGTATCATGTGTTTATAAATTCAACTGTTGAGGATTTTCACTTCTCAAGCAATCCACAAAAATGTTACTCAAGTTAGAGATAGGAACAGAAATGAAGACATGTTTTACCTTAAAATAAGTCTCCTGATAAAGGGATCACCTAAAATCTGTCCCCAAACAGGATTAAGTGTGTCTGAAGTTGCCAACGCCAGCCCCCAGTTGTTTAATGAAGATGAGAGCAGCATTTCAGCTTTGTTGTATATTTCCTGAAATTAAATTTAAGTTGATGAGGGGCCAAATATAGAAACTTCCCAGCTCCCACAAAATGAAAAGACTATTCCTTTTTTTTTTATTTATTTAAAGAAAAGGAGCTTGCTAACATGAAGGAAAAGAGGTACTGAAAACAGACCAAATCAATATCAGTGCCTGAAAGTCCTAGCAGTAGACATAAAGCTTGCAGGGGAGCTGTAAGAAACATGGTGAATAGAGTCCCATTTGAGATATGAGAGGAACAATCAGATGCAATTGGTGGTGAACAGCTTGGCAAAAGGAGCATAGCAACTGACTCTCCTTTTTCTGCTCCTGCTATGACCTGCACGTTTCAACTAATTGCTTTTTAAATGTTCTAAAGTAATCTATATGGCTGTCGAATGGAAGGACGGAAAATACCAGTCATGAATACTTCAAGAGCCATCAATAGTATTTTCTATTATGCAGAATTATTTGTAAAACTTGAAACAAACTCTAGTTCAAAATACATAATAGGTATTAAGTACGTTAGAATATTTAAACCCTTAATAAAACAAAGGTAACACAAGATTTAACTTTATTTATAGTGCAGCTCGTTGAGATGAATTCTGGTTTAAAGATTAATATGTCTGAGTGATAATGTGGCAATAAATATGCGCTGCCAACCCCAGTTCTGTCCTCTTATGCAGCTTTACCGGATGCTAAGTCTTACATTGGCCTCTTGTTTACTTGGGTGAGCCCTTGGGAGGCAATCATCAAGCTACTTCTTTTGGAATGCAGTGGTTCACAAGATCCCTAAGAGGTTGGAAAGTTGGAAGGGTGCCTTTTTTATTCTTTAAGGTTTGTTTGAAAGTTATGACGAAAAGGGAAGGAGAGACATCAAAGCGGAAGGAAGAACAAAGGGAGGAGGAGCTTTAGAGGGTTTCACCTTACCCTTGTTGGGTTGTGTAAAATAGATAAGGGTTAAAAAAAAACAGTGGGTCTATTACGTATTTTTAATTTTTACTCTTTATGAAAATAATTTAATATAATTAATATGTTTCATACTAATATTAAATTTAAAAAACTCTAAAAAATATTACATATTTCGTAGATTTAAAAAATATCTCCTTTCTGAAAAATATTCTTACTCTAATTTTTTTCTCAAAAAAATTAATCTTTCCCCAAACTTTTATCTCCTGATTTTTTATCTCCAAAAATATTTTTTCTCTTCAATTTTTTTTTTCCCTAAAAAGTATCTCAAATTTTTTCTATAAAAATATTTTCTCTCAAATTCTCGCTTTCTCTTTCTAAAATTTAATTTTTGACACTAAAAAAGATTGGGTACAACAATAAGCGAGCTGTACTCCCAAGAAAATAACCAAGGTTCTATTCACAATAGTGGTATTAATTTTGGAGAAGGTAATTGTTGGAAGTGCTTCTTAGTTACAATAGTGTTTGAGGGTAGAGATACTTCAAAGACCCAAAAAAATTTAATTTTTGACACATTGTATCTTTTTAACTTGTATCTTTATGTTAAAAATGACATTTCAATATTATAATGAGGATAAAATAATAATTTAATCATAATACCGTTAAAAACCCTTCATTTTGGGGGGAACTATGAAATAGAGGTTTACAAGGGATTTCAATGGTTAATGAAAGCCCTCAAATGGCTTCCCCTCTACAAAGCAAAACTCCCAAACAAGGATAAAACCCTTCTATGCCTCCTTTCCATCCCTGCCCCCTCTAAACTAAACTTACAAAAAGACCCTTAGAAAGTTGAATCACTCTAATTCAATCTTGCCTGCCCAGCATACCTATTTACTACATGTCCGTCTTTAAATTGCTGGAAGAAGTGGCTCCAAGGTGGAGAAGATACATCCAACAATTAACTTATGCTCAATAGTTTCAGTAACAAGTATGATACTGAAGCAACACAACTTCCCACCTAATGGGTAAAGTTAGCATTTATAAACTACTATAGACAATAATAATAAATTCAAGAAACAATTTAATAAAAAAAAATCAATAGATAAATAAATAAAGCAGTAAGGCTTGCCTTAAATGCTTTGCTGTTGTCATTATCAATGACAAAAAGAAGTGGCCTTCTTGTGAATGGTAGAAAGTCAGATGGATATACACAGTTTGATCCTGGAAAGGGATCAAGTTAAAGTATTCTGCAATTCCAACAGAACTATGTATAATGTAAGCACTCTGTCACCATTGCACAAATTTATGAGCAAGAGAACCATTAAGATATTACATTTCAAGAGCTTTTCATTATATACCTTTGACAATAATAAACGTTAAATACTTGGGTTTTACGTCATTTTCATCCTGCTTGGTCCTATCTCAGAAAATTTAACAGGGAGAATGACTTAAAAGTAAAACTATATGACTTAAAAGTAAAACTATGCATGGAAAGTACCAATTATAAACAAGTACAGATAAAACCCTTCACATTGTACAGGTTCATGATGAGATCCACTAAGAGCATCTGTATGTAAATAGTCAAGAATCAATTCTCCTAAAAGCTTAGTTGGGTAGAGGATTATTCAAGAATAGTTTTAAATCTCTAACACATCCCCTCATGTTAGGATCCATCAGGACTTGAAGCATAGAATACACAAATTCACTTTGCCTTATGCTGAAATTAATTTATTTATGAAGAATGTATGTGACAATGATCCAACTGCTAGCCACTTGGTCTCAATCCATCTCTGTAAAGTTGTGCATCAATAGAAGCCAACTTTAGTTTCAAACCGAATGTGCCAATAGCCCAGCAGCATTGTTGCTTCTCCTCGTGCCATGTTTTTAATTTTGACAATGTCATGAACCATCTATCCCACAAGTTTAACCTGTTAGATAAAAGTACATAAATGGTATTATATCTTAACGCGCCCACTCATGCAAGAGGCCTTCAGGCTTGAAGCGCGGACGATGCACAGAGCTATCTTACCATGTGCTGAAATTTAACTTTTATTTAAAAGATTGGGGACAAACAAAGATTGAACTCTAGACCACTTGGTCATAGAGGCTTTAATACCATAATATGAACTATCTCTCCCAAAAGCTTAAGCTGTTAGGTAGAGATATGAATGGTATCATATCTTAATAGACAACTTTGCTCCTTATTGTAAGTTATTCCAGCAAAGCTTACTCAAGCTTCACTTCTTTCCAGCAACATCAATGGTCACAACTCACAACTAGGCAACCAGCAGCAGAGATTACCAAACATGCAAACAGCTTTGAATGGCCAGATAATTCAACTGGACCTCCAGCCATATTCCCACATGCCAACATGTCGTGCCTGACCCACATATGCTCTTTTCTCTTTTACTGTTTCATGAGGGGCACAAACCTTTAATGTTTGGCAGGTCACTCCAAAGAACCGGTTGAATACTTCACTTGGACCACATCCACATCTCTTCAACCTGCATCTTGGAACTTTAGGGCCCATTTCTGCCTTGGGTACGACAAACCAGAGATCTGCTATCCAGGCATTTCATCATTTACTCGAAATTCTTTACTCAGTTTAAACTTGGCAGATGGCTCCACTAATTCTGTTTTCTTATCATCTTCCATCATGTGTTTAGCTCATTTTCCAATCAACTTACTATTCAGTACTAAACTTACCCATTCTCTCAATTGTGTTATTCACTTTTATGATATCCCATTCATAATGTCTTCCAGTATCAGGGGGCAAAGCATATTATTGGTAGAGGTTGTTTGTTATGTATTTTGCACATTTTAGATACACCATAATCCATGCCACGTTCATTTGCTTGAATTGTGAAGAATAATAGCATGTGATAAATTTGTAATATGTGCAAGGATTCACACTCTTCATTAACAGTCAATTTACTATTCAGTATTCTCTGTCCTTATTAATGTCAGATTCCAGTCTTCCCCTCTATGAAATTCTTATGCTTTTTTTTCCTAAGCAATTAAATATTATTTTACTAAAATACCCATAAACTTATGTTCTTTTAATGGATTTTTGGTCAAAATATAACAGACAAAACTTGCTATTTGTTTGCCTGTAGACATGGCTTATGGTAGGACACAACAACATCATCTGATCTATAGTGTGGCACAGTAGGAAAAGACTTTGTGGTTATTGTTGTGTGTGTACACACAGCTAAGCATGGGACAGCCCATAAGATGCACAACTAGGAGATCTTATAACTACATAGTGGGCACAATGATTAGAGAGTGAACCACAGCCAGGTTGGAAGACACAGAATCCACTCTGATGCCAACTTGAAAATAAGAGACCTGAAGTTGTGGCTGAATTACACTCAAAATGATATCACAAGCTTCTGATATCTCATTCTTCTGATACCAACTTGAAATAAGAAAACACTCTCTGGTATGCATTTTTTCCTTCATACTGTATTTCCAATTTCCTGAGCTTGTGGGTACCTAATTGATATCACAAGCTTCTGAATATACATACCAGAGAGTGTTTTCTTCTTTTCTTTTTTTTATCTAATAATACCAATATCTAACAGTAGGCAAGGCATCAAAAAATGCCATATACAAAAAATATACATATGTTATCATTGGTCAAGTTAACAATAGGACACAGTGGCACCATTTGATCAATGAAGTCGACCCTACCTAGTAGGAAAAGGCTTGTTTGTTGTTTTTATCCTTGGTCAAACTTCAAAGTAAAAACATGCATTTACAATAGGGAAATAATGGATTGGACAATAAGTACTGTCATCAAAACATCTAAATTACCAAGGGCTCTGAACACATTAAAGGGGCTTCAAAAAATACAGAGCATATAATGTGGCATGCAATACAAGAATGAAAGAACATGAAAATATCCTCTAAGGGTACCTCCATCTCCACGGGGACCAAGGGGTATCCAACCAGATTCATTCTGTGCAGCACTACAAGATCCTGCATTCGATGTAGAAAATAGAGTTCACTTTTCATTAAATCAATTCGAATAACATGAGGTATGACCCTACACATTTACATGCTTATATTCACAGTGTACAGAGGATATCTAACCTGAAGCTGACAAGTGTACAAGGACAATACCATCAGAAGGAAGCTCCTCACAAATTGTGGCAAGAACCTAACCATTAGAAGGAAAAACCAAATTATACTTGAATCACTTGAGAATCCAAAAAACAATAATGAAAGAAATACTCAGTCTGATGCTAATTAAGAACCATTTTTCAAAGTACAAAGAAGGAGGAAAGTCAAAAACACGTTTTACACAGAATGGATGGTTTGTTCCGAATCTAGCATATCCACCCCCCATATGATAATTCTGGCTTAAACTTGGACAGTTGCTTGAGAAGTCATCATTAAATAACAGTGAAATAGTAGACATGAGATGGCTTCATAAATTTCACATGCTTGGGAAGCCCAAGCACAGAATCATCATAAAATCAATTAAATCCCAAAATTTTCAGCATGGAATCAAAGCCCAATGTGATCCAAGCACTAGTGGATTATGGGCTCTTGGAACACTATTGAAAGAAAATAAAAAATAACATATATTGTTTGATACATACAGCTATAAAATGGGTCAATGAAGGACGGTATAACACAGCTTTCCATGGGTTTGGTGGTAAGGCAGGATCAGCAATATCTTGGGAGTAGCTGATACGACTAGCCCCAGTTGCCCCATTCTGACTAAGTTTTGAGCCACTAGACTGGTAAAATGACCCACTAGGTTCCCACTCCAAACACTGAAGCATCCTAAAAGTGTCAATAGTAATATCTGAAACCTTAACCTGTTCAGGAATGGCATTTAAAATCAATAATGAAAGATCATTAACATCATACTGAACATCTTTCCAGCAGTAAATAGCCGAAACTGATTATATCATTTTCGAACAAATATTCTTCAATATGAGAGAAGAAGCAAAAAATCCTGGATACTTACCTCGTCATGATGGAAACTACTTAATACAGCATCTCTTAATTTCAAATTTCGCTTTGTGATAGCTGCAGCAACATGTGGTAAAGTATCCGGATGAGGGTCCAAAACTAGACTATATCTCAAGGGCCTGATATTCATAAAAGCTGTGTCAGCTTTTATAAATGTGACTATTTCCTGAACCACTAGCTTCCGTTCTTTAAAGTCACTGTCCTGGAATCAAATTTTTTGAAGGTCATTTCCAAGACATCCACAAACAAAAATCTATCATAACATATTCTGGACAGCACCATGTTTTCACGTAGCACTCCACTTTATTGTCTATTACGTAGCTTGGTTGTACTAACTACTAAAAATGCAGTACTTTGTTATTTTTGTGCAGCTCTGCGGTTAGTTTAGATGTTTAGTTACCAACAAACTTATTCATCAAAATCAAAGGCAGCAGAACACAAGAAATTCATCAATGTTAGATATATAAGCCTTCAACCAATTACTTACGCTTTAAGAATAGTTGGTCCGTATCAACGCATCTTTGACCAAGTGGTTACGATTTCAATCCTTGCCACCCCCATCCTTCTAAATTAAGTTGAATTTCAGCACAAGGTCAAATGGACCTATGCATTATCCATGCTTTAAACCCAAAGGCTCTTTCTTGAGGGGCATGTCAAACATTAAACCATTAATATAACTCTTCTCCTAATAGCTTACACTTCTGGGATAGTTGGCCCTTGACAACCAAATTATCAAACCTATCAAACCTATTACAGACTTGGAAACTCCACCATAATTCAATACTACTTTGAGCCATCATATTTACATCACTCTGCAGCCATAAGTTGGAGAAACCCTGTTAGCTTATGTAGCAAAATCTTTTTTATTTTTTTATTTTTTTTATTTTCCAAAATTGAGAATTACCCTCATCAACCTAAACAATCTACTGAAAGTTACACTGTAGATGCTAGTCACCCATTAGCAAAGAAAAAGTCTCATGAACAATCAACACCTTTACACACATATCTGCACAAAACACAATGCAACAAACTGAACAGCTAAACACAATTTTCAAATACAGTACCTGTTTATCATAATCAATTATGGTAAGTAAATTATGTTTTAAATGGACCATCAATTATCAAAAGTGTAGAAATGTATCATATTCAAGAACAGCAACAAGTTTATCATTTGTAAATGTAATGCTAAAACAAAGGTCAGAAACATTAATCAACAAATCATTGAAATTCAAAATGCTACAAGGAAATGAAAGAGAAAATTAGCATATGCAGACCTGGAATGTCCTCTTCCATTCATCAACTAAGACTTTAAGCTGATTGACCAATTGCTGCACCATTTCCCTTCGGTTTAAAGCCAAACACACCATCAGGAACCGAGGAAGAAACCTCAATTGTTTGTTAGCAATATTCACATCCTGAAACAACCCCTCCTTAAAATACTCCCTTGTCAATATGGCTTCATAGAATGTATATGACCCAGATAATTCGCCTCACTTGTGTGCATGTACTGCCCAAAATACAGCTGCCCTATGCAAGATGCAATCTCACCAATCTCCCATCTCTTAAGCCCGGCTTCTACCAGCTTCTGTCGGTTCTCCTGTTGAAACTTCCACAACTGTGTGTACACCTTGAACACCTTATAAAAGTATGTATCATGCCTACAACAAATACAAATAACCAACCTTTCAATATTTCTTTCTGTGCTGGAAAACTAACTAAAATTAATAAACTACACCAATGTCAACTAGCATTGTATCAATCAAAATAACGAAATCTTGACTACCCAGAATAGAGTGTCCTATATCTAAACAGTACTTATGGAAGTATGTACAATATCTAAAACAAAGCCATATGAATAACTTTTCTTTTAGAGGTCAACCAATAGGTACCCTTTCAATATTGCTTTCTGTACTGGAAAACTAAACAAATTAATAAATCACACCAAGATACTCCCGTTGGACCTGTACCCTATAAAAGGAACAAAAAAAGAAACAAAACTTACCACTGTAAAATTTGCTAAATATAAGGCTCAATTCTCAGATCAATAAAAAATTATTCCCTATTACATAAAATTAACCCAATTCTGATTTTCATGATGTAACAAAATATAATGCTTTCTGTGTTGGTAAACCAAACTAAATTAATAAAACACACATTTTAGGATTTGAAGTTTGAATCCTGACGCTGTAGGTAATGTTCGTCATGAGTTGTACTCCATTTCCACTACGGCCAACCACTTTTGGTTTAAGCCACGTCATGAGTCAACAAAATAATGAAATCCTGACTACCCAAGTTAGTGTATGATGCGTCTTAAAATCCACCACCTTTAAGGATTAACTCTCGTATGAGTCCCCAAACAATTCCTCCTTGCCACGTAAAAACTAACCTTATTCCGATTATCATCCGTTGATTTAACAAAAATTTGGGAAAAAAAACAAAATCACTCCTTAATTCTCTGGGAAACCAAAGAAGAGAAACGAACAGCTGAACACATACCCAGAACCAATGAAGTATGGATACTTTATTTTGACAAAAGTATTCGTACCGGTATTTTCGGGATACGAGTATGTCTTAGTACATTGGATACGTCTGAATACGTCTAGGCACATATTTATTATTTTATTTTTAAAAAAAAAAAAAATTGGGTATGAATTGGATTATGAATACGGCTCTAAGTATAGGACTTATTAAAATTATGTTGTTTTGACGTGTTTTTTTTTTCATTTTTCTCGGTGCCTTCTCGTTTGTCGTTTTTTCCATTTTGACGTTGCCTTTCTTTTTCCGTTTTTTCCTTATCAGAAGTTCCTCATTTAGAACCCTATCCCTCCTCCTTATTTTTTGTTCTGCTTTTATTTGTTTTTGTTAGTTTTTTTTTGGCTGCTACCGCTTATTTTTGCTGTTGATTCTATTTTCATTTGTGCTTTTTTTATATTATTTTAATTTATTATATAAAATTTTAATTTTTATTTTATGAAATTTATGAAATATATATATATATATATATATATATATATATATATATATATTATTATACTTATATTTCAATTTTTACAAAATTTTTGTATGTATATTTATACACAAAATTTAGGAGCTAATTTTAAATGAATCAATTAATAAATAATTCCTCCCTATCACATAACAATTGAACTCAATTATGATCGTCACGCATTGGTGTAACAAAATTTAGAACACATTTATTTTAGTCCTTTCTTTTTTGAGAAACCAAAAAAGAAGAAATGGGAAAAAGAAAAAAAAAATAAAAACAAAAAAGAGGATTATGAGAAAATGGGAGGAATCTGCTGCGCTGGTAATAAGGTAAGTCTCTGATCTTGGAGAACTTCTTGTCAGCTTTATCAGCAGGAGTCCAGAACACCTCGCTCACTGGGATATTGCTGCTGTTTTGCTGCGACATCTTCTTCTAGCTTCCGAAGCTCAGTCAACGACGTCGTTTTGTTTTTCTATTGCCAGAATCTGTAAAAGCAATGCAAAAAAGGAAGCTTAGATGAAGAGAGGACTCGCCGAAGTTCGCTGTTTCTCATGACAGGGCAGGGCGATCTTCATCTTCTTTTGTAAACATTTCTTTTTGTCTTTTTATTTTTCAAAAAAAAATATTTTTTATTTTTTAAAATAAATTCCAGATTTTTGGGGTAAGGAAAATAGGGCCAAAGATTCTAATTGCTAAATCAGTGCCTTTAATCTAAATGTGTTAGTTTAATTATAGATACATTATTTAATTAAACTTTGTTTAATTTTTTCATAAATTAATATATTTTCTTACATCTCACATTTTATTTTAACTATATTTTATGCAAATTTATTAGTTTCATAAAATAAAACATTGAAATTTTTTTAAATATTACTGGGTAACATTTGGAGCAATCACAAATCGGTTTAGTGGTTTAGTTTTAAAACAAAAACTCTACCAAGCAAAATAATGAATTTTATCTCATTTTATTTGATTCGGTTTTATTATATTATAAAAATCTAGATCGATTTGGATTGGTTTTGGTGATCACACCCCAATGGAGTATGATATGACGATCGTACTCTGGAATATGTGTAACAAGTAAGAGAAGATAAAAGAAGAAAAGAAAATTATGTGATCTGTATAAATTTAAATACAAGTAAAAACGTGTGCAGATTTTATGTACTCAATATATTAGTGCTATTGTATTTCAATAAGTTTCAATTATTATTTATAGTATAATTCATGAATTGACTTTGTATTGGCTCATCCAAATAACAAGTGTATGAATGAAGTGAACCTTGCTTCGGACAGTATGTTTTCGAACTATAAAATTGAACAGTTTATATAATATGTTCACCTTTTTCATAATAAATTGAAGCAACTGGAGATAATAATGATGACATGTATAATAGTTAAAGAATCCTACTGAGAATTTAAGAATCTCACTTCGATTTCCATGTTATCTCCAAATAAACTCAAAGTTAGAAGGCGGTGAAGTTCTTATCGTAAGAGGTCTAACAGGTAATAATAACAAATCACAGTATGACTACGAGCAAGTATAGTACTGTATTTCAGAAAGATGTTACATATATCAACGTTGATAGTGTATGAAGTTGAAAAGCCATAATTGATTTCTGTTACTCACTAACTATTAATTTGTTTTCTCTAGCATTAATTAATTTTTTCAAATTTAGCTCTGTCTTCTAAGTCATAGTAAAATCAACTTTGTCCTATGGTGTAGATATATATTAACCAAATTACTCCAATTCTTGTGTTCTTACTTGCCTTTATTTATGATTTTCGGTTTTGCTACATTTATATGAATTATGTAATAATTTTATTCGCAAGGAAAACATACTCCTATCGATGTTTTCAGATTCAAAACAAAAAATTTAATTAACATTATTCTTTTGTTATATAGTATAAAGATTTCAGTCACTACCCAAGGCACTAGATGGAGTTGGTTCATTTGGTAGGCTTTGCTTTCATGCCAATTGAATTCATTTTTTTTCAGTAGATGATATGTTAATATTGTTGTAACTTCTTTTGTTTGATTATTATCTAATTTTCGAAGCATTTTTAGTGAGTGTGTATAATTTAGAGAAATTGAATTGATTAAAGATGCATTATTCTCTAATGTTTGAACATCATAAAGCATGCTTATTTGTTGTCTAATGTTAGTACATTTGATTACATCATTAAATAGTTAGAATTGGATACCTTTTCAATTTTATTTTTTATGATTAAAATTCTTCTTATTTTTTGGCCCACCACATTAATGTCTGGAAAAAAAAAGTGCATTTATGCAGAAGCGCTCCACACTTTTGATTTGGGATGGACTCATCGCGTGGGTTGCTACGAGTGCAAGATATATGTATTTGCGTGGTTGGTTCAATTTTTATAGAATTGATTTTGTTTAAAATTAATTTGATTAAAATTAATTTTAAGGTAAAGTAATTTATATTTAATATTTTTTCTAAAAGTGATTTTGCCATTTTTCCATTTTATCTCGACTGATTTGCCTTTTATTGTGAATAGGATTCTAACTAGGCACAGTCACATATAGGAACTCCTATTCGCATATTTTGAAGCTTGATAGCTGATATGTGTTTCAGCCAATAATCAGTGACTGATTTTGCCAATAGTTGATAGCTGAATAGTTACCTTAGCCATTATCTAAGGGCATGCATTTCTATTAGGCTTTAATTGCCTTTCTAACAGCTTGTAATCCACAAACTAATTCTGAGCTTTGGTTGGAGAAAGAACGTGCTTTAGTAATTGAGGATAAGAGTTTGACTAAGTCTATGACCACTCCATAGAAAGTAGGAGTAGCTAAGGAAGGCGATTGCTAGTTCAGAAAGTGCGGAAAATAGATGAAATGCAAAGAGCATTTTAAGCAGTTACCACTATACTAAGAAGAGTGCATTCATGGAAGAGATGGAAGATAATTACAAGGCGGTTACCAAGAGGACCATGTTTGTGTGAGAACATGGTTAATAGATGCCTTAGGATAATTGCTAAATTTTATACATGTATAAATAGCCTTGAGCATAGTCTGTAGGGGGAGGCCCCCCGAAAAAATGAATCAAACATAAGTCTCTTTTATATTTATCTTTATGATTTCTGCATTTTACATTTCTTACCTTTACTTTTCAGTACTTTATAGCACTTTTTTACCGCATTTCATTTACAGTATTTGATTTACTTTTAGTCTATTTAAGTTTCAATCTATTTCATTAGCTTTTAGCTTTTTGCCAATGTGTTTTTGGTGACCTAATTTGTTGATCTGCCTGCCAAACGCTCTTTGAAATAGTTTGGAACTCATTTGTCGAGAGATAGACTCACTCTCTTAGTATTCATCACCTGATCGTAGGAATTTGTTATATTTTGCACTAGTCGAGCCTCTTAGTCATTTTGAAATAATTTCCTAGTATGTATTGACTCTTAACGCTGTTCAGCTAGCCAATAATTTTGCGCGAAACAAGAATATTTTATTTTGGATTTTATTTTATAGTAAAAATTTTAACTACTAGAGGACATACTTTAACCCACTTCTTAAGCCTTTTGGAACCATTATAAATTAACAGATAAAATAGAGAGAGCACGAATTAAAATGAAGCTCATAATTTTCTGAAAAATCCAATTAAAACATGAGTGGCATTATTACTTTGAAGTTTCTCCTCATGATTGATATATACTTATGTGAGAAAGCATTAGATAGACTAACAATTCTAAGTCTTCGAAGCCGTTGCAAATTTTCAATTTGATGTGACTTAGCTACTTAATTTTCTAACGTACCAAATGGGGTAGAAAACATAAAAGATAACAAGAAATCATGTCCATATATTATAAATTAGAAGAATTTTTGTTTGGAAGTTATAAAGTCTAAAGTCATCATTCAAATGAACACTGTATTTTCCTAGACGTGATGTGATCTAAAGATGAAGACAAGCAGTATTTTTCAATTGATGATTTCTTATAACAGTTTAATAGAATTATAAGGATCATATGGTATCGTTAATAATATATTTTTTGAAAAATTGCTAATGAAATGGTTTAACCAACTTATGTTTGTATATATTGATACAAAAATCTTATTTAGATACGAAATTATATAAAATTGTTTTATGTAATAAATTTGTGAAATTATTCAAAAAATTATTTGTTGAAGGGCAAATGAGATATTCTTATATATATTCATTAAATCAAAATGAACACATGGCTATTTTTTTATATATATACAAGAAAATCTGTTATTCTTTGTTTTTGTTTTTTCAAAGAGTAATGATAAATAAACATATCTTTTATGAGACACTGTGTCGACTCACATCCCATCCACCATAAGTGAAATCCACACCCCATCAACCTATCAAATGGTGGATAGGATGTGAGTTGACACAATATTCTATGAAAGATATGTTCACTTAACGTTACTCTTTTTCAAATTTATAAGTATATGGTTATTTTTTTTCCTTGGTTCTTGCCCAAAGGAACATTTTTTTCATTAAGTGAAGCATCTGACGCAATTGTTCAATAAAACATTTTAAGATATTTTACAAACATAAGAAATATATTAATTAAAGCAATAAATTAAAGTACTAGAAGTTGCAATTGATATTTTCATGCACTCTTCAGCTATATAAATTTTGCCTTCGAGTTTGCACAAATACAAAGAAACATTAGTCAAAATTCTCTTTGTGGTTATACTCTTATTTAAGGTTATCACGCTGCAGATATTTCATACCTGGAAACATATGATGAGCAGTTATTTTTTCAAATTTTTTTATTTTTATTTATATTTTTTATGCAATACTAGTGCTTATATTGTATGATGCAGGATTTATCATTGGAAGCAACTGGCCAAGCAAGGGTTGAGAGTAAATTGTACAGAGAGGGTGAGGCAAGCACTCCCCATCTTCCGTATGATGGATGATATAATCAATTTAGTTTATTTAATTTAATTCTTTATAATCTCAAATAGTGATATATGGAATGAATTTATTTGAAAGATGAAATAAATGATATAATATAAAAAGAGATTAGTTTTAATAACTAACAATATAAAAGAATTTTACAGTTTTAACTAGTCAAATGCTTCTATTTGTAAGATTTCTAAAATAATAAATTATTGAGTCAAATATTTTTATTGATATATCAATACATGATTGGATATCTATATAAAATTTTTTAAAATATACAAATTAAATTCATATTAAAAAATAAATGATGATTATCCACATACAACACATGTTAAACTACTTTCTCATAAATATGCACGTAACTCTTTACACTTGCAACCCCTCTCTCTCTCTCTCTCTCTTCTCTTTTCTTCCTTTTCTGAAATTACATACTTATGATTTGATAGATAAATCCTTGTGTGAGAAATTTCAACAAAGGCCAACAACTTCAAGTCTTTGCATTAGTTTCATCATGTTCCTTTTTTGTGTGACTGACTTGTTTAATTATAATTATCATATACAACACATGTTAAACTACTTCTTCATAAATGTCGATATAACTCTTTACACTTGCTACTTTTCTAAATCCCCCCTTTCTCTCTCTTCTTTTCCTAATTACATACTTATGATTTGATAGATGAATCCTTATGCAAGAAATTTCTACGAAGGCCAACAACTTCAAGTCTTTGCATTAGTTTCATCATGTTCCTTTTATGATGTGACTGACTTGTTTAATTATGATTATCCACATACAACACATATTAAACTACTTTCTCATAAATGTGGACATAACTCTTTACACTTGCTACTTTTTTGACTCCCCCCTTCTTTCTCTCTCTTCTTTTCCTTTTCTGAAATTACATACTTATGATTTGATAGATGAATCCTTGTGCAAGAAATTTCTACGAAGGCCAATGACTTCAAGTCTTTGCATTAGTTTCATCATGTTTCTTTTTGGTGTGACTGACTTGTTTAATTATGATTATTGACATACAACACATGTTAAACTACTTTCTCATAAATGTGACATAACTCTTTACACTAGCTACTTTTTTGACTCCCCCCCTCTTTCTCTCTCTTTTTCTCCTTTTCTGAAATTACATCTACGAAGGCCAACAACTTCAAGTCTTTGCATTAGTTTCATCATGTTCCTTTTTGGTGTGACTGACTTGTTTAATTATGATTATCCACATACAACACATGTTAAACTACTTTCTCATAAATGTGGACATAACTCTTTACACTTGCTACTTTTTTGACTCCCCCCTTCTTTCTCTCTCTTCTTTTCCTTTTCTGAAATTACATACTTATGATTTGATAGATGAATCCTTGTGCAAGAAATTTCTACGAAGGCCAATGACTTCAAGTCTTTGCATTAGTTTCATCATGTTTCTTTTTGGTGTGACTGACTTGTTTAATTATGATTATTGACATACAACACATGTTAAACTACTTTCTCATAAATGTGACATAACTCTTTACACTAGCTACTTTTTTGACTCCCCCCTCTTTCTCTCTCTTTTTCTCCTTTTCTGAAATTACATCTACGAAGGCCAACAACTTCAAGTCTTTGCATTAGTTTCATCATGTTCCTTTTTGGTGTGACTGACTTGTTTAATTATGATTATCCACATACAACAAATGTTAAACTACTTTCTCATAAATGTGGACATAACTCTTTACACTTGCTACTTTTTTGACTCCCCCCTTCTTTCTCTCTCTTCTTTTCCTTTTCTGAAATTACATACTTATGATTTGATAGATGAATCCTTGTGCAAGAAATTTCTACGAAGGCCAATGACTTCAAGTCTTTGCATTAGTTTCATCATGTTTCTTTTTGGTGTGACTGACTTGTTTAATTATGATTATTGACATACAACACATGTTAAACTACTTTCTCATAAATGTGACATAACTCTTTACACTAGCTACTTTTTTGACTCCCCCCCTCTTTCTCTCTCTTTTTCTCCTTTTCTGAAATTACATCTACGAAGGCCAACAACTTCAAGTCTTTGCATTAGTTTCATCATGTTCCTTTTTGGTGTGACTGACTTGTTTAATTATGATTATCCACATACAACACATGTTAAACTACTTTCTCATAAATGTGGACATAACTCTTTACACTTGCTACTTTTCTGAGCCCCCCCACTTTCTCTCTCTTCTCTTCCATTTCTGAAATTACATACTTATGATTTGATAGATGAATCCTTGTATGAGAAATTTCTACGATGGCCAACAACTTCACATCTTTGCATTAGTTTCATCATTTTCTTTTTTGGTGTGATTGACTTGTTTAATTTTTGAACGTGCAAAGTAATTTGGAAAATTGAAAACAAAATAAGCATTTGATATCTTTATACTTGAGGAAAATGTTATTTGTATATTTTGAAATAAACAGACATATAAAAAGAAAAAGACACAAAGTATATGTTAATTTATAATATGTCATACTTTTATGTGTACAAATAATATTTTTCATACATCAATACCTGTTTTCTTTTGTTTTAGAGATAGTGCTCAAAGAATATATATTAATAATTTGACAATATGATTGATCACTATTCATCAAAAATTATTTTACACTAATTCATGAAAAGTATCATATAATTTCTAGCTTTTGGGTTCATTAATAGATCAAAAGATTATTAAAAATTTTGTTATGCACACTAAGGACATTAGGAACAACAATAACAATAGCAATTAAATCTTGTTTGAGGTGAGGCTAATTATACAGATCAAATGACACTATAGTATCATATCATAAATCATATTTATTGTCAAACTTTTAAACTCTAAATATTTCTTAATAATTGTGCCTAAAATTTTCTTTTTTCTTCCTTTGTTTTAACTATTAAACTATTCTCTTTATGATACACTCTCCTTATTTAGATTATTTCACAATACATACTTAATAAAAGCATCAACATTTGTAAGCCCCCCAAAAAAAGTCAATATTTAGATTAGTCATGTTAAATATTTAATATATTTTAATTATATTTAAAATTATTAAATACAAAAAATTTAATTTTAAAGCATTATTAATATAAAATTTTTTATTTAATTATTTAATTATATATTATTATATCAATAAAAATATTTAACTTTTATAATTATTATTTCAAAAATTACATATATAGTAACATATAATTATATAATAATATATAAGTATAATATTAATTTATAAAAATATCGTAACAACACCCATGCCACTTGTGAAACTTTCTTATTAGCTGTTGCTTTTATGTCAATTCTTCTTCTTCTTTTTTTTTTTTTTTAATGTGACTACATTTATGTTTATTTCAAAAATGAAAAAAAAAATTAGGATGTCATTTTCACCTTTATGCCCTTTGTGCAGTATCCCAATCCCGCTTTGGAGTCGTCTATTTCATTGAAAAACAAATTAACTTTTGAAACTTCAACGTTTTTCATGTTTGAAAAGTCAATGAGGTAAGATGTAGCCATCAGGCCACACAGTTTATCATATGAGAATAAGGTAAGATGTAGCCATCAGGCCACACAATTTGTCATATAAGAAGGGTTTAGGAAGTTCCTTAGTTTAGTGATAATTAATTTTAGAGTAGATATTTTTTTCAGTCATAATATTTAAAAATTGATATTAATTTGTTTCTAAAAAATTTTTTTAACATTAATTTAATTTTAATATTTTGAATTTTGATATTAATTTAATTTTCCATTAAAATCATTAACAATTTCATTACAATTCATCAGTAATTAGAAGTTGACAAGTTAGAAACTCTCTATCCTTATTAGTCAAGAAGACAAACAAGTAATATAATAGTACATTAACATGCCAACTAAGATGAATCATAATGGAAGTTACTAATGATTTTGATAAAATAATAAAATTGATATCAAAATTTAAAATATTAATATTAAATTGATGTTAAAATTTTTTTCAAAACTAAATCGATAACAAGTTTACTATATTAGAACTAAAGAGGGAATTTATTCTTAATTTTGTAATTATATTAAAAATGTGTCTATTGCACTCTTCTTTAATCATTTTTTTATTTTGCTGAAATATACTTTATTTCATACTCGAGTTAAAATAGTGGTTCTATATTACCACTTCTATATTTATTTAAATTTCTAATTAAATGTTCCAAAATAAAATTTTGAATGCAAAAATCACATCCTAATTATAGTACTAGCTTTTTATTTTTTTTTTATTATAGGTGCATTAAGCCCGACAAAAAAATAAATAAATAAAGAGTACTACATGTCTAACTGAAAAAATCAAATTGTGTGAAAAAAATCTTTAGTTTCATTGAGTTTTAGTCAATTGATATAGTATGTTATAATTTTAATAAATATAAAAAATTATAGCTACAAAAAAATTGTTTTCGTGAAAAGAGTGTTCACAAAAGTCAAATTTTGTAAGTATATCATAAAAACATCTTTAATTTCATTGATTTTTGATCAATTGATATAGTAAGTTATATTTTTAATAAATATAAAAAATATAACTATAAATATTTTTCATACGAAAAGAGTTTTATAAATCAAGTTTCATCCAGTTTTAATCAATTGAGTTTTAATCCTACGTTATAGTTAAAAATGTAAAAATTACAAATCTTTTTTATAAACTATTTTCATGAGAAAAAGACATGCCTTTATAATACAAACGAATGAATGTTGCTATATCCTCTTAATAATCAATCTAAATATCCTTTTAAATCAAAATTTTACTTTCAATGGTATCAATTATAATTTATACAATATTAAAAAATGACTAAATAAATGTGAATAGAATTTTGAATTAAGTGGATTTTTAGGCACACCCAGGAGTTGGCGTCTTTGTAAATAAAAAGGCACCCGAAAAAACAATAGTTGGCCAATTTATTATTAGTATTATTATTTTGGTTTTTTTTTTTTTTGTCTAGATAACCAATAATTGAAACTTACTAGACTCTAATTGATTTGGTTCATGTCATATTGGTTTATTATGGGGTAAATTCTCCCATTATTAATTTTTTCGATTCATAATATTCGAATATTAGATTTTATTTGAAGAGAATCAATGTCAAATTACTTAAACTAACTAAATGTTAGATTATTGGTGGTCAATTGGTATTAAATAGGTAGTTTTTTGTCGTCCACTTTTTGTTTTTAAATATTACTTTTTTAAAAAGGTGTGGACCTGCATAAATTTGATAATTTATTTTATTAAAAATGCAATATTTTCTTGTGTATGAAACATTTTGTGTTTTTTTTTTTTTGGAAATTTTTAAGAAAAAATTATAAAGTTCTTGGACTTATGCATAATTTTATACACGGAAATCTGTCATTCTTTTGTTTTACTTTAAAAATTTATAACTAAAGGGTTATATTTTTTTTCTTAGTTCTTGCCATAAAAAAAAAATCATTTAAGTCACTTTAGAAAAACAAGTAAAATATTAATTAAAGGAAAGTGGCAATAAAGAACTAGAAGTTACAATAGATATTTACATACATTATTCAGCTATATAAATCTAGCCTTCGAGTTTCCACACAAAGCAAGTGCAGAAAAATATTAGTCAAAAGTCTCTATCTTTGTGCTTATACTCTTATTTAAGTTTATCGCGCTGTAGATATTTCATACCTGGAATCACATGATGGGCAATTATTTTCTCAAATTTTTTTATGCACTACTGCTGCTTATGTTGTATGATGCAGGATCTATCCTTGCAAACAATTGGCCAAGTAAGAGTGGACAAGTGAAGTGCATAGAGAGGGAGAGATAGACACTCCTCAGCTTCCAACAAGACTTGCTTGATCAAGGGGGCATGCTTTCCACATGGAGGGATGATCAGAATAATGGAGATTGTTGCACATGGCAAGGAATTGAATGCAGCAATGAAACGGGCCATGTACTCAAGCTTCATCTTCGTGGTGATGAGTACTAGGGTACGCATTATTTGATAGGTCGAATCAATATCTCTTCATTGAATGACCTGCCAAATCTGGAACATTTGGACCTCGGTTCAAATGATTTTTTTGGCAGTCATATCCCAGAACTCATTGGCTCATTTGTTAAGTTAAGATATCTCAATCTCTCATATTCTGAATTTGGTGGGAGTATTCCTTATCAATTAGGGAAGCTTACAAAGTTACAGTGTTTGGATCTAGGCAACAATTCTTTTCTTGATGGAGGAATCCCGTATCAACTTCGAAATCTAGGACAACTGTGGTATCTTGATCTTCGAGGTAATACTCTTTTTGGAGCAATCCCTTTTCAGATTGGGGATCTTCCACTGTTGCACACTCTCAAGCTTGATGGTGGGTTTATTCTCAAAACTAAAGATGTAGAATGGATGTCTAATCTTTCTTCTTTAACGAATCTTGACTTGAGTTCATTGCGTCTTGGCTACTCTCATCACTGGTTTCAAATGATCAGCAAGCTTATTCCATACTTAAGAGAATTAAGGCTAACTAATTGTAGTCTTTCAGATTATGATACCCGATCTTTGTTTGATTCACATTCAAACTTTTCCACTTCTTTTGCCATCCTTGATCTATCTTGTAGTATGCTTACATCATCGTCATTTCAATTGTTGTCCAACTTCAGCTTTAATCTCCAGGAGCTTTATCTTTCATCTAATAATCTTGTTTTGTCGCTTCCTCTTTATCCAAACATTCCTAGCCTTGTGATACTTGACCTTTCTTATAATAATCTCACATCATCAATATTTCAAGGTAATTTCAACTTCAGCTCCAAACTTCAAAAGCTTTATCTTAGCAGCTGTAGTCTCATGGAGAAAAGTTTTCTTGCACCATCTGTTCCCATTGTGAATTCTTCATCTTCTCTTGTTTTCCTTGATCTCTCCTCTAACCTGTTGACATCGTCGGCTATATTCCACTTGCTTTTTAACTTTACCAACAATCTTTCACACGCTTTCTCTTTCTTACAACTTGTTAGAAGGCCCGATTCCAGATAGTTTTGACAAAGTAATGAACTCTCTTAAAGATCTCCTTCTTTCTGGTAACAAGCTACAAGGTGAGATTCCACCTTCCTTTGGGAATATTTGCACATTACAGTGAGTAGACCTGTCCAATAACAACTTGAGTGGAGACATTTCAAACTTCATTCAAAAATCTTCATGGTGCAACAGAGACACATTTCATGCTCTATATTTGTCTTATAACCGAATTACTAGCATGCTACCTGAAAGCATCGGATTGCTATCTGAGTTGGAGTCTTTGTACCTATAAGGAAATGCTTTGGGGGGCGACATCACTGAATCACATCTCACTAACTTTTCCAATTTAAAATACTTAGGCTTATCACACAACTCATTGTCTCTCAAATTTGTCCCTGGTTGGGTTCCTCCTTTCCAATTAATAACATTGGGACTAGCATCTTGCAAGTTGGGTCCTAGTTTTCTGAGTTGGCTCTGAACTCAAAGTCACTTAATGTATTTGGATATTTCCGATGCTGGGATTAATGACTCTGTACCAGATTGGCTTTGGAGTAACTTGCAATATGTTGGGTATGTCTCACAACAATTTCATAGGTGCAATTCCAAATTTACCACTAGAGCTTCTGCAGGGAGTATCTATATATTTGAATTCAAATCAATTTGAGGGTGCAGTTCCATCATTTTTGCTAAGTGCTTCAATGTTGATTCTCTCTGAAAATAAAATTTCAGATTTGTCTTCACTCTTGTGTGACAACAGCACTACTACAAGCTTGGCCACTTTAGCTTTAGCAAACAATCAAATAAAGGGACAACTTCCAGATTGTTGGAAATCTTTTAATTCATTAGTGTTTCTTGATCTAAGCAATAACAACTTGTCAGGGAAGATTCCACCGTCCATGGGCTCCCTCGTGAGTTTGGAATCTTTGGTTTTACGAAACAATAGATTCGTTGGAGAATTGCCTTCCACTTTGAAGAATTGCACTAATTTATTTTTGTTGGATGTGGGTGAAAATTTGTTGTCGGGTTCAATACCCTCATGGATTGGAGAAAGCCTACAGCAATTGATAGTCTTGAGTATGCCAGGGAATCGTTTCCTTGGAAATCTTCCTATGCATCTCTGTTACTTAAGGCAATTGCAAGTGCTAGATCTTTCAAGGAATAATTTATCAAATGGAATTCCAACATGTCTAAAGAATTTTACTGCCATGTCCAAAAAGAGCATCAACTCAACTGAAACTCTCAATCGTATATATGTGTACATTATTACCTTTTATGTTAATTACATGTCTTTTATGGGTTTAACATAACGTTGATGTGGAAAGGTGTTGCATACGAGTTCCAGGACTGAAAGTTCAATCTTAATATCATTGATCTTAACAGCTAAAACACAGTATTGGAAATGGAAAAACATGACTTCATTAATGGAACTATTACATACATATCTATACACGGAAGTGAGTGTGCAAGGAGTTTATCATAGTCATAATAATAGAGTGATAAAGCTCTTCTAATAGACCTATAACTAACTGTTAGTTGTCAATTAGTTGTCCTAGATAACTACCTCTAACGGCTAGTTTTAATAAACATTCTTAACTCTAATAGATCTCTCAAGCAATCATTTAACTGGAGAAATGCCAAAAGAGCTTGGATACTTGATTGGGTTAGTTTCTTTGAATTTATCAAGAAACAATTTGGGTGGAGACATTCCTTCTGAGATTGGGAATTTAGCTTCGTTAGAGTCCCTTGACTTATCAAGAAACCATTTATCTAGAAGAATCCCTTCTAGTCTTTCACATATTGATAGTCTAGGCAAGTTCGTCTTGTCAAACAACTCTCTTTCTAGAAGAATACCGTTTGGAAGACACATGGACACCTTTGATGCTTCTAGTTTTGAAGGAAATCTTGATCTTTGCGGTGAATAACTTAACAAAAGTTGTCCTGAAGACAAGACACCAATAAAGCCTGAAGGACCCGCTGCACATGATATAGATGAAAATTCAGCCTTCTATGATGCATTATACATGAGTTTGGGTCTAGGATTTTTCACAAGCCTTTGGGGCTTTTTAGGGCCAATTCTGCTTTGAAGGCCTTGGACAATTGCTTATATCAAATTCTTGACCAAACTGACAGACTGCATATATGTAATGGTGGCAGTGAATATGGCCAAGTTCCACAAGTGACTCAATGACTAGCAGGTACAAAGTAGCTTCTATCTCAAGCTTGTAATTTCTTTTTTAGTTGTAGTTACATCCATCAAGAATTGCTTCTCATATGGAACACGGAAAGGAAAAGCTCATGACATGAATCTAACTGCTAAAACTTGCTAGTTTAGTTATTGACCCAAACTACTTTTATTGTTTTAAGTTTTTACTGGGGAACGTCTCATGTTTTTGAAATGTTAATAATTTTCTATAATTTGTTTTAGGGACAATTATATGGTTTAAATTATTTAGTTTTTTGAATTTGTTTTTATAGGTTTTGTTTCTAATCAAATTATAGCACATTACAACTTCCACTTGTTTAAGTATCTATTTTTTATTCTTACTTAAGATATGTACCAAGTATGTGTATCAGCGTATGAAGTTGAAAAGCCATAATTGATTTCTGTTACTCGTAACTATTGGTTTGTTTTCTCTAGTATTAATTATTTATAGTTTAATTCAAATTTAGCTCTATTTCTTGAGTCATAGTAAAATCAACTTTGTCCTTTGGTGTAGATATATATTAACCAAATTACTCCAATTCTTGTGTTCCCACTTGTCTTTCTTTACGATTTTTGGTTTTGCTACACTTATGTGAATGATGTAATAATTTTATTCAGAAGGAAATACATACTCTAATCGATGTTTTCAAATTCAAAACAAAAAAATTAATTAACATTATTCTTTTGCTATGTAATATAAAGAATTTAGTCACTACCTAGGGCACTGGATGGGGTTGGTTCATTTGGTAGGCTTTGCTTCAATACCAACTGAATTCATTCTTTTTCAGTAGATGATATGTTAATATTGTTGTAACTTCTTTTGTTTGATTATTTTCGAGTTTTTGAAGCATTTTCAGTTGATGTGTATAACCCAGAAATTGAATTGATTAAAGATGCATTATTCTCTTAATGTTTGAACATCACAAAAGGTGCTTATTTGTTATCTAATGTTAGCAAATGATTAGGATTGGATACCTTTTCAATTTTATTTTTTATGATGAAAAATATGTAATTTTTTTTTTGGTCCACCACATTAATGTCCGAAAAAAAACTTGCATTTTAGTGCATTTGCGCTCCACACTTACAATGAAGTATTTGGCTACTACGAGACTACGAGTGCAAGATATATGTAGTACATTGGATTTTGCAATAAACTATTTGGTTTGTCCTTAAAGTTTATGGCCTCCAAAATCACTATTTGGAGGAGCTTATTTTTATGGTTTCTTTTTTTTTTTTTTGAGTCGATTTCTTTTATGGTGTTTTATTATGTAATACATTCACGAGTATATCTCTTTTTGGCTTATGTTGCAATCTCTCTAGACTATTCAAAATTTTTGTTCCAATTTAGCTACATACATGTGTTCATCCTTTAATGATTAAGAGATTAAACCATTGTTGTCAAAAATTCTAGAAATTATTTGATACATCTCAACCTTTGAAGCATGGTACATGCTTTTGGCATAAGTACTCGAACCGACTACTTATTCAGTACAAGTACATGCCAAAAATATTTTTAAAATAAAAAAATTTTGGGTACTCCTTGGGTATGAGGTTGGATATGGCTAAGCACTGTTTGTATGGCTCTCCATGAAACTGTGTAATATTCCAAAGAAACAGTGCTTCTGATTAATACTGTTGATTGAATTATTTTGTTTCATTAGAGAAATACACTTAATTAGGATTGAAATATAAATATTAGGGTTAGAAAATTTTGAATTTGTTATGTAGAAAATTTATGATAACTATTAGTAACGTTTTGTTAATTTAAAAAAAAATCGGTTAAGCTTCATTGTTATACAATGCAAGAACCGAGTCAATAGAAATTTGTACTGTTAACCCTAACTTCGATGGCCATGATTTAGCCTACACCCTAAAGTGGCCCTATCTACGCCACCCAAGGTGGGCAACCAAGTCATATTGCAACATGCCTTGAGTTCCACCAATTGGAGCTCCCAAGTCATTTTCACCCATTATGACCAACAAACCAAATAATCCCCATTTTCTCCCTCTCAATTTCAGCCAAAAGGAGGCAGACCCCTCTCACTTATTTGCTCTCCATTTCATACTCTTCTTCTTGCTTCTTCATTCTACATAAGCTTCTATACTCATGGCCTACATCTTTCTAGCTCAAACCCCAAATTTAAGGTAGGATTCTTGACTTTTACTTGATAATTAGAGTTGCATGGCTGATTAATTTCTTTTGTGTTCCTCTTAGTATGGTGTTATATAATGATTTTATGACTTATCACTATTGATTGGGCATAGAAATTCTTGGTTGAGTTGAAAAATCTATCAAAAAGCTCAAAAAGAACTCAAACAAAAATGAAAACCCTAAGATGTGTCCGTACTGTGTACTGTTCGGATTGACCTACAGAGTTCAAAATTTAATGAAACTATTTTTAATAAAACTAAACATTCAGAGTTTTCCAACCACATAAATTATGAAAGGATTGGATCAAAAATGAGTTATGAATTTTTGAAATTTTCCCTTAAATCTTGTCCAAGATTCTGACCAGTACAAGTTGTGGAAGGTATAACTCACCTTATACAACTTCAAATTGAGTGCAACAAGTTTTTTTAAGAAGCTAACACATAAGGTAACATGCTATAAAAAAATTCAATAAAAATTTATTAAATAGTGTAACCTAGACACACACACACACAAGCTCTAATACACATTCCCAAAGCCTACACACACAAAGGCTCTAATACACATTCCCAAAGCCTAGTGGAGATATTTATGATTTGGAATTTTGTAGTTATTTTTTATGACTGTAATTATCATTACAATTATGGGAATTTTATCATGTATTTTTATTGTTAATTTAGATTGTGTTGGTTAATAGTGTTGTAATGGATTATGGATATTATGTATATTTTATTCAAGTTTGAGAGTGATTTTTATAAATTTTTATTTTTTTGGATTTTTTAAATTTTTTTGCATAAACTCACATATATCCACAAGGATTCAAATCCCTGCAAGAAATGAGGAATAGGGACTCGTGATAAGAACGAAGGTGTGGGCAGGAGGCAAATTCCTAAACAAGGATAGGGGCAGGGCACGTCTCCTCCTCCATGGATATCCATTGATAATCCTAAGAATTGTTGTGAAATGAAATTAGGGATCAGAGATTCGAAGAAGGGCTATTCAATAACTCAATCCAACTCTATAATCCATTGGAGCCAAATTTGGGCAAAGGGGTTTTGATTTAATATGTTTTGGAATGGTTTGGGTCATAGTTTAGGATGATCCAACTTGAAATCACTTTTTTTTTTTTTTTAAATTAGCTGGTGATAAATTATAAAGTTTTTATACTTCAATAGATATATTTTACATGTCATTATATTATTTTGTATAAATATAATGTTTAAATCTATATATATGATCTAGATATCAATTTAACCTGCTAATTAATTAGGTCATTATTAAGTTGAGTTTAAATTCAAATAAATGACTCGATTAAAAATTAAATTGCATTTGAGTCTTTATTACATTTGACTGAATTCATCCTTTTTTTTTTGGTCCATATTGAATCCATCCTTTATATAACCCTATATAGTTTGACAAAGATTGGGGTTAGGGGTAAATAATTTTTCTCAAATAACTTAAACCTATTATAATTTATTTTTTGCATGTTTGGTTCCCCAATGAAACCTCTCAAACAGAGTTTTGGAGACCTAAACCATGATTTGGTAATTTTGGTCGCTTGTTTGGTTTTATGGTTGCTTCCTTTTCAAACCCACTTTGAGATTCAAAATAGATTTTGCTCAAAGCAATAATATTTTTGCTCTATAGTTGGTATATATACTATTTGTGTCTCATTTTACGTGTGTTTTGGATTAGAGGTTGCAAATAGGGGTATGTCCTAACTTGATTTTACAAAATTGATTTTGATTATAAGTGAGCTATTATCAATGTAATTTATATTTGAAAACTTTTACATTAAAAGTGATTATGTCAAAATGAATATTATTTAAATAATGTTAGTTATAATCACTTTTATAGTGTAATTATCAAAAAGATTATAAATATTAAAAGACAAATAAAATATGAGAAAATAAATCATTTGATTATTTAATAATAGAATAGTGATATCAATCTTGCAAGAACATAGAAAATAGAGCCCTCAATAAAGAAACAACAAATTTTTGCTTTCATATAAATTGAGGTTTAAGATGATAATCCTGTTAAAATAAAGCCACCATAAAATATCCAAACAAAAAGGTACAGCTTTCAATAAACATTGGACTTGCATTTGAAGTTTCAAATGCAAAAATAAATAGGCTATTTACATATTTAATTTTGTCAAAATCACTTTCGAGATAAACATACTAAATATTGATCACTTTACTTCAAAGTTAGTTTTAACTAAAACTCATTTTTAACAAAATCAACTTTATCACGAAACAATTTTAGAAACACGCTACTAAGCACACACTTTGTTGGTGGCTGATTCACTGGTCTGCCCCTAAAAATTACAAAATAAACCCCCCAAGCATTTGCAAAATAAGTCCTGTGGTATTTTTTTTGGCAAATAGACCCCCTTGTCTGATTTTCCCTTTTCTGTCGAAGTGATTCATATTGGATATGTGTTACTTTTGTTCCGGTAGATCAATGGAGTATTTAGGCTTAGTGATAGTCTTGGTGCTGGTTGTGTTTGCCCTGCACTATACAGTGTTGGATTTGCAAAGAACAACATTTTCGTGCATAGATCAGGATCTTGAGCTTGGTTTAGAAATCAGGACTACGATCCGTTCGTGAAGAATCCTGAAATTGCTCCTTTTAGTGGGCCAGAAGCTCAAATTATGCGGAAACTTGTCATATCATTTGAACCACTTATATGGGTCAAGTGCACTCTGGAATGGAGGTAAGTTTAGTTCATTTTTTTCATCCGTTCCTCAAATTGATTGTTCCCTTGGACTTCTTATCCATATATGCGCTTTAGTTTCTGCACACTATATAGACCAAGCAGGAAATAAATTTGGTAATTGAATTGCTGACAGTAATTCAATAGTGCTTTGATATACTGTTAGTATTACATGTTAATCGCTTTAGCTTCTTTCAAAGATATTCCTTAATTCGATGGTTCAAATATATAAACTATTTTTCCTAATTCCAAATTTCTTTGGTCACATTCCTTTTGGATCATCTAGTGTCTCTGTAATTTTCAATCCTCTCAATTTTAAATGCATAGTTTGGCATTTTTCAGGTTATAGTTTATTTTATATGGTTTTGAATTATAAGATCAAGATTACACGTGTTTTGGAATTTTTATTCACTTATGGCAGGGGGACGAGATGTTTATCAAACCAGCAGAATTCTATTTATATGACCAGGAAGAACTCTATTTTTATGATATAATGATCAAAGGTTGTGCAAGAGAGATTGTTATTCGCTTATCGCCTAGATAACGAAGAACATGCCATTATCAACCCTTCAGAAAATTCTGCAAGAAAATGGTCCTGGGAAGACATGGCTTAATTGAATCCCTCAATTTGGGGGAAGATCAAGTAGAGAGAATCCATTTCTTAATTTAAAGTCATAATGGCCTTTGAATTACAGATTTTACTGAAGCAATATTGAGCTATTGATGTAGTAATCTTGAAATGCTTTTTAAATGACACCAGATATTAGACAATGCCCCATCGATATTTATACTACATGACTTTCAAAAGGCAATATAACTACTGATAATATCTCGTACTAACGCAATCCTTTAATATTATCGCAAGCACCTGTATATAAAACCATCAAAACCAAATTACCATCAAAGTAAGGTCGAGTAAGTTAAAATATCACTTCCAATTTCATTGACTATACAACAACAACAATAACAACTCCTTCTCCACACCACTCACTTAATCATTGTTCTCTCTCTCTCTCTCTCTCTCTCATACGAGCTCATGATCACTACAAGCAGAACTTCAAGCACCAACTTTGGAGCTCACCTTCTTTCTCTAACAAGCTTATTCCTATCCAAACCAGCAGCGTTTGTAGAGGCTCTTCTTCCCTTGGCACTCTTCTTCGCTTTAGGAGGACTCTTCTGCATAATTGTAGTTGCTACACCATTAACAGCTCTGGAGCTACTCTCAACCTACAAAGTACATCTTAGTAATAAAAAATTGGCATATGTATAACAGTACTAAATGTTAATACAAAGATGAACGTGATTCTTTCCACACAATATAACAGAGTTCAATGTTATTTAGTAAAGACACCTCAACAGTTTATGATTAAGTGAGAATCGCGAATGTGAAGGGGACAAACCTACAAGATTACACAAGGTACAAAATTCTAATAATTTTGGGAATAACAATCAAGTCATGGTTAAATGTCTGTGGAAATCATCCAAATAAAGATGGAGACAATCAAAACTACTATTGCTACATCCGAAAGGCAACAATATTGCACATGCTTTGACCAAACGCAGCAAGATAGCATGGTTGGACATAGATTGAGACAATTACCATTTACAAAAGGACAAAAGAAAGAAAACTGAGTCAGAAACTAAGAAAATTAGAAATTCTAAGATATACCCAGCATATAAAGGATTATGTGAATGCCATTGAAAGAGAATCAGTTCAGAGAAAACTTTTGCAAAGTGAATTCTAGGGAGCTGAAACACACAACTATCACCTAAAATTGACACAGAAACCCATATATACACACCTTGAGCAGATAACCACATCCCTCCATATTTTCATCTACAAGACTCTATAATAAAAAATGTTGATATATAGAGCACACTGGCCAAATGAGATAAATCACCCAAAATATATATATCATGAACAAGAAAAGAGAAGTATATAAAAGGCTCACCTTCAATTTCATAGACAGTGGCAATCATACAGATATACATGGCATATAAAAAAAAAGTGTCAAAATTTTGTGAGATTAGCTCTAGAAGATCAGAAGCAGAAATTGTGCAGAAATAGGGGAAAAGGAATACCTACCTCGGGTACCAAAGCTCCTGGACTACACAACAACTACATGAACAAAGCTGTTAACTCGGCAAATTTACACCTTAAGTTTATCTTTATTTTCGCATCATTAACGCCATTCTAACCAAATTAATGCATGTACAATCCGACAACTACAATTCAGAGAAGTAGCTACCCAATTGCATCAAATATGTCACAACAACATTTACAAACCATCAACATCAACAGCAAATTCAATGACCATTAACATAGAATCCACCTGAAATTACAACATAATCAAGCCAAAAATTCACAAATAATCAGCCAAACTCCTCTCAAGGCAAATTTCAAAAGATATAATAGAACATATATGCAATCCTATATCGGGAATCCATCTCCAAATCTTGACTATGACAACCACCTCTTCATACACCGAATGAGTTCCTTATACCACAAATCTTGACGGCAAAATTGTATATCGTCCAACATAGCCTCTCTTCAATCATTTGATTTTGGGACTAGGGTTTGATAAGCCCCCTTTTCTAAACCTGGTTCCGCGGCCTATCATGCGCAAGCCGTCGACTCACTTTTCATTAACACACAGGAGGAGAAACTCTATTTAGTGTTATGTCGCCACCTGTGTGTTAATGGAACACGCCACTGGTGTTCCTAGCCAAGCTCTGGTTGTCAAACCAACAAGGACTAATCCACAAAATATTAAAGTTGAGCCACTAAAAAGAAATCTTATTAATAGAAAGCACCAGTGAAAGTAGAGCCATGCGATTTAAAATAAATTGTATCCAACGGGCAAGCCCAAAACAAACAAGGGTAGAGTAACATTAGTTCCAAACATAGGTGGGACTAATGAATCTGCCACCATGAATCATTAGTGTGCTCTAATAGCATATTGCACTTGATCGCAAGAATCATTCATGTACTACCAACTTAAGAAGGCCTCTTGAAGGAAGTCTTCCAAAACTATCATCACTCAATTAGTAAGCTCGAAGCGCAGAAAAGTTCATGGGCTACATGGTGTACCGAGGAGGAATCTCTGTGAGAAAGGTGTGATCAAAGCTTTAGAGCCTTCTAGCACAAAATCAATTATATAAAGCGCGTTTGGATGAACTTAATAATAATAGTAGTAGTAATAATAATAATAATAATAATAATAATAATAACAATTAATTGAAGACGAAAAGCAATTGCAGAACGTAAAAAATAAATAAATAAATAAATTCCTTTACAATAATTGCTTAAAATGCATGTTATTTTGAGAGAGAGAGAGAGAGGGGGGGGGGGGAGCAGCATACCAAGAAGCCAAAAAGAATTCAATAAAATCCAAGTGGTCCTTAACAAAAAGTCAATGGAAGATAATCAGAAAGGGTCACACTCTAGTTGTGCCCCTGGCTTCAGCAATGAGATTCAAATTCATGTCACAAAGGTACAAGTGGCGAAGCAGCTTGTAATAGATTCTTGAAGGATTCAAAACTAAGGTAGTCACTTTTGAGAAGCATTGTTCGGCGCTAGTTTATACTGAATCTTTAAAGAACATACATTTGCATTTCACTTCTTTATAATTAATTACAGAAAGGTTCTCAAGGCTCCTCAACATTTTTCTAATCTATATTTGTTAGAGCATTGGATGGTGGCGAGAAAGGGAAAGAACATGAAGTAGCATATTAAGTTATTTTCTCATATAAATTCGCCATAGCTTTTGCCTTCAATTCAGAAGTTTTGCATTGACTAGTGGTCAAAGGCACCCTTGACGCCTTCAAGGCTCTCTCCCATGGACAATCTGCAAGGTGAAAAACAAAAAGATTAGGATAAATGCTTGATCTATACATGCCATATTGCTCTCTCAATATGTTAACTCGAGCTGTAATTATAAAGATAATCACCAGCTTTAATTAAAATAAAATGATACAAACGCAATCATGTCAATCCAACTCACTGCAATATTTTAGTGACCAAAAAGAGTACATTCAAAACATCCACAAAGAAGAAAAAACAAAGTACTATGTTTTGAAGAGTTGAGGAGTCCAAGTCACTCTATTCTAATTTCTAACGTAGGGAAAGCAAATAAAAATCTATAGTCTTCCAGGTGTAACAATCCATTGTATGACAACCTAATCATCCAGGCTAGTGTCTAGTGTACTATCGAGTGTCTGTTTGGATTCGCCATACAAATGGGAAAGCATGATTTCCAGTGCACAATCCCGAATTCCAATGCAGGGTTTTATGAAAGGAAGGAGCTCCTTCCTTTCTTTCAACGCGATTTTATGGCAAACCAAACAAGCAGTGGGAAGATGGTGACGCAATTGAGCTCCAAGGGAAGCGCCAGTTGATTATGAAGCCATCTTATGTGATGTAGAACAAGTGCACCAAAACTACTAGGAGACTCACGCAAAATCACTAACATTTATTTATTAGTTCTTTGAAAGGGATAGGGCTTCTCTGAAGTGATCTTGCAAGTGAGAAAGTGTAGGGATATCCATCCTTAAATCAATAAAGTTCATTGTAATCATAACCCATGAAAGGTAGATACCCTCTCACTTTCTTTCTCACTCTAGAGACAAGCCCAATTTAGAGGACCTTTTTTTCCATTCGAGGGTGGTATTGATATACCCAATGGGTATTACAATTCTGTCATTGAACTGCAATCAAATTTTGTACCAAACCAAGAAAAAGAAAAAAACCTGTAATCAAATCCAAATACTAAAGCAAACACACAATAGCCTAATCAAATACAGAAACTGAAACAAATAGCTCATTGAAGATATATAACAATATAAAAGTATAAAAAACAAATGACCTTAAGTTATCGTAAATATCTATCCTCTTCGCATTACTATGACTTACTAATTAAGTATACTCCCATAAATAGTGCATAAGTTATGACAAGTATGCTGATACAAGTGGAGTTCACAGAATAAGGAATCCAAGAACAACTTTCAACTGCAAGGTGAAATCAGAATTCTTATGAGAGTTTTGCTGCCCTGTTAGAATGTGGAAACAGTTTATAAAAAAAAAAAAAAAAAGACAAAGAACAGTTTGCAAAATGATTTAATTATTTGTTACAACTGAGAGGTTGATAAATAACTACATTTCTTTCTGTGAAGAAAACATGATTGTGTTTCAATGTATGAAACAAATTGAATTTGTATTCAAACACTAGTAAGAAATAGTTTTTCCTTCCAACTCAATGCAATAATCAACAATGCATGGACCACCAAAAGTAGAATGATATCTCCAAATATCCACTGCCTCCTAGCAGTTTGTTAAGAAATGACAACCCCTTTGGAACCCTTTGTTTTAATCAGTACACGTTATTATTACCTTATAGGATCATATTATCCTCTCTTCAACAGCCAAAGCCAGTTTCAAATAGATGAGATACATGAATAAAATGTATTTATTATAAGATACTAAGTCAAGTATACTTATGTTGATATTACCCTCTGCAACTTTCCAGACATTTAGTGAAAAAAATACAAGGAATGAAATTGCACCAAACTTTGAGAAAGAACAATGAAGCACTTAATGATATAGGAATAAGTCAGGAAGAAAGAAAGAAAAATCAAGAGGAGGATGAGGAGAACCAACAAATTTTAACTGTTATGCATCAGCAGCATACATTTTTTCTTTTTTCATCTGTTAGAATTTTAGAATTCATATTGATATATGAGTCTTATCAAGCTATTAGTTTTATTGGGCTGGGCTTGTACTAGTCGAACTAAACCACTTCTTGATCTATAATATTTGTATAAATAGGAGTAATACATCTCATATCATCACATCAATTATATTTTTCTCTGCCCAATAATTTCAGCATGGAAGCAGAGAAGTGATCATCAGCCACAGCATGATTCATCCCTGTGCCCAATGCAGACTTTCCAAAATAAGGAAATCCTCTTTGTTTTTTTCCTTCTCCCCACTGCTTATCTGACCAGTGACCCTCTCCTTCCCCATTGGCAAATGCTCTTACTCCAGCCACTGAAATCTAAGATTTTTCTTGCTAGCCACTGCTCTCGTTCATTGGATCTGAGCTATCCTGGCCATTATTGGAGCCCGTGCACAATGTGGGAGATTCTCATTTTTCCATCTCTCCAGTCTCCAGAAGTGCAGCAGAGTTTGTGACACCTCATTTTGCTGTGTTGCCTCTCCAGCAGTTGTTTGAATGGCTTTTACAATTTACATCTAGTGGTTTTTGAAGCCCATTATATTAAGATAAGGAAAGTGTTTTTGATTTGTAACAAGCTGAGAGGTTAGTCAACAACTTCCAAGTAGGTGGGGTTGGCTACATAGATGAAACGACACACGACACTATACTATTCTATCATAAACCATGTCTATAGACAAACCATTTAAATCTAACTCTTTCTTAATGGGTTCACCTATAGCTTCTCTTGGTTTTCCTTTACCTCTCATTATTGGATTATCCTCTAACTAATCTACTCTCTTTACTATGGCTTCTGCAGGTCTTTTACCCAGACGACCAAGCCACCTAAGGCAAGATCCTTTTAATTTTTTATTAAAAAATTATATTAAAAGAGAGGAAATGAGTACAAAAGAGGATCAGGCACCCTCACAAAGAAACCACCTAAGGTGAGATTCTACCATTTTTTTTCACAATAGGTGCTATCTAAACTTTCATTCTAATGCATTAATTCCTAATCTATCCTGTCTATTGTCTCCATTCATCCAACACAATATTGTCATCTTTACAATATTGAGCTTATTCTCTCATGGGTTTTTTACCGTCCAATAGTGAATCATATACAATATCGCAGGTCTTATAGCTTTGCAGTAAAATTTTTCTTTAAGCTTGAGTGGTACTTTCTATTGCAAATAATACTCAAAGCACTCCTCCATTTCATATGCCTAGCTTGAAACCATTGGTTTACAAATCTCTCTGTTTTCCCATCATTTTGTATTATTCATCGCTTGGTTTTAATTCATTTAATGTTTAAGGAGCTAGTCTCCACTTTTCTTATCAGCAAAAATCAGTTCCTATCACCTTCCTTTTGAACTTTCCATATGCCATTTTGTGAGTATGGCAGAACAGCTGACATATGGGAGTGGCATAGTTTGTGATTTTATTTTGGGCACAAAATGGAAATCACTAACCAAAATGTTTTCCTCTCCCTTAACCAAAAGATTTTCTTCCTTTTAAAGAAATAGGAAAGGCTGCACAAACAAATTGTGATCAGGGAGTGATCCTCCTACACAAGAACACAAGATTTCCCCCTATATGCAGAGTAAACAATTATGCCGGGTCTAGTTTGCAGAAAATGACAAAATTTGTGCTAGGTCAAGATCCCATAGCAAACTCCAGAAAAAAAAAATACAGAAGAAGAAGAAGTATAGAATTCTACTATATATGGTTTGGTAGATGTATGCAACCTTACCCTCGCAAGCAGATAGGCTGTTTCAAGGATTTGAAACTGTGATCTTTAGCTCATAAGGCTGCAACCTTACCGTTTTGCCAAAGCTCATCCTCTTCTTTGTAAAAACAAGAACAAAAACAAATCAACAAGGCAAAGCTTTCCAATCTCTTAATATATCTAAGAGATAAATTCCTCTAAAAGGATCAAGTGTTTTACACTAAATAGAAGTCAAACGCCTAATCTTATCCATAATACTTGCTTGTCCCAAAATGTGTCATTAAAAATATGAGAATTACACTCCTACCAAATACAGCAAATGGTGGCATAGACTCCACACTGCCACAAAGATTTGGCTTCTTGCCTTTTCTCAGAACTAGCTAAACTAGTCAATAGAAACTAAGCCAAGGTTCTAAGAAAAAACCAAGACTCACCAAAGATATCAAACAAAGTATTCTATAAAAAGTAAGGCATAGAACAGTGCAAAAACATATGTGGAACTAATTCAAAACTCGCACCCACACAGCACACACAAACCTATTTACTTTAGCTATAATTGCAATCCGTATAGAGACAGGCATATTTTCAAATATTCACTTTAAGAAACTCCATGTCAACCCAAAGCCCACATTTTAAACATTTTGGCATATCCACATACTCTTACAATACAGGGATAGAATATTTATATTATATCAGTACCTCCTTGATATACTCTAGGTATGCATCAATCAAACAAAAAAACAAAAGATTATGCACTTATAGAGGAACAAAAGATCTACAAATAAAAAGAAGATAACTAATAGATTTAAAAATAAAAGTATTTAAATAAAAAGTTCAAATCTGAAGTTCCCAACTTCTTTTAAAACACCATGAAAAGGTACAGCACTCAGGGTATCAACAATTAGACCCTATGAGAGAAGTTGAACAAGTAGCAGCCAGGAATGAAACCTCCCACTGTCAGGTAAAAACTCAAAAACAGCCATCAATGTCTCTTATCAGTTATCAATCTAGCCTTCCCTAGCAACTATAACTCCCTCTGCAATAATATGGCGGCTTTCCTAAGAAACAGTGAGCTTATGAGATCGAACTTTTTTCTATTTCAATCATTAATGTAAAAATACAAAAACACTAACAAAAAAATAAAAAAATAAAACACAACTTAACTAATAAAACTGATTCATGACCTATAATATTTACTTCCCTATGCCAGCCATATCAAATGATTTTTATGTTGGATAATCTCTAGCAACTAAAAATAACTACAATCAGTCAAAATACTGTTTATACTAAACTACTATTTTGTGTATTTATTTTCTGCATCTTCCTTTTAAGAATTTCTAACGTGAAAGCAGATTATGAAAGTTCAGTTTATGGCAATGGATATTGATGATTAGTTACAATGATGGAAAAAGAATTATAACTAAACATAAAATTAAAGTCCATGACTCCATGCATTGCACAATTTCAACTCTTCACTAAATTCATAAAAATTCTGACCATCAAGTTGTAGAAACTAAACATACTTATGCATACAGTATTTGTACTCTTGGCTTCGAGTAAAGTCCTTTTCTCCCTCTTCAAGCTACACGTAAAAATATAACAGAATTTAGCATCTCCACAATGTAAGAACAAGAAAACATTATGAATCTAAATCCTATCAAAAAGGTATCACACACAAAGTTTGCCTCACCGGGTCACTCTCATAGATGAGCTCGTAACAAGCCGGTGAAAGGCATCGCAAGGCACAATTCTCCCTTGCTATCATCGATGATTTGCATTGCCAGCCCCACATGCCACTATCCACGAAAGAAAAATTGCAAATGTGCGTCAACAGTTGCCAAATATCACATAAATAAATTTTCAAGGAAAAAAATAACAATAATAAAGAACCCAGACCCAGAAATGATAAAAACCAATTACACCCTGTCAATATCAACATGGCCCTGAACTAGAAGCAAATGTGCTTCAGTCATAATGGTAAAAATGGGTTAACAACAAAAGTGCATCACCAACAGCTACCAAAATATCACACATATTCTACATAACCCAATTAAATATACAAGAAAAGAAAAAAAGAACAAAGTCCCAGAAATGGTAAAACGAAGGTGCACATGTCAATATCAGCATAGCACTAAACTAGAAGCAAATGTGTTTCAATTACAATGGCACATGGGTTACCAACAAACGCGCATCATCAACAGCTACCAAACATCACATATACCCTTTTTCTTTGGGGTTTTAATCATTGCTAACGCAATTTTGAGACGGATGCTAGTTAAATAAAACCCTCCAAAGTGAGGACTATAGTATTCAAACCCTGATATTGCAGATAAAGTTTGCAAGAGTTGCAGATAAATATCACATGTTTTATAACCAAATTAATTTTTTGACTAACCACTATGGGTAAATACTACATATCACATATATTTTATAACCAAATTAATTTTTTTAGTAAAAAACAGAACGAAAAATTAACGAAGTCCAAGTGGGCACCAACCTATCAATATCAGCGTAGCATTGAAGCTTCTTCTGCCTCACTTCAGCATCCTGCATGTACATATAAATACATATACCCAGAATTAAAAATCAACAATAAAAAGGAAAAGGGTAATTAATTGGAATTGGAATTGCAGTTGAAAAGAGTTGAGAGAGAGAGAGATTGAGTTTGGGAGGAAGTGAGAGGCGTACGGCGATTGGGTGGCGAGACTTGGCGAGAACCGGCGAAGAAGAGAAGAGGAGTGATGATAAGAGGAGAAGAGACACGAGGGAATTTCGAGGGAGAAGTGTTGCCATGAACATTTTGATTGTTATAGAAAATGAGAAGAGAAATCGAACTAGGAGGTTGGAAACGACGGAAGCGAATCACTTCGCAGTGATTTTTTGTGGCGCTCTTGTTTGAGTTGCCGGAAACCACAATTCCTCGATCACCAAGAGTCCGCAGTAAACTCCGGAAGTGGTTCCTGTCAACTTTTGCGACGGATAAATTAATCCTTAATTAAAAAAAAATATCTAACAAAAAATGTCAAATTGATCTCTTTGTCAATTTTTTCTGTTAAATACTATGATATAGTATATTAAATAGCTTTAATGGCACAATTATCTGTCGTATGTCATCCTAATCACTTCTATTTAGGGTGTGCTTGATTTAAATTTTGAAAAATATGATTTTAAAATTTAAATTTATATATAATTAAAAAAGTTGAAAATTGATTTTTTTTTTAAAGTTATATTTTTCAGTTTCTTCAAAAAAATTAAAAATTAATTTTTTTGAGAATTTGATTACTTTTAAAAAATTATTTAAATATATAAAAATTGATTTTTTCAATAAAAAAATTGATTTTTTACCCCAAAAAAGCACAAACAAACGTGCTCTATATTCAATTTGATGTTATTTGTGGTAGATTTGTAAATTAATATGTTAAATTTTATATTCTAGTCTAATATGTAGATATGAGAAATTTTGCCAAAATGGCATCATTTTAATAAATAAGAATGATTGATATTAGGATGAGAGATAATAGTATCACATTAATTACTTAACAAGCCATAATATAATATTTAATAGAGAGACTCGATGAAGAGAGTAAATTATCTTACATTTTAAAAGGTTAGAGACTAAGTGTGTGTTTTGATTAAAGTTAATAAACGGGGATTTGGCTCAACTTGATTCTACAAAATTGATTTTGATCAAAAGTGAATTAGTAATAACATAATTTATGATTAGAAACTTTTATATCAAAACTGATTATGATAGAATGAATATTGTTTGGATGATGTTAGTCAAAATTGCTTTTAAATGTATAATTATTAAAAATGATATAATTTATACTTTTAATATTTGTATAAATTAGATACACAAAGTTGAAAAAGTGAATCACCAATATTGGAAGATGAAAATTTGGCCCTCAGTATCTTAACTCAACTGAATGTAAAAGCTTCAATTCTTTGCTTTGGCTGAACGTGGGTTCAAGTATCAAAATTTAGTCACGTTGATTGGATGGAAAATCATCCAAACCAAAAAGCTCTTCGTTCAAGGTGAGCGAATGGATTTTTTGGGGAATGGAGCGTCAAAACAAACACACCCTAATTTGTCAATTTATTTTTGTCGAGTACTAATTTATCCGATGTGAAAATAGATAGGAACCACTTTAGGACTTTATTATAGAGATAAAAGTCATGAAACATAAATGAAAAACTTTTTTTAGGCGCAAGTTCGTAATTTAGTGTAATTTAATTAATATGATTTGGAGATATGATATTTGGACATGCAGTATGCGACGCATACGCACGGCCCAAGTTGAAACAACTTCAAACATTATTTGTGTAACATCTTCCTTTGTATGATCTTATCTTAAGCTCATAAGACTATATTCGAAGTGGTTCGCATTCACCAAACAGGCCTTGTTTGGTAGCTACCTCTAGCTGTCTTCAATATTCCTTAAACTATCTGGAAATAACACGGAAATAGGAGTGAGAATTAAAAATTCTTAGTATGATTCCTTACTAACAATATACTATGTCATCATTATTATCCCCAGCTGCTTCGGTTTATGTAAAAAAAAAGTGAATATGCTATGTAATTTGCCCAATTTAACAGTTCTAAAACATATTATTCGAAGTTATCCTTATTTTATTCACACTCTGATTAACACAAAGGAGTAATTATGAAACAGCAATCGGTAAGATTAATAATAATAACAACTAGCTAGCAGATAGCGATGTATGTAGATGTACAAGTTTTAATTCATATCAATAAATTGGGATTATTCATTCACTTCTTAAACAAAGTATGGATCTAGATATAAGTGCAGCAAACTAAATAACATATACATACATATGGAAGCAATTAGGCCCCTGACAAGTAGAGAAAGGAATTGAAGCATAAGTATATCAATCTAAAGAGCAAATGAATAATATGCAAATGTAAATGCAACAGAAATTCTTGATGTAGATGCTTCCGTTTCTTTTTAACTTTCTTTTCTAGCACATATATGCGTTATGTATCGTCGTCCCTAGGATGTTTTTTTTATCCTTATACATACTTGGTCCCCTAGGAGTCTTTGGCCATATAACTCCTGGGTAATAGTCTGCTTCTCAAGATCGAGCTCATTCTTATATAGGAATATCGGGTTTACTTTTCCCGACCTTTTCACCGATCTATTCCCCTTAACTTTAATCTGGGGCTGGCCCAAGTATTATGGAACTTGTCTCATAACTCTTATAAATCTCATGCAAGTATGCACATGTATCAAAATGTATTTCATAAGTTATGCATAAGCCTTGCCGAAATTTCGACAGCATGACGTATTGTGTCCGCTTCCCCATGGCTACCAGAAAAACATCAATCAAGCAACAAAACCAATGTAGAGTATCAAGTTTATAACAATGATACCGACAATGACATGCCCACATAAATTGGGTTTTCTGCTCACTTTACTCAATTCTGCCGGATTTTGTAAATTCCACTATAATTCCTAATTAATTCATTTAGACCTAAATTTTGGATATGTTAGGATACTATTTGTCTAGTTTCTAACCTTTTGGTCCCATCTCATTTTGATATGAAATTTACCTTGGTTTGCCCCACAACTAGCCAAAAATGCACCCTTAAAAGTAAAAATTCACTAAAAATAGAAATCTATGTGAAATCATACGAAACTTATCTAAAGATAATAGAACAAATTTTTATTTGCAGCAAGTTGCATCTCATTTGCATAAGCACAACTCAAGTTATAAGCTCTTGAAGTTGACAAATCTGGACTGCCCTGTTCTAGCCCGGGTTGGACTTAGGGGGATTTCATTAAATTACTATGAGCAATTAGGATCAAATATAACTCTGAAATTTTTATGGGATGTTGCTCCATGTGTAAGCTTTCTAAAAAAATTTGTTGCACTCAATTTAGAGTTATGTAGGGTGAGTTACACCCTTCGCAACTCGTGCTGTTTAGTAGAGAACACATAATTCTTATGTAAAATTTAAAAATTCATAACTCATTCAATACTAATCCAATGCATTATATTTTATATGGTTGGAAAGCTTTAAATGTCTAGTTTCATACAAAAATAGGTTCATAAAATTTTGATGGCTAGATTTTGGTCTGTATAGGATGAACGTACGGACACCATAGGGTTTCACCCCAAATAGCATTCTGCTTCTTCCTATTTCCTAATTCTCTCCTTCCAACTTCAATTCTAACTCAAAGACCCAAGTTAAACCAACCATAAACCATCAAATACATCCAATATATCATCAGGTAAATGAAGCAAAGTAGAATTCCAAATCCATAGAAATCAAGAACAAAAGGTGAATCGTACCTTGATCTAGTGAAGTAACTAGTAAGGAAAGGGATTTTTGAGGAGTTTAGATGTTGGAGCTTCAAGAACAAGATGAAAGAGAGCAACTAAGTTCCTCCTTTTCCTTTCTTTGGGCGTTGCATAAAGGGGCAAAAGAGTCAAAAAAATCTGATGTTAATAATGATAGTGGTTGAAGGCTTGGCTTCCCATTGGTTAGCTCTTCAAGTAGCTCACAAATGAGCCAACAAGGCCTCTCATTGTGAGGCTGCTTTGCGCCACTTTTAAGTGGCTATGTGGCTGAGTTTTCAGCCATCAATCATAGGGTTTTAGGCGTGTAATTCTATTGATTCGGTTCTAACAGCTTAAAATATCAAATCTCTATCGATTTTCTCCAAATTGGAAAAATGGTTTTGAAGAAGTTTGTGAAACTTTCTATGTTGTTATTCAAATTATTCATAAGCCTAATCTCTCTAATTGATACTTAATTGTTCTTAAATAAACACTCAATCAATTTCTAATTAATTTCACTTATTCGATAAAAACCGAACAATTTAGTTAAAAATGATAAGATTTTTTGGACGTTACAATTTGCCCGTACACTTCAGGAGGGACCTAAAGTATACTGAAATATAATTGGTATATGGTGGAGTAGCGGAGATAGAAAAACTCCACAGAAACATTCTTCCATCCCGTTGCTTCTCACTCTGATATGAAACTAGTGTTCTGAAAACTAGTTTGGACCAGCCAGTTCGACTAGGAACCGAATCTCCTTCCGGTCCGGTTAACTGTTGAAATTCGGGTGTTTAAAAAATCGGTCCAAAAATCGGTGAACCTCTTGAACCGACGGCAGTTCACACGGTTGGCGGTCCAAAAAAAAAAAAAAAACCTTTGCGCAGCACTATTTCTTTCCCCTAGCCAATCACTTGCCCCCGGTTCTCCTCAAACACGCCACCAAGCATCTTAGTGCCCTTGCACTGACGTCCATAGCTAGTCAAAATGAGAGGGAAAGGAAGAAGAAAGAACTACATAAGAGACAAGGAAAGACAAAAATGATGAGGAGAGGACGAGAAAAGCATGAGAAGAAGAAGAAGAAGAAGGAAAGGGAGAGTGGTGGTTGTTAATGTTTTAGGAAGTTAGTGTTTTCTTAGCTTTGTCGTATGCATGGGTTATGGATAAAGTGATCCAAACCCATTTTTTACAGCTTCAAGCAGTGGACAACATGGGCCATGTCTACAAACCAAAACAAACATGGGTCGTGTCTCATATTTTTTGGGAGTTAATATATTTATATGGACAACATCTTATTTAAATCATATAAAAAATAAATTAAGTGTAAGAATAAAAAGTTATAATTATTAGATATTTATTGCTCTTCTCATATTTTTTGGGAGTTAATATATTTATATGGACAACATCTTATTTAAATCATATAAAAAATAAATTAATTGTAAGAATAAAAAGTTATAATTATTAGATATTTATTACTTTTTATTTATATTATTTAATAATTTTTATTTATTTTGTTGCATATATATATATCTGGTTGAACTTCGGTTAAATCGGTTGAACCAATAAATCTTTAAACCAGTACCTTCTCTGGTTCAATGTCCGGTCTATTTTTCAGAACCTTGTCTAAAATTCATTTCCTCTCTCCCAAACTCTCATTTTCGGTCTCATCTCAATACTCCATCTCTCTAAATTGTTCTTAGTCACTGGTTTGCAAACTCATTTGGTGGGGAAGAAAGCATTTTTAAGAAGAACCTGCATAACCATTACAGAAGCAGAGGACGAGAAAGAGACAGAAATGGCAGCATAGCCAACCCTAATTCCTCAACTTCCATCTCTCACAATTGTAGTCCCTTCCTTCATCATTCCCCGATTAGTCATCTCCACCATCGAGATTAAGAGGAAATTAATGTTCTAGTTCTGACAATATTAGGGATTTAGTTTGAATGATAAAATAGAGGACTGCTTGAGCAAGAAGAGGTGCCAGTGCCAACGAGGAGTGGCATTTCCCGGCTTCAACGACAGCGGTTAGAGGGAATGCTATGAGTCTTTAGCGGCCTTGCGGTGGCGGTGATGGTTTTGCATGGTTGGGAGCAAAGGAATGGGTTGATTGTATGCAAAGTGGTGAAGCTTTGTGCTACTAAGCCATGGTGGAGGATGGCGCAGCGGTGAGGTGGGGTGGTTCGTGGCAAAGGTGAATCAAAGGTGGTGGTTTATGAGATGGTAGGGTGAGTGGCTCAGGTCTGTGATGCTCTATTTCTTCTTCTTCTTCTTCTTCTTCTTCTTCTTTTTGGATATTGGTTTCTAACTTTTGTGGTGGTTTGGTTGTGATTTGTTCATTGTGGTTTGATCAGTAATCTGTAACTATTCTTACTCATTTATTAACAGTCAATTCTCTGTTACATTGAGTATGATTGCTTTTTAAATCCACTATTATTGCTCTTTGGTTTTCTACTATTTAAATGTTCATTTCAGGTTGAAAAATCATGTTTGCTAGTTTTGTACATAATTGGATTTTTTTCTTTGTAATTTTTTTTTTACAAAGAAGATTCTCAAGAAATGGTTTGCTAACTTGTTTTTCCTATCTGAACCATGTTGTTATTCCTTATGAACAGATCCATGTTCCAAATGATTTGGCCGTAAAATTGTTCTCGTGTTATATGGAAAGGGAGAAATCATTCACTTCAACCTCTGTGTTTGGATTAATATATGATGAAGTTGGCAAATGGCAACTTAATGAAGGCACGGGTGATAACTCATATTTAATGCAGTTTTAGTACCGATAGAAATTCTACATTCCATAACTTAAAGGTTTGTTTGGATAAGTTTATTTTGGGTCAAAAATAGCTTATAAATTATAATCAAAAGTTTTCTGAGATAACTTTTGAAAACAAAAGCAATTATTTCTGAAATGTGTTGTCAAGTTATTGTTTCTTTACTATGGTTATGAGATTTGGTTATGAAAAAAAAAATATCATGTATCTTTTTGTTCAAGCAAGATACGAGAGGAAATAAAATAATTGGGGCTCCCATTACCAATAGTGCAACATTTGAAAAGAAAACAACATTTTGCAGGTATGTTGAAGAATCACAAAGGGGATACGTGGTTTATTTTGGGAATAAACTAAATCTCACACATGATGCATTATGTGCAAGAAGAATATACATGCACCGAAAGTACTTATGAGGCCTCTTATTACTTGAAGGTAATCTGTATTGTTTTTCCGCTCTTAATTTCAATTTTTCATCATCATCATCATCATCATATTCTTAATGGTTCATGTTGCTTTTCACTCTGTTGAACCAATATATGTGCCTTGAAATATCAAATATGTAACTTGAAGATCTTGCCTATTTTTGGAGCATCTGGGTTTTGTCCTTTTGATGGTAAATGATATTAGTAACATTATGTCTGCTTATCATTATGCCTTTTGGCTTTGCTCTATAAACAGTCTGACTGTGACATTATAATGATTCAATAAACAAGCGATGCATAATAATATCAAGCAGATATAACATGCTCTTTAAACATGCAAAAATAAATCTTTCTTGAAGAGTATAAAGAAAAATATAATACTTTCGAAAATCTTGGCTTCTAAGCTATTTGCAAATTATGTTTCATCTTGAATATCTTTACGTACATATATTGTTATCAATTTTGATGATATTTTGAGTCTCTACTCAAGTACTTATGGTTGTCATTATTTTTTTTTTCAGCATGTGAGGCCTATTTTAAGAAATATTTATCTAAAATTGGGTGAGATTTTAATCTTCTACTCAAGAATGCAGTATTTTTTTTTTTTACATGTTTTATCATTTGCTTCTACTTTCTATTAGTGTTGAGCCACTCGTTTGGAGCATAATGTAAACCATGAAGAACAGACATGATCTGGTTTTGTAATTTTGTAACTTCTATGTTGGTTAGACTTGGTCTAACCATATACAGTGCCTTTAATCTATGTGTGTGGTTTAAATTAGAAAGAAAGTAAAAAAGATAGCAAATTTCAAGACTAGATATATTTGAATTTTGAATAGAGATATAGCAGCTACCATTTTGTGATTTTTTTATGAACAACAAACTTTTGACTTTTGAGTCAACATAATTTTTCTTGAATTTTAGTTATTTTTTCTGTTCAACAACGGGTTTGAGAGGTAGGACTTGTAAATTAGTTATCAATGTCAGGGTGCAAAAATTTTGAATTCATGTTTCGTTAGGTTATGGAATTGCCTATGTGTGTGTGTAGAATTTAGTTGTCACATTCACTTTCTCTCGATGAAGTTCAGTTCATATCACTAATATTGTTTCTAACCAACTATTAATGATTCAAATTCTTATAGGGGGATAGAATGTCTCTTCTACATTTCATGGCAAATGTTTCTTTAAATTCTGATATTCTTGTAGTTGATAATGCCAATGGCCTTCTTACTAGTGCTAAGGTAGAATGCTTAGGAGGTGTAATATAAATTTGAACTAAGTTGACGACTTAGATATTGCTGTTTTTTTTTTTTTCCCGTAATGTGTAATAAACAGTGAATTATTACAGCAATGATAATATATAAAAATGACCCTTTACTTGACAAAACAACACAAAGGAAACCCAAAAAGGTAATATATTAGCAAAGCATATATATATATATATATATATATATATATATATATATATATATATATAAGGAAATAAAGAGAAGTATGGGCAGGCGAACTGAGATATTGTACCTTAGCAATATACCCTACACTTTTCAACATTAACAAAGAAAACACAATACTTGAAAAATTACCAACTTTTTGTATTAAAGTTACTAACTTTTACACCCGAGTTACCAACCATATGTAGCAAATAATTCCATCACAATTGCAAATGTAGTTTACAATTCCATGTTATTTGGATTCCCCATGACATGAATTGATATTGCCAAAGACTCCTATTGGCCTCTACCCAACCCATGCTAACATGAATAACGAGTCTTGGAAAGTTACCAACTTTTACATCTGAGTTACCAACCATACGCAACAAATAATTTCATCATAATTGTAAATGTAGCTTACAATTCCATGTTATTTGGATTCTCCATGACATGAATTGATACTACCAAAGACTCCTATTGGCCTCTATCCAACCCATGCTAACAAGAATAATGAATCTTGAAAAGTTACCAACTTTTGCACCAAAGTTACCAACCATGCGTAAAAAATAATTTCATCATAATTGCAAATGTAGCTTACAATTCCATGTTACTTGAATTCCCTATAACATAAATTAATACTGCCAAAAACTCCTATTGGCCTCTACCAACCCATGCTAACAAGAATAACAAGTCCTGAAAAGTTACCAATTTTTCCTCTCAATTACCAACTTTTTATGTTAAAGTTACCAACTATTGCACTGAGTTACTAACCATGCGTAGCAAATAATTCCATTATAATTGCAAATATTGCTTACAATTCCATGTTATTTGGATTCCCCTTGATATCAATTGATACTGGCAAAGACTTATATTGGCCGCTACCTAACCCATGCTAGCAAGAATACCGAGTCCCAAAAAGTTATCAACTTTTCCTCTCAGTTACCAATTTTTTGTATTAAAGTTATCAACTTTTTCACCTGAGTTATCAATCATGTGCAGCAAATAATTACATCATAATTGCAAATGTAGCTTACAATTCCATGTTATTTGGATTTCCCATGACATAAATTGATACTATCAAAGACTCATATTGACCGCTACCCAACTCATGCTAACAAGAATAACAAGTCCTGAAAGTTTACCAACTTTTTCTCTTAGTTACCAATTTTTGCACCCGAGTTATCAACCATGTGCAGCAAATAATTACATCATAATTATAAAGGTAGAAAAAGTTAATAAGTTCCCAAGTTTCACAAGCTTGGGTTAGGAGCGGGCCAATACGAGTCATTGGTACTATCAATTCATTTATGGGAATCCAAATAATATGGAATTAAAGCTACCTTGACCAATTATCACACAATTATTTGTTGTAAATGGTTGGTAACTTAGTTGAAAAAGTTAGTAAATTTATTCAAAAAGTTAGTAACGGAGAGAAGAAGTTGGTAACTTTGTGGGGTTTCGGATAATTTCCAAAGACTTATAATTCCTTGTTATATTAAAGTTATGGGCATCTATAAGACCTATAATCAAAGCTACATTTGCTAATTATCATGCAATTATTTTTTGCAACTGGTTGGTAACTTGAATAAAAAAATTGGTAACTTTAGTTCAAAAAGTTAGTAATCGGGAGAAGAAGTTAGTAACTTGCCCACGCTTGAGCTCGGGTTGCGCGCTTGAGCGTGCTTGCTTGAGTCAGAAACTAGGGGGTCTGGCTAAGGCTTGTGCTCGAGTGTTCTCACCCATGCTTGAGCATTGGCCTCTATGTTGAAATAATTGGATTCTCATAACTTCAATATAACAAAGAATTAAAGGTTTTTGAAGATTAACCGAGGCCTGTGAAGTTACCAACTTCTTCTCTCAGTTACCAACTTTTTGAACTAAAGTTACCAACTTTTTTAATCGAGTTACCAACAAGTTGTAGCAAATAATTGCATAGTTTTGATTATAGGTCTATTGAGATTAATCAAGACCTGAGAAGTTACTAACCTCTTCTCCTAATTGCCAACTTTTCAAACTAAAGTTACTAACTTATTTGACTAAATTACCAACCCGTTGTGGGAAATAATCCATAATCTAATAAGATAGCTTTAATTCCATGTTATTTGGTTCCCCATGACATGATCTTGAGGCACAAGGGAGTGGAGGATCTTGTGGAATTCTACTTGATCTACGATTAGTCAAAGGGTGCAACGTTTTCATACATTGGATTTCTTTTCTGATGCTACAGAATTAATTTTTTATTGCACAAACTTGATTATTGGCCAGGGTCTAATGTTGCGGCTTTTGCTTCAATTTTTGTCTTTCTTTGTTTTTTTTTATCCCTTTACTCTAGCTAGTAGAAAATTTTTCCCTGCTTCTTATGTTTTCATTTGTATTTTATTATATTTTATTAGTTTTTGCTACAAGGCTTAAAAAATAGAGAACGCAGTAATTTTTGTGGGACTCAATTTATGTTCAAATGAATTGACATGACTTATTATTTTAGCTGTGAACATGAGGCACTAAACTCATACTTGAGTTTTGCATGGCAAACTAGTTGCCTTTGAGTGTATGAAAGTTGGAGAGTCTAGCAAATAGAAACATGAATCTAATATGGTTGGAAACAAATTGTACAAATTTGAATTGGCTGTGGCATAAGGAGAAATCTTAAAAAAAAAAAAAAAACTAAGTTCAATAAACATGAGGCACTCAAATGTGTAAAAGAATACACTAATCACAAGTACACAATACCGGTTCTATTCTTTCACATACAAAAATATTTTTTGCTAGACTTGGGCTAGCAAGCTATAGAATGGTCATTGCAAGAAACAAATTGAAACAGACCCAGACAGCTATAGCAGTAAACTTAATAGCTGGAATATCAGCTCGTCTTTTTCTTGTGTTCCTTAGCCAAGCTTCTTGCAACTGAAATGTCTGCATAAACCTACTGATGGGTATAATGCATATCACAATGTGATGACAATGTGTTAAAAAATTGACAAAAGCATATCAAAATGTCATATTCCAAGTATGTATCATCAAGTAACTGTAAACAGGTTCTCCAATGACAAAAAAAATTTGTAAACTTAAAAGGCATGGTAACAATACCAACACAAACAATTTAGTTTCCAGATATCATATACCAAAGTATTCAAATACAAAGCATGGTCGAAGAAAATTCTGAATAAGACAATCCCAAATATGATTCTTCACCAACATTATCCATCATTGTTTTGAAAACCAAATAACAAGTTTATCACCATCTACTTAAGTTAAACACAAAACATAAGGTTCAACAAAAATTTACAACCTCAAAACTACATATTAGAAAGACTAAACACATATAACCCAACACAATATGTAGGGGAGCTGTCATGACCTAACATAGGCCGTGATTGGCACTTAGAGAGCACGCAACCTAGTAAGCCTTAGACATCAAGATTTCACAAAAATTAGGCAGAATTTCCTCTGTATTTAGGTTATTTCCCAAATACAAGTACTTATCCTGCAACTTAATAAGCACACACTTCTATCGGGGATCCAGGCGTTACCGAATGCGGCTCAAAGACACAACACAATTTATAATCATACATATCACAAGGCATTTCCAATTTCAATTCAGAATCAAATCCAACATAATTCATTCATCAAATTTAATATACAATAGTCAATCCAACTCAGTCTAAACAATCTCTAAACATAACTTAACACACTAGCAAGGGTCGGACCCTATCTGTAATACTATGGAGCTACAATTAAAATTACAAAGCGAAATAAAATATAATTCGGGCCCTTACTATTTAGAGCTCACCAAAGTAGATATCTAATGATGCTGAGTGGAAGGGTCGACTCCCAAGTCTGAACCTGTATTTGAAAAGAATATATTAACCACGGGGTGAGTTTGAGAAACTCAGTGAGAGACAAGATACTTTTGAACTTCATGAGTCAATGTACATATAAGTATAAAATGATTTCATTCAAATAAAGAAAACAATGGAAATATCTAACAGGATAAACAGGCAGGATTTATACTTAGGTGGTCGTTCCTTCGTGTGAATCCCGAAATCAAGCACACATCCCCTCTTTGAGAGGCCGTGAAGTTCAGGCATGCACCACACTATATGTATAGCCATGAAATGTCCGTCACGCACCACCCCCTTGGGTGGCCGTGTAATATCATAATCCAAGGTGCACCAGGGCTAACATCTACTGCCGTTAGCAGGCAGATCCTGTTATAGACTTTCCTATTCTTTCATATTCATAAATCATCAATCTCATATCACATTCGAATTTCTTTCGCCATTGACTCATGAGTAGCATTCTTAAGGTAAATAAACAATTATAATTTAAAATAGAATTAATTCAAAAGTATTCTATCTACTTATAGATCACTGGTCACAGGAAAATCTAATTCTCCGGGGCCACAAAGCTGGGGGGATTCCTTGGAATCATCTAATACCACAATATGACATTTGAATCAATTATTGATCACTAACAATCTCCATACCATATATTCTCTAATCTTACAATCCTAGGGTTTCAAGAATCCTTCTAAAACTTAAAGAATTGAAGATTCTAGGAAAAAGAAGAAATGAGAAGTGAGGATTACCGTTAGAATTGGAATGAGGAGGATATGGATAGAGGTGAGCTCTCCAACTTCAATTTCACCCAAGCAAGGAAAATGAAAGAGGAACAGATTGCATGGATGATTGTGTTTGAATGAAATGAATATTGTGTTGTTGTTGTTGATTTCGTTGGAAATAATGGAATGGAGTTAATAAATGTAAGGAATGGTGGAAGAAGGAATTCTAGAGAGAAGGGAGAGAGTTTGAGTTAGAGAGAGAAAAAAAATTCGAAAATGAGGGCATGGGACGTGTCTCCGTATATATAATGTCTTGTGGTAATCAATTACTACAGACTGGTAATCAATTACCACAAACAAATGGCTAGTAATTGATTACCAAGTCTGGTAGCTGATTATCACAAACCCAGAACTGGTAATCAATTATCATATTTGGTAATCGATTACAACGGGAAAATTTTTAACCCGTGGACATACAGAGAGCTCCATAATCGATTACCAGCCACATGGTAATCGATTACAACATCCCAAAACTTGGTTCTTTGATTCCAAATGACATCCAACACCCAAGATCATCACATACCAACTAAATTCCATCATAAACGGATTAAACACATCGATCAAACAGGATTAACACAGAAAAACTTGAAACTACACCAAGGGTTTACATACTCCCCCCTCAAAATGAATTCGTCCTCGAATTCTGAACAAAAGAACAATTACCTCAATCGAATAGGCAGGGGTATTTTGTCTGCATAGCTTCTTCAGTCTCCCAAGTTGCTTCTTCTCCTAAATGATTCTTCCAGATTACCTTTACAAAGGCCACCTTCGTTGAGCGTAACTTCTTCACTTGATGATTAATTATAGCCACAGGCTCTTCTTCATAAGTTAAATCTTCCTCTAACTGGATGGTACGTGGAGTAAGCACATGAGAAGAGTCGGGGAGGTACTTCCGTAATATTGACACATGAAATACTGGATGAATCATGGCTAAGCCAAGTGGTAAGGCCAAATAGTACGCCACTGGGCCAATTCTATCCACCTATATTGCCTCTAGTTCAAATCCCTTTGTTGGAAAATATACTTCAGGCTCTTATGATCGGTGTAGATCTCACACGTCTCCCTATAAAGATAATGTCTCCAAATCTTTAGTGCAAACACCACGGCTGCCATTTCCAGATCGTAGGTAGGGTAGTTTTGCTCATGTCTCTTTAATTGTTTGGAGGCATAAGCAATGACTTGTCCATGTTGCATAAGAACACATCTGAGCGCTACTTGAGAGGCATCACAATAGACCAAATACCCTTTAGATCCTAAGGGCAAACTAGCACGGGGGTTGTAGTTAGACAAGCTTTAAGCCTTTGAAAGCTTTCTTCATAATCATCCGACCATTGAAAAGTTACACCTTTTTGGGTTAGCTTAGACAAGGAAGCTGAGATCTTGGAGAAGTCTTTCACAAATCTTCGATAATAGCCTGCCAATCCTAAGAAACTCCGAATTTCTGTCATAGTTGTCAGCCGTGGCCACTTTTGGATAGCTTCAATCTTCCTAGGATCCACCATAATTCCTTCCTTTGATATCACGTGATCCAAAAAGGTCACTTGATTCAACCAAAACTCACATTTAGAAAATTTAGCATAGACTTGGTGATCCCTTAAAGTTTGCAGAACGATCAGCAAATGGCACTCATGCTTTTCCTCACACCTTGAGTAAACCAAGATATGGTCAATAAAGATGATCACAAAGTGATCCAGGAAGGGTCTGAATACTCTGTTCATCAAGTCCATGAAAGCAGCTAGAGCATTGGTTAATCCAAAAGACATTACTAAGAATTCGTAATATCCATAACGGGTTCTAAAAACAGTTTTAGGAATATCTTCCTCCCAAATTCTCAACTGATGGTATCCAAATCGAAGATCAATTTTAGAAAAGTACAATGCCCCTTAAAGCTGATCAAACAGGTCATCAATCCTGGGTAAGGGATATTTATTACGAACCGTCAGCCGATTGAGTTGTCTATAGTTCACACATAACCGCATGGAACCATCCTTCTTCTTCACGAAAAGCATAGGAGCACCCCATGAGGATGTGCTAGGACAAATGAAGCCCTTTTCCAACATGTCTTGTAATTGAACTCTCGCAGTTCTGCTGGAGCCATGCGATAAGGAGGAATAGAAATGGGTCGGGCATTTGGAGTCAAATCAATACAAAATTCAATCCCCCTATCTAGAGGCATTCTTGGCAGTTCCGCAGGAAACACATATGGGAATTCTCTCACCACATGAACCTGATCCAGACTAGGCATTACTATTTCTACATCGTGAACCACCACAAGATAACCTTCATTTCCTTTGCCCATCAATTGCATCGCCATCATAAAAGAAATTAGGTTGGTAGGGGTTAAGCTGCTATCTCCCCAAAAGGTGAAGGATGAGTCATCGGCAGTCTCAAACTTCACGGCCTTAGAATAGCAATCTACAGTGGCATGGCATGAAGACAACCAGTCTATACCTAGGATGACATCAAAGTCCATCATCTCCAATAACAACAAGTTGGCCAAAGTATTCATTCCCTTGATACTAACTATATAGGAGGGAAACATTAATTGAACCATTAAGGATTCTCCCATGGGGGTTCCAACCCAAAAAGGGTGATCTAATAATACCGGTTGCTGATTGAAACGAGAAGCAAAGCATGGGGATACATAGGAGTGGGTGGAGCCCGAGTCAAACAACACATATGCTTCAAAAGAATTAACATGTAAGGTACCTGCCACTACAGCATTCGAAGCCTGAGCATCTTGCCTTGTCAAGGCGAAAACTTAGGGCTGGCGTCTGCCTGCCCCTCTACCACTAGGACCTTTGCCACCTGCTCCCCTGCCTGGACTCTTCCGAAGGTTCCATGAGAATTTTCTAAAGATAAAGCTGAGTAGGAAGGCGCTGGCATGGCAGGACGTGCAAAGCTCGGATCAAAAGCCCCCTTTGAATAGGGACACTCCTTCTTGAGATGTCCTATCTGGCCACATACAAAACAAGCTCCAGTGGCTTTATGACACTGTCCCGAGTGGTAATTCCCACAAAATTGACACAGATGCCTGGAGAAAGCTGACAGCCCCATTCCTTACATGCCAGGCTGAGATGCACTACCAGCTTAGGACCTTGAGCCAGACACACTCAGAGGAACAGGCCCTGAAGAAGTAGCCCTTCCTGAGAGTGCCTGACATCGGCCCTGGAAATTATGAGCTCCCCCAGAACTAGATCACCTAGAAATATTCCCCTTCATTTTCTGTTTTTTGCCTGCCTCCTTGGCAGCTCTCCGCTCTTTTCTTCCAATCTCGAGACCATAAGCAGCATCCACAATTTTAGCAAAAGGCATTCTCCTAACCATAGGAAGTAAGTTAGAGAATAAAGGATCAAGCAAGCCTCGGACAAACCTCCTATCTCTCATTGTATTATTGGATACCAGGTGATAAGTATAGCGGGATAATTTGGAAAATTGCTCCTCATATTCGGCTATAGACATCCCTGGAGTTTGCCTTAGCCTTTCAAAATCAGCAACATACTTCTCTCTTTTGTTGACCGGAAGGAATCTCATCATGAAAACCTCAGTAGATTCTTCCCAAGTGAGGGGAGGTAAATCAGAGGCATCCCTGTCTCCCATGAGTGTGGCATACCACTATTCTGCAGGCCTATTCAGATTATAAGCTACCAGCTCCACCGCTATCTCACTTGGGCATCTAAGGACCCTAAGGACCTTGTTGGTGCGGTCAAGAAATTGTTGGGTCATCCGTCAGGGGATTTCCGGAGAAACTTGGTGGATTCAATCTGAGGAAGGATTCGATTGACACTTCGATCCCTTCTCACTAATGACGAGGCTCACAAACAGGTGGAGTTGGTTCCGCATGAGGTGAAGGATCATTCCTCCTTTGATGAGCTAGGAGTTCCACCAGAGTATTGAGAGTCTGGTGAACCCCTCTCATTTTAGTTCCCAAAATGATTAGCTCTTCTTCAGGAGTGGGCTCCTCCGATTACTTGGCCGGTCTTCCACGGCTTCCTCTTCGACCATGGCCTCTCTCTCTCCTAGGAGGAGAGGGGGCCTGGTCAAATTCAGCATCAAAAGCCTCATGGGCTTCTGCCCTTGCAACATCGGTGCGAGTTCTAGGCGGCATTTTCACTTGAGGGAAGAATTTATCAAGGTTAGGACCAAATTGATATACAAGACGAGAAAACACTTAAAGTGCACAAAACATGAAGGATAAACACATGAAGGATAATCCTGAAAGCCTCTGGTAGCATCACATTTTATGAAAATGGGCCGGCTTCCATTTGCACAATCATGATCCTACTAAAGGACACTTGCTCCACAGTATATAGGGAAACCTAAGCTCTGTTACCATCTTTGTCACGACCTAACATAGGCCGTGACCGGTGCTTAGAGAGCACGCTCCCTAGCAAGCCTTAGAAATCAAGATTTCACGAAAATTGGGCAGAGTTTCCTTTGTATTTAGGTTATTTCCCAAATATAAGTACTTATCCTGCAACTCAACAAGCACACACTTCCATCGGGATCCAAGCATTCTCAGAATGCACCCCTTACCACACAGCACAATTTATAATCATACATATCACAAGGCATTTCCAATTTCAATTTAGAATCAAATCTAACATAATTCATTCATCAAATTTAATATACAATAGTCAATCCAACACAGTCTAAACAATCTCTAAACATAACTTAACATACCAGCAAAAGTCGGACCTTGCCTATAGTGCTATGGAGCTACAACTAAAATTACAAAGCGAAACAAAATACAATTCAGGCCCTTACTATTTAGGGCTCACCAAAGTAGATATCTAATGATGCTGAGCGGAAGGGTCGACTCCCAAGTCTGAACTTGTATTTGAAAAGAATATATTAACCACGGGGTGAGTTTGAGAAACTCAGTGAGAGACAGGATACTTTTGAACCTCATGAGTCAATATATATATAAGTATAAAACGATTTCATTCAAATAAGGAAAAAATATCTAACAGGATAAACAGGCAGTATTTGCACTTACCTTCGTGTGAATCCCGAAATTAGGCACACACCACACTATATGTGTCACGACTCGCCCCAGAGTCGTGACCGGTGCTTAGAGGAAGCAGACCTCTAGCAAGCCTACTATGACTATTCTCACGAAAATCGGACAAAACTCCCCCTAAATTTTTTTCTAGCTTCCCCAAATTAGCCAAATCTATTCCAGACCACCAGTCACAAATGCAAGTTGAGGCTCTCAAAGCACTCTCCAGTAATTCATATATTCATAAATATAATGTACCTTTACATTCGCTATTCACATCCTAGTTACTAAATAAAACAATTTCCCAAGAACCCCTAAAGTCTATGTATACATATCTTATCAAATACTCATCTGATTACAAGATTCTACCTGTGGATTATGGAGCACCCTAAGAAGTTAGAGGAGGCAAGTCAAGTCTTGCACAAGAACCTGAAATAGGAGGAGAACGGGCAGTGAGTTCAACCGACTCAATGAAGGGCAATGCTACTATAACATATGAGGACAAACTCTAAAAGTAAAGCAAATTAGGATGAAATAAAGAGTTAGTATCATGAACTAAGTTTAAATAAAGAAATCATTGTTTTAATAATATATACATAAACAATCAATATTAGAGACTATATATGTAAATAACGAATTAACATTATTTCATAACCTTAAAACATGATTCTCAAATATAAATCTAAGACAGGGAAGCTTCCAATTCTGAGAAATTTTCAAATCGGGGTTAGCCCCTTCAAAGTTAACAGAGTCGGCGGTGTGCGTTGGCCATACACACACACACACACCAAGCTAGCAACACCCCTGCTAGCTGGGTTCGAACCAAGGTGCACCAAGGCTAGCGTCAGCGACTGTTAGCTACCGATTAACTGAGAGTCCTCCCGCAAGGTATATAGAAACTAAAATAATAGATATCAATAAAAGCTAAAGTTACAAATACCAAATCAGATTTCGAAGAACAAAAGTATTCATCAAAATTTAAAATTCCATAATGTAAGTTACTCAATAAGTCAAGTTAGTAATCCAAACAAAAGATTAGAGCTTGTCCTTTCGATTATACAATTCGTAATCTCTTCTAAAAACTTCCAGAACATTCAACAATTGCTTACCAGAAAAATTTCTTCAAAACCAAAACAGACGTTCACAAATAGGTAGATATTTCAAACTAGATGATAACTATACCGCAAAACAAAACAATCATAATTAACTAAATAAATAAAAATAAGCTATCAATATATTAAAATCAAACCAATACTAATAGCATAAAACACATATGCCATAGAAGCCTTATCCACTAACTGAGAGTTGGAGACATCAGATCTACGTTCTAGAGGTCGTCAAATGCGAACAAGGAGGTTCCTGAGAATCTGAAATCAATACATGACCAATTATTCCCAATTTAAATATAACTGAAGTTAGGGTCCAAAATCCACTCCTGCTCCTACACTCATGATTTTTTTTTTTTTTTTGTACTTAGAGCCATAACTCCATTTTTTTTCCAACATATTGATTAGAAAATATAATATAACATACCTCCAAGCAAGATATAAGCTTTAATCATCTCGATTAACTATTTTCTAAAGATTGACTATTCTTAGAAATTCATATAAGTAGCTGGCGGTTAAAAATATAAAAAATGTAATCAACAACGAACAATCCAAAGAATTAGTTCAATAGCAATTTCACACCCATATTCACACAATTTGAATAAGTGTTATAACTTATGCTTATTCCACACACCCAAATCATAACTAACCACAAAAAGTCTCTTAATTTGTGAAAATCAAATTAGAAAGGTACATCACCGTTTGCACTCTTGTACAAATAACAAAATACTCACTTCATATCCTAGTATTTCAATATACACGAGAGAAGTTCAATTATTTCCGTTCTTTAATTCTTTCTATCACAACAATGACTGATTAATGTTTATCAATAAAGCAAAACCAAGGACAAGCCAAAACTAGTAATCTACACCATTGCTAGTAACTTCTTGATTGTACTTATACAATATTCTTTGTACGACATATTTGTCGTCTAAGAAACAAGACATGATTTTCATAACATAAACACTTATAATAGAGTTTAGAAACAATGAACTAAATTATTAAACAAGATTTTCTACACCCAAGTGACAGCACGGCAAAATTCCTTGACGCACAAATATGGAAAACCAATTTCAAGAATCAGATTTTGTAACTAAAACTAATAAAATAGAGTTCATTACTCAAATCTATAATGGTAGCTTCAAAAGTTTTAACATAACAAGATTTCTTAGGTTGCAAATTACTAGAGCAGATTCAATTAATCCAAACCCATAAACTAGACTAGCAAAAATAGGATTTCACCACAATAACATACACAAACTAAACAAACCCATGTGTGAATGAAGGAGACTTACCCAAGGTGCTATGGTTCAGTTTTTTAGAAAAGCAAAACCACACACCCGCAGCAACGGAGGCAGCAAGGGAGATTGCGCAGCGAAGAGAAAAGGCTGTTCGATGAAGTGAACACGCAAGATTGAAAGAGAATCAGAGAGGGAGAGAACGAACGAGAGAGAGAGAGAGAGAGAGAGATGGTATGAAGGATGAACTGCCGTTGTGCCTGGTGATGGAAGTGGTGTGCGGCGGTGGTGATGACATGAGGTTGAGAGTGCAGAACCAAGAGGAAGAAAGGGTGGGATGGCGGGTGAGAGGAAGAGAGTGAGATCGTGAGGGAGAGAGTGCGAAGTGAGATGAACGTGAGAGAGGAAGAGTGTAGAAGGAAGAAGAAAAAGAAATAAGGGGGGGCTTAGAGTGATTCACATCACTTAAGGCATAGGTAGTCTGAACTTTTTTTTTTTTTCTGCACCTACTGCTTTATTCAAAATTTAATCACCCTCTAATTAATTTTAATTCCTTTATTACCATAAAACTTAATGTGACACTTTATAATTTTCCACTATTAACATTTTATTTTAGAATGGCATTTTATCTTAAACAAGATATTACAATATGTATGGTCATGAAATGTCCGTCACTCCTTGTGGGTGGCGTGTAATATCATAATCACAGACACTGCGCTAAAATTTGCGTCTACTAGATTAGTAGATAGATCCTGTTACAAACTTTCTTATTCTTTCATATTCATAAATCATCAATCTCATATCACATTCGAATTTCTTTCGCCATTGACTCATGAGTAGCATTCTTAAGGTAAATAAACAATTATAATTTAAAATAGAATTAATTCAAAAGTATTCTATCTACTCACAGATCATCGGTCACAGGAAAATCTAATTCTCCGAGGCCGCAAAGCTGGGGGGATTCCTTGGAATGATCTAACACCACAACATGACATTTGAATCAATTATTGATCACTAACAATCTCCACACCATAAGTTCTCTAATCTTACAATTCTAAGGTTTCAAGAATCCTTGTAAAAATCAAAGAATTGAATATTATAGGAAAAAGAAGAAATGAGAAGTGAGGATTACTGTTAGAATTGGAATGAGGAGGATATGGATAGAGGTGAGCACTCCAGCTTCAATTCCACCCAAGTAAGGAAAATGAAAGAGGTACAGATTGCATGGATGATTGTGTTTAAATGAATGAATATTGTGTTGTTGTTGTTGATTTCGTTGGAAATGATGGAATGAAGTTAATAAATGTAAGGTGTAACGTCCGAAAAATTCTATTGTTAACAACTAAGTTATTCGGTTTTATCGAATAAGTGAGTTTAATCAAAATTTGATTAAACAATCACTTAAAGCCAATTAAGGGTGAGTTGAAAAGATTAGGCTTGATGGAATTAGGTTAGGAGTGTATAAAACCTCACAGAAAAATTTCAAACCGATTTACCGATTTACGAGCGATCGGTAAGATTTCGGAGTTTTAAACTGCCAGTACTAGATCAATAGAAATCATGCCATGCCTGCCCTAGGATCAATGGCTAAGATTTAGCCAAACAACCCACCCAAGTGGTGCCTTGAGCAACCCTTGATGGTGGAAGCTAAACCAAAATAGATAGAATAATGAAATCCACCAATCACATGCATTCAACATCCAAATATCTCTACCTTTTCTTTCCTTCTCCCTTTGTGAATTTCGGTCACTCCTTTTGCTGAAGCTCACTTCATTTTCTTCTCCTCACTCTTAATCGCCACTCCATTCCCATCTCATCTTCAGGCCTCATCACAAATTGCTTGCACCAAAGACACAAAATCAACACAAACTCAACTAGACAAGGTAGGAAATTCTACTTCTCTTTTCACTTTCTTTAATTTGGGGCTGAATGGGGATCATGGATAATCTGAGAATTTGATGTTATATAGAGTGATGATGATGGTTTATGATTAATTTTGCATGTATGTGGTGATTAAAACCGAAATTGATAGCAAATGGCTTGAAAAGGGGAGGCAAACCTAGAAGCAGGTTAGGGTTTCCCTAGGCGATCCATACGGTGGAGTGTACGGCTCTGCCTGCTGCCATTGAAATTTGATGAAACCATTTTTATATCAAACTAGACATCCAGAGCTTTCCATACATATAAAATATAAGGCCATTGGATTAGTATAGAATTAGTTATGAATTTTTGAAGTTAGACCTAGAAATTTAGGTTCCTACCCGGGCAGCATGGGTTGAGAAGGGTGTAACTCACCCTACACAACTCCAAATTGAGTGCAATCAAAGGTGTTTGAAAGCTAACACATAGGAGAATATCCCACAAGAATTTTCGAATTTGATAAGGTCCCATTTGTTCCCAGTATGTCTAGAAAGTTGCCCTAGGTCTAATCCGAGTTAGAATAGGGTAAACCAGTAAGGTCAAGTTCTAAAGCCTATAACTCAAATTATACTCATCCAAATGACATGAAAATCAATTCATTTGAAAGCTTGTTCTGTCAGCTTTATATGGATATAAATTTCGCATGATTTCACCCACATTGCTATTTTTAGTGAATTTTCTCCCGTAAGAGTGCAACTCGGGTTAGAAGCAAGACAAGTCTCAAAGAAATTTGAGTAAATGTCGGAAGTCGGGATTTAGTGAATAGGAAGCTAGGTCGGTACACTTAAAATCGGACTCTAAACTTAGTAAATAAGGGACTAGGTCAAGAATGTTTGAAGTCGAAGTCGGGACTCAGTAAAACAGAAAGCTAGGTCGGGAGTGTGTAAGGATGAACCAGGAAGTGTATACTTAAGGTTGTACTTGGAGAGGTTTACTTAGTGATTGAACTCGGACGTAGTGAATAAGAGTCCATATCGGGTGCATTTTAAGGCTATATTCGGAACTTAGTAGAGAAAGCTAGATCAGGTATATTAATGTCGAACTTGAGATTCAGTAATTAGGGAGCTCGGGATTTAGGAAACATACCTATCAAAGTCTCAGAAGACCAATGGTGGAATAAGGTTGGAAGTCGCACAACCCGGAAATCGGAAATGATGTAACCTCGGGAGACCGAACATAGTGTAGGGAAATCGGAACTTAGATAAGGTCGGAACTCGAAACACGTTAGATATTGAAAGTCGAACTCAGGAACCTTAACAAAAATTAAAAGCTTACAAGTTAGATTGATACTTGAGACTTTAAATCTTGTACTTATCAACATTGTTATATTCTTGACATGAATATGATGTCTTATATGGAGTTTACTATTTGACTTAAAAGTATTGGTTGTCTGGCACTATTCATGGGGAAGCGAACTCGATCCGTTATTCTACAGAAATTTCGGTAAGAGATTCATGTGTTGTGTGATTTGAATTGGCATGAATATATGATACTTGAAGAGTCAAGCTACATGTGCATTCAATTCATGATATTGTAAAGGATTCCATTTTACTTGGGCTAGCCTCGGAATAACTTAAGGGGAATAGATTAGTGGGAAGGTCGGGGAAAGTAAACCTAGCAATCTTGTATAGGAACGAGTTCGGTCCTGAAAAGTGGACTATTACCCAGGAGTATATGGCCAATGACTTCCAGGGGACCAAGGATGGAAATAAATTCTAATAGGCAAAAGCTTCCAAGAATAAGATGCATTTCTAATTGCACATTCATATGCACAGTGTGATGCTTATTAATTGACTGTCCTAGAAACCTGTTTACTTTCGTAATATGCTATTGCTCCTTTACAATTACTGTTTAATTGCTTTAGTGTTTCTATTAATTAAAATTGAGCTTGTTTCGGTGTATGTTTTTCAATAAGTATTTAAGTTAAATATCATTTTATGTTGTACAACTGGAAATTTTTGAAAGACCGAAACAACTGGGAATGACAGCGATGACAGATGTGTAGAACTAGGAATTCCTACTGAGAAATTATTATTTCTCACCCTACTATATATTTCCGCGTCATTCTCAGACTACGGAGCACGCAGCGACAGGAGTGCTATTCATTGAGTTCCCCGAGCTCCAAATCCGCATCGACCCGTTTCTAGATTTTGTATATATATCTGGTAGGTGCCAGTTTCGTTTGTATTTCTTTTTCCAGAGAGACTTCGCCGTACCACTTATGCACCCACTGTTTGACCCCGCTGTCCCGTATATTGCCATTCCCCTTCATATGGCCCATCCATTTCCACCTCCACCAGCAAGAATGAACACCCGGCCAGCGGCCAGCTCCTATAGCCCCTCCTGCTTCACCACCGCAGCCGATGTTTTCCGCCTCGATGTCAGAGGAGGATCCATCGGAGGTAGCGAGTTCCTCCTCGTCCTCTGCTCCTAGCGCGGGCCATCCCTCTGAAGATGCACCCATGGCAAATGGGTCTCTCTCTTCAGACTCCGGTTAGACAGTGGATATGCTGTAGCGATAATAGATATACAGGACGACCCTCTTTTGGTAGTCTGGGCCATGTATAGATGGGTATAGATTAGGAACAGTATATGAAATGTCTCGTGGGGACCATCCATAGTATTGTTCTTAGGAACTGGCTGTTTTGTTTTGTGCTAGCGGCCTCATATTTTTTTTTACCCTGTATCATTTTGTCAAACTTTGAAAGTAGATGTTTATGTATATATTTAAGATGTATGTTGCAGTAGTTCTGTCTTTATTACTCGTTTAATTACATTATGTTATTTACAGTACACCAACTAACTAATATTTATTCTGCTGTCAAGCAGAAAATATTATTACGCGAATTGCCATCTTTATGTGAGTAATTAATAATGAATACAAAAAATAGAATTTAATCAGCTCACTACACGTAATCACTTATCAGATAATCTATTATGACTTAAGCATAGTACTTATCTGGTAAGGTGTTACATAACGAATGGTGGAAGAAGGAATTCTAGGGAGAAGGGAGAGAGTTTGAGTTGGAGAGAGAAAGAAAATTTGAAAATGAGGGCGTAGGATGCGTCTCCGTATATATATTGACCTGTGGTAATCGATTACCACGGGCTGATAATCGATTACCACGAAGAACTGGTAATCGATTACAATGCGAAAATTTTTAACCTGTGGGCATACAGAGAACCCCATAATTGATTACCAGTCACACAGTAATCGATTACAATGTCCCAAAACTTGGTTCCTTAATTCCAAATGACATCCAACACCCAAGATTATCACATACCAACTAAATTCCATCGTAAATGGATTAAACACATCGATTAAACAGGATTAACACAGAAAAACTTGAAACTAGACCAAGGGTGTTACAAGAGCCAAGGTGTAGAATATAAAACAACACATCACAGAAAAAAGCCAATTTAAGGCTAAATCAAAATATTCATCATGGCATTGTCATAATAAAAAACAAATGTCAGTAACATATGAAGCCTTCAAAGATGTTATGACTTTTAACACAAAATATCTCACAAATAAGTAAGATATGCCGTTTGCTGCATTTGTTTGCGTTAATTACCATGGACAAACATGTTTGCTAGGGTGTGGTATACTTTCATCAAAAGATACTAAGTCATTTGTCTGGCTGTTTGAGTGTTGGGTGAGGTGCATGTCTGGAAAGGCACCTAGTGGCATGTGACTGATCAATGTAGGGCTATGTAAAAAGCAATTGAAAAAGTTATGCCTAATACTCATCATAGATGGTGCTTATGGCATAAAATGAAAAAAATCCCGGATAAGCTCAGAGCATATGAAGAATACAAGAAGATAAAGTCTACATTTAAGGTAGCTATTTATGAAACCATAATAGAGGAAGAATTTGAAGACAAATGGTGTTCCTTACTAAAAGAATTTGAGCTTAAAGAAAATGAATGGTTGAGTGGACTGTACTAGGAGCGGCATAGGTGGGTTCCAATTTATTTGAAGAAGAATTTTTGGGCAGCGATGTCGACAACGCAACGAAGTGAGAGTATACATGCATTCTTTGATGGATATGTCAACTCAACAATGAGTTTGCAATAGTTTGTCAAGCAATATGATGATGCGCTGAAAAGCAGGGCAGAAAAGGAATTTGAAGCTGATTTTTAGTCAATGAATACTACAATTCCTTGCGGGTCGAACTCCACCGTTGAAAAGCAGTTCTAAGCTAAATATACTCATGTAAAATTTAGTGAAGTTCCAATAGAATTCGGAGAGAAAATGAATTGTGGCATATCTCTTAAGAATGTAGATGGGATAATTGCTATTTATCATGTGGTGGAGGAGACGGTTGTGGGAGACCGAGCAAAGGAGGCGACATATAAGGTTATATTTAATCGTGACAGCCATGACTTTAGCTGCCAATGCTTGCTATTTGAGTTCAGAGATATTATTTGTAGGCATTTGCTTAGTATGCTCACTCTTGAAAGAGTTAAGCAATTGCCATGTAAGTACATTTTGGCAAGATAGAGCAAGAAGGTTAAACGAAAGCATTCTTACATAAAGAGCAGTTATGCTGTGATTGAGTTGAAACCGAGAATGGAGAGATTTGACAAGCTATGCAAGCATTTCTATGATGTTGCGGAATGGAAGTTGTTGCAGATTCTAAAGATGCAACTAATGCCCTTCACCACACACTTGATGGATTTATGGCCAATTTTCCAGGCTATGTCATCCTTGCTACATCACAATTTTAGTGGGAGTCCTAGAGGTGAGGAGATTGTGAGCAACTTGGGTGTCAATTGTGAAAATCAAGTGAGTGAGATCTGAAGTCCCTTGCACTTGACATGGACAAGGAGGCCACCTACAAAGAGAAAATTGGGTCAAATTGAAAAACTTGGTAGAAAATCTAAAAAACACAGCACTCAAAGACTTGAAAATTTGGTTATTGAGGTTTGTGTATACTTTATTGTGTTAATTAATGTGTTTCCCAGATTGTTACAAATGAAGACAAGAGGTTTTCTCATTATTTGCTGTCTGAACCTGCAGGAATCCATTGATTTGGATATTGGTCAGCATGGTGGAAGAAACTTTTGTCGAGTCATCGGTCGAGATTCAATGTCCTGAAGGGATGAATAATGAAAGTTTCCTGGTGTGTTTACACACCGAGCTTAATGTTAAATTTGAATAATTGTTCTAATTTAGTCATGGTGCAAGTTTAGTCATAGTGCAAGTTGCATGCAATGGCTGCAATTTCTGTATTAAGCACAGTTTTGTTTCAATTGTTGGGCTTAGAGGTTTGATATAGAGTTTTTGATGGTTAATCTAAATTACAAAACATTCTAGTAATTTGATGCTGGAGGTTTTTATGTTCTGGCTAACTTGTTATCTATTATAGTTTACTCGTAGGTTTTGCAACATGCTAGAAACTCATATAATGTAATTTGTGGGGCTTAAAAACAATTATTAACTTTTATTATTGTTGTTTTTTGTTGTTGAGCAACAGTCAAGGGGTGTACATTTGAATCAAAATAATGCAGTGCCTAATTTAGAAGATAACTGTTTGGATGCAGATTTGGGCAAACTACAGTTGGGTGGATTAGTCTCACTACATGAAGCCTTTAATCAGGATGTTAACCCATGTGTACAGGTGTAACGTCCGAAAAACTCTATCGTTAACAACTAAGTTATTAGGTTTTATCGAATAAGTGAGTTTAATCAAAATTTGATTTAATACTCACTTAAAGCCAATTAAGGGTGAGTTGAAAAGATTAGGCTTGATGGAATTAGGTTAGGAGTGTAGAAAACCTCACAGAAAAATTTCAAACCGATTTACCGATTTACGAGCAATCGGTAAGATTTCGGAATTTTAAACTGTTGGAACCGGATCAATAGAAATCATGCCATGAGTGCCTTAGGATCAATGGCTAAGATTTAGCCAAATAACCCACCTAAGTGGTGCCTAGGACAGTCCTTGATGGTGGAAGCTAAACCAAATTCTATAAAGGAGTTACATCCACCAATCAAAGCAAGTGCCTTCAAAATATCTCTACCTTTTCCTTCCTTCCCTTATCATCATTTTCGGCCATCCTCTCTAGCTTCTGAAGCTCATCTCCTTCTCTTCTCTTTACTCTCATTTTCACTCCATTCTCATCCATTCTCAAGTCTCATCCCAAGTTGCTTTCATTAAAGACCCAAAATCCACCCAAACTCAACTAAACAAGGTAGGAAATCCTACTTCTCTCCTTGTTTTCTCTGATTTGGAACTGCATGGTGATTATGTTTAACATGAGATACCGATGTTATGTAGAGTGATGATGATGGTTTATGACTAATTTTGCATATATATTGTGATTAAGATTGGAATTGAGGACAAATAGCTTGAAGAAGGGGAACAAACCTAAAAGCAGGTTAAGGTTTACCTCGGCGGTCTATACGGCGGAGTGTACGGCTTTACCTAACACCATTTAAATTTGATGAAACCATTTTTATATGAAACTAGACATCCAAGGCTTTCTATACATATAAAATATAAGGCCATTGGATTAGTATAGAATTAGTTATGAATTTTTGAAGTTAGATCTAGAAATTTAGGTTTTTACCCGAGCAGTATGGGTTAAGAAGGGTGTAACTCACCCTACAGAACTCCAAATTGAGTGCAACCAAAGGTGTTTGAAAGCTAACACATAGGAGATTTTCCATAAAAATTTTCGAATTTGATAAGGTCCCATTTGTTCCCAGTGAGTCAAGAAAGTTGCCCTATGTCCAATCCGAGTTAGAATAGGGTAGACCAGTAGGGTCAAGTTCTAAAGCCTATAACTCAAATTATACTCATTCAAATGACATGAAACTTAATTCATTTGAAAGCTTATTCTGTTAGCTTTACATGGATATAAATTTCGCATGATTTCACCCATATTCTATTTTTAGTGAATTTTCTCCCATAAGAGTGCAACTCGGGTTAGAAGCAAGACAAGTCTCAAAGAAATTTGAGTTAATGTCGGAAGTCGGGATTTAGTGCATAGGAAGCTAGGCCGGTACACATAGAATCGGACTCTAGACTTAGTAAATAAGGGACTAGGTCAAGAATGTTTGTCAAAGTCAGGACTCAGTAAAACAGAAAGCTGGGTCGGGAGTGTGTAAAGATGAACCCAGAAGTGTATACTTAAGGTTGTACTTGGAGGGGATTACTTAGTGATTGAACTCGAACATAGTGAATAAGAGTCCATATCGGGTACGTTTTAAGGCCGTATTCGGAACTTAGTAGAGAAAGCTAGATCGGGTATATTGATGTCGAACTCGGGATTCAGTAAATTATGGAGATCGGGATTTAGGAAACATACCTAGCAAAGGCTCAAAAGACCAATGGTGGAATAAGGTCGGAACTCATCCATCCCGGAAATCGGAAATGATGTAACCTCGGGAGACCGAACATAGTGTAGGGAAATCGGAACCTAGATAAGGTTGGAACTCGGAACACGTGGGGTACTGAAAGTCGAACTCGGGAACCTTAACAAAAATTAAAAGCCTACAAGTTAAATTGATACTTGAGATTTTAAATCTTGTATTTATCAACATTGTTATATTCTTGATATGAATATGATATCTTATATGGAGTTTATTATTTGACTTAAAAGTACTGGTTGTCTGGCACTATTTATGGGGAAGCGGACTCGATCCGTTATTCTGCCAAAATTTCGGTAAGAGATTCATGTGTTGTGTGATTTGAAATGGCATGAATATATGATACTTGAAGAGTCAAGCTACATGTGCATTCAATTCATGATATTGTAAAGGATTCCATTTTACTTGGGCCACCTAATAACTTAAGGGAATAGATCGAGTGGGAAGGTTGGGAAAGTAAACCCTAATCACAGATAGGAACGAGCTCGGTCCTGAAAAGCGGGCTATTACCCAAGAGTATATGGCCAATGGCTCCCAGGAGACCAAGGATGGAAATAAATTCTAATAGGCGAAAGCCTCCAAGAATAAGATGCATTTCTAATTGCACATTCATATGCACATTGTGATGCTTATTAATTGACTATCCTAGAAACCTGTTTACTTTCGTAATATGCTATTGCTCCATTACAATTTCTGTTTAATTGCTTTAGTGTTTCTGTTAATTAAAATTGAGCTTGTTTCGGTATATGTTTTTCAATAAGTATTTAAGTTAAATATCATTTTATGTTGTACAACTGGAAGATTCTGAAAGACCGAAACAACTGAGAATGACAGTGATGACAGACGTGTAGAACTAGGAATTCCTACTGAGAAATTTTTATTTCTCACCCTACTGTATATTTCCACGTCATTCTCAGACTATGGAGCACGCAGCGACAAGAGTCCTATTCATAGAGTTCCCTGAGCTCTACATCCATATCGACTGCTCCTAGATTCTCAGATATATATCCTGCAAAGTGCTGCCTATATTTCTTTTTCCAGAGAGACTTCGCCGTACCACTTATGCTGTTTGACCCCGCTGTCCCGTATATTGCCATTCCTCTTCATATGGCCCATCCATTCCCATTTCCACCAATAGCAGTAGTAGCACCAGCGGCAGCGGCAGGGGCAGCGGCAGCCCCAACTCCTATGGCCCCTCCTGCCTCACCATCGCAGCAGATACTCTCTGCCTCGATGTCAGAGGAGGACCCATCTGAGGCAGCTAGTTCATCCTCATCCTCTGCTCCTAGCGCAGGCCACCCTCCTGCAGATGCACCCATGGCGAATGGGTTTCTTTCTTCAGACTCCGGTTAGATAATGGATATGCCGTATTGATAGTTGGTGTACAGGACGACCCTTTTTTGGCATTCTGGCCCATGGATAGATAAGTGTAGATTAGGGGTAGTATATGAAATGTCCCATGGGGACCACCTAGGGTAGTGTTCTTAGGGACCGGCCGTTTACTTTTGTGTTAGCAGCCTCATATTTCTTTTACCCTGTATCATTTTGACAAACTTTGAAAGCAGACATTTATGTATATATCTAAGATATATGTTGCCGTCGTTCCATCTTTATTTCTCTTTTAATTACGTTATGTTATTTACAGTAAACCAATTAACTAGTATTTATTTCGCTGTCACGCAGAAAATACTATTATGCGAATTGCCACCTTTATGTGAATAATTAATAATGAATACAAAAAATAAAATTTAATCAGCTTGCTACATGTAATCACTTATTAGATAATCTATTATGACTTAAGCATAGTACTTGTTTGGTAAGGTGTTACAACAGGCATGTAAACAATGACAAAATTTATCAATTTTGTTTGCTACTTTTATTGATTATACCATTTTATCCAGGTAGTACAAGATTGTTCCTTCACAGATATATTGATTAATAGGAACACAATGACATTCCCAATGGACTTCGGAGGACCCAATCAGACAACTAGAGATCCAAGCCAACAATTTAGTTCTCACACATATTCATAGCTTACTATTATGATTATTGGATTGGGAGAATGAAACTATTACTTTGTGTACAGTTGTAATCATTATTAGATACACATTTGTCAATTGTGTTGGGTTTGGAGCATTATAATAGATTAAGAGCTTTTCTTTTTTCAAGTTAAGGTTGTACAGAATAATGGTTGCATCTTGCATGCTTAGTAATATGTTAGATTTATCCATTCAGTTGCCCCCATAGTTAAAATTTGTTACAAAATTTGAAAAGATAAAATAAACTTACCAGTACCTAAGTTAATTTTACCAGCATTTACCGAAAACTTATCAGCGTTTGTAAAGAATTTTACCAGTGTCCAAAGAGAAGCTATGAAACTTACCAGCACATTCCCAATATTTACCAGCGTTTGCCTTAAACATACTAGCTTTCATAACGAATTTTACCAACATCCAAAAAAATACTATCATTAATAGAGAAAGGTTATTATTTACATCTGTTAAATTTATTCTTCCATAATATTTTTGATACCACACAACCTTAACCTATAAAATGTTACTATTAGGTCACAACTAAATCCACTCAATTCAGGTAAAACTGTGAAAGACCAATACATAAATAGTGACAAGTTTAAGAAACATAATCTAGAGAATTTCCTTGTCATTCTTAGTCAATTTCTTCAATCCTAGGCCCTGCACTAGTGCCACCAAAGTATGATTTTCCATAGCCACCACTAGGGATGTCATCTGCACCCCCCATTGACATATCCCCACCAGCATATTGGGATATCTTGGCAATGATTGGGTTGAACAACCCCTCCAACTCCTTCTACTTCTCTTCTAGAGAGTTCTTGGCATCCACCTTCTTCACATCCTTATCATCTAGAGATGGGGAACCTGGACACAAGCAACAAATATTAATACCAATTCAGGGATAGCCACCATTGTAAAAAATGGCTTCTACATGTGTTGCAAAAAATATTTTTCCTAGGGCCAAAATCACAGAACATATTGAGTTGCATAACATATCAACAGCCTAATCGATCTTAATAAGCTAATTGGAAAATCGGTTTTTGAATCCAGTAATTTATATTTTGAAAGGAGGAATTTATGAAAACTCAAGTACACAACTCTTCTACATAGGCTCCAATATCTTAGATTCTGCATAGACTCAGGTCAGGGCCATCCAGCATTGATAGCAAAACCATACATCTTCAAAAGCACCCTCCAAAAAAGGATGACATCCATGTTCACCTATTTTTTCTTTTCCCTCACATGCCTTGCCGTGTACGATGTTCTTCCTTATGGCCTAGTTTTTTGCTTTTTGGAAAACTTCTTAACCCTGGTTGCAACATTTGATATTGGCTTGGGTAGGGTATCAGCTGTATGACCTTAATCTCCAACTTCTGTGCAAGCAATGTCATAAAATTAAGATATAGTATATTAATTCATAATTATCCACATAAACAGCCTTTGTTCATAAATTTTGGCACAAACCTGCCATATTAACTTCATCAGTCTCTACATTGTCTTCCCTGGTGCTAAGATCCTCTAAATTCAGAGTTTGAATGGACCGAGTAGGAGTCAAAAGCAGTACATCAAGTTTCGTAGCATGTAACACTTCTTTCGTTGCCTTGTTTCTATCATCGAGGATCCAACCGATTAATAGCTCATGTCGAATGCCATTAGCATCAGTCCATGGACATAATAAAACTAATTACACAGCATTATAGTAATTTAATACTAATGAGAGAATAGAAAACTGATGAGAGAATAGAACACCAACCTCAATCCAAGAAGGCATAGTAAGGCCTTCTTCATATGTTGTAACACCATCCTACATCTCCATATATTTGATGGTGTAGACACCACAGTCATTCCTTCACGAGAAACACACAAAACCCACCATTTGCATGGATGAATATCAGAGAAAAATTCACAAAATCCACTCTATCACCACTTACCAATTATGTTGTGATGGCACCTTGACATTCTTAATCTATATCTCATTGGCAAGGGATTTGAATGTCGCATCCAACATGGGCATTATAAGCTTAAATCAGTAAGCCTGCAAGTTTGAGATAGCAGTAACAATCAATGTACAACTTAATATACAACAGAAACTGATTAGTAAGCAATAAATTGAATTTGTCATACCACCAACTAGTCAAGCTTAGTCTTATCACCCTTATGAGACCGCCGCAGAGAGTCCAGCACGTATAATGTCCTTTTATCTTTCTTAAATACATGACACCACCAATGTTCATTAAATATGGCCGGCACAGTGATCTACAACAATAATAAAAGTTTTGTGTAAGCCCATGACAATGCCATCATTAATAATATGTATGGGAGAGATAGATTAAACAGAAATAGAGGAAAATAAATGGCTTTGGGAGTTTAGCATAGTTTTGGGAGTTTTAAGTCCCCTTCCTTCCACTTTTATGTCTTCCCTTTCCTCCTCCCCAACAAGTTTAACATGTGACACTGATCAAAGTTAAATGCCTCATTGCACCTACCAATGTTAGACTCAAATAGTGGAAAATGGTCCGATATATCCAACGGTAGCTGCAGTTTGCCTTTCTTGAAGTCTTCTGGCGTTAATGATCTAATTTTGGCGCAAATGTTTTTGTAACTTCCTAATAATACCATACTATGCTTAAGTCATTTTATGGCATTACTAGTTATTACTCTTAATTAACGGAAGTTCTTTTAGTTGAAATTAGTGTAATATATGAAAATAGCTTGCAGATTATTATTTTTTTTTAAAACCTTTATACTTGAAAATTGAGCCTTTACACGCTTACTTATTCGCAGACATATGGACGTTGTTCCTTATATTGCTGAGTTACTAATAAGATGTATGATAAAATTGAAATAACATAACACAATACCATATGCCAAGAATGTAATCATAGATACTCAAGAGTCATCATTACATTTAATAAGTATCACATATGTAATAGGTCAAATTAAGTAGCATAACTTCTTACATGCTCTTAATTACACATAAACTGCCCAACTAGGGCTCTTAAGAAAATGAAAATACTATGCTACTATCTCGATCCTCCTTAGCTAGATGAAGAAACATGGTAGTTCTTCGTCCTATCCGGTCATGTACCATCAGAAGTGCTACCATGGATGTTATTAGCTCCATCTGAAGACGACACAGGAATGTAGGAGTGAGAAATACAAGATTTCTCAATAGGATCGCGACTAGTCAAACATTATGTCATTGTCATCGTCCCAGCCACTTCGGGTTTAATTATAAAAATAATGGACAAATATAGGTTCAATTTTAACAATTTCTGAAGATATAAATCCTGAAGCGGATTGCTTTTACATTTATCATCATATTCATAATGTCATACATAGGCATACATGCTAACACATGGGATAAACATTCATAATACGCATAAGAAATATAGAAACATGCATGACTATGCAACTCATCAACTTGATCATAGTTATACTTTGACTTTACTTTCATTTTTAGCATGTGTTTAACATTCTTTATTTTCCTTTAAAATAGACTGCTTTTGGACATGAGCTCATTCCGTGACCGTCACCACGCAGTACTAACCAAATCAGACTAAGCTGATATTGATTACCTCTAAGTTGGAAGGTCTTCCATGTCACCATTGCCTCCCCCAAAGAGGTTCCTTGTGTAACATCCCGATTTCCGAGATCCGACTTTGCCCTCAGGACTGATCAATTTCAATTCCCGATTTCATCTTCGAATTCTACACAAAGTGGATAAATCCCGAGTTCCGAGTTCATCTTACGTAAGTACATGATTTCCGACTTCATCTTATATATTCTCCGATTTTCGAGTTCGTCTCACCTATGTCCACGACTTCCGACTTCATCTGGATTACTTCTACAACTTCCGAGTTTAACATTCGAGTCCGAACAACATGAACGTGATTCACCGGTATCCGACTTCATGTCTCAAAGATATTGTGCCCGGTTTCCGATATCATCAAATGTAAGATACCGACTTCCGGGTTTAAGTACTTGGGTTTGGAAATGAGATTCGAATCACCCGAGTTCCGACCTTAAGAACCATCATTCCGACCTCATACCTCATGCTTCATCCGACCTCAGAAGTTATAGTGTAACACAATGATACAAGCACTGAACTCCGAGTTTCATGTAACGAGTTCCAGCCTTGGAGTTGAACTCAATTAGAATGGACCCCAAGTTCCGATATCCGAGCTTATTACAAGGAGTCCCGACTTTGAACTTGTAGTTCCGAGATCAGTTGATTGTCAGCTGCATGACTTCCGACCTCCAACCTTGATTCTAAGTCTCGAAATAAACCAGACAAGATTTCCTCAAGTCACAAACAAGATGGTACGAGTTCCGACATCTGGCTTCAGCTCCAAGCAATGTAAAAGGTCACGAGTTCCGACTTCAAGTATTATGAGGATGATTTCTGATTTTGGGTAGAACGAAAGCATATCCCACTTTGGGGATGACGTGGAGAGCAACTCAGCCACAAAAGCAGGCAACATGGCCGAACTTCAATCACAAAACTTCAACCAATCAACACCCACAATTCCAACTACCCCCATCTATTTAAGTCAGACCCTTCCCCTCATTTCTGGCTGATCTACGCCACTTTCCCTCTTCCTCTGGTTCCAGCCTCCTCCTCCCCTTCTCTCAATCAACTCCATCATTCCTCCAAGCTTAGCAAGGTTCTAACACTCCAAGTTTCAAAGACTTAGCTCAAGTCATACTCCAAAGAGGTAGGATTCAATCTCTAATCTTGATTTCTCTAAATTGAGGATGCATGAAAGATTACTCTTTGATGATTGTTTGATGATATATGTGATGTATATGATAAATTATGATGGATTATGATAGGATTAATATGAAATATTGAGTTGAAATTAAAGTTAGAAGAAGAAAATTAGAAGGAACCAAGGATTAGGATGCTGTCTGGATGAAGAATTCCACGGCAGTCCGTACGGCGGAGTGTACGGCTCCGCCTACAATCGGTCAAATCCGATAAAACCATTTTTAAATGAAAGTAGACATTCAGGGCTTTTCATAGATATATCATATAAGGTTATTGGATTAGTATTGAAGGAGACACGAATTTTTGAAGTTTGACCTAGGGTTCAGGATTTTCATCCGAGCAGGGTGACATGAGGAGGGTATAACTCACCCTATACAACTCCAAATTGAGTGAAACGAAATTTGTTAGAAAGCTTACACATAGGGGAACATCCCAATATGAGATTCCGAGTTTGTTACACTCCCAATTATTCCCAGTAATCCAAGGAAGTTACTCTATGTCCAAACCAAGCCAAAACAGGGTAGCTCAGGAAGGTCGACTTTCAGGACTTATAACTCGAGGTATACTTAAGCAAATGGAGTGAAACTTGTGGCAAATGAAAGGTGGTCCTGTTAGCTTCAATATGAGACCAATTTCGTGTGATTTGAGCTTAGTTTCGATTTTTAGTGAATTTACACTTCTAAGAGTGTAATTTGGGCTAGTGGCTGACCGGCTGAGGTAAAAGTTGAATATCTTGAGTTTTATAAATCAAAATGATATGGGACCAAAGAGGTTAGAAAGTAGACACATAGAGCTATGATATATCCAAATTTCAGATTTAAATGAGTTGAATAGTAATAAAGGTGGATCATATGAAATTCGGGCAGAACCGAATAGAAGGTAGCAGAATGGCCAAAGTGATAGTTTCACAAAGTGACCCAATTGAAGATTTCACAAGTATTATGGAAACATAAAAAGTTTGAGTTGAGGATTGCCAGTTTGACATTGATATATATGTGTGTTAAGTTGATTTACGTTGCTATGACTGGTTTGTCCGTGGAACCGCACTATTCATGGGAAACGAATATGATCCGTTATCTTTGCCGATTTTACTGTGAGTTTATGAACCTAGGGATATTTATATGGAAGAATGATATAAGGGTGATATGAGATATATGAGACTAAATCAAAAAGCAAAGATGATGTGAGGTATATGAGAAATACTGATGAAGCATATGTACGAGTACATTTAGCATGACTATGCTTGACAACGCATGAGAATGAAAAGATATAAGTATATTAAATGTGAATATAAAGATGTGAATCCCCTTGTGGGTGAGTCAGTGTGACAATGGTCACGAGTTGAGCTGACAAGCTCACTCCAAGGCCAGGCTACCCAAGGGCAGTAAAGGTTAAAGAGTAAAGACTTAAAGACTAAAGAATTAAGTATATGCCCCACTCACATCAGGCATGGCATCGACCCAGCTAGTGTGAGTATATGGGGGGTAGGACTTACATGAGGCATGGCATAACCCAGCTAGTGTAAGTACCAAATGAAGGTCCTATATTCCTAAGGAACGTGACATGGCGATCACACTCTGACGGGGTATGACATAGCGATCATACTCTGGAATATAGCATGAAGATCCCATATTCCTAAGGAACGTGACATGGCGATCACGCTCCGACGGGGTATGACATGGCGATCATACTCTGGAATGTGGCATGCAAAGATATGATGATGAATCTATATTTCTAAGGAACGTGACATGGTGATCACGCTCTGACGGGTTATGACATGGCGATCATACTCTGGGATATAGCATGAGGATACCATATTCCTAAGGAACGTGACATGGCGATCACGCTCCGACGGGGTATGACATGGCGATCATACTCTGGGATGTGGTATGATGCTGCACTTGAGGACGGCGATATGTAACACTCAAGTGTAGACAGATGCAAGCACCCTAGAGACGGCGATACGTAACGCCTAGGTGTGTCGAATGAAAGAAAAGTAAAATTTTATGTATATGCATGAATTCAAGTGCAAGTTAAGTTATGTACAGAGGTTATGTCCCCCATAGACTAATGCTATGTGCGTTTTATATGTTGAAGTTATTATCCATGGTATTATTCATGAATTAATCTTGTGTAGACTTCCCCAAATGACCAGTATATGAGTAAAAATGAACTTTGCTTCAGATAAGACATATTTTTTTTGAAATATAAAATTAAACAGTTTGTGCAGCATGTTCACCTTTTTCATAATAAACCGAAGCAAACTGGAGATGACAACGATGACATTACATGTGTATCATAGAGAATCCTACTGAGAATTTATAATTCTCACTCCTATTTTTCCGTGTTGTCTCCAGAAAGTTCAAGAGGTATCAGAGTGACGCAGTGGAAGTTGCTGTCAGATAAGGTCTATTCAGGTAACCGTAACAACTCTAGGGTGTGGTACTATGACTTAAGCATAGTACTGTACTTGGGAGGGTGTTACACCTTGAGTCTTTGTAGATCACCATCTCTCACTTCCCTGAAGTGATCGAGGGGTCATATCACATTATTTCTTTTCTTATCATTATACTTTACATGTATAATACTTCTTTGACTAGACATGCAATGATATGACAAAGTCCATAATTTTGACGAAAATCCAACAGCATAACGGCTAGATCAGAGCTTCCCCAAAATCCCAGTCATAAAACTTTCAATCAATAATCCATTATATCCACATAATCTCATTACACTAGTCATTTAATTATGAGATAGGGCTCAATCAACTTGTCATTCATCATGCCCAATGGCATCATACATTTATACCCTAAAGGGGTTCATAGTTGTGTTATTCTTTGTGAAAAATCTTATGAATCACTATATGATTTCCCGTGGTTACCTATGAGAGAATCACATAGTTAAAATATATGTATGTGGTCTTTTAGTTGCTTAATTCCCATGTGAAATTACTCTTTACTTGAGTATATGTCTTATAGAACACTTGTTCCATTTAATTAAGTTAGGCAATTGTTTCTTTTCCTTGAGATAGTTCACTTAGTGATTCCTAGGTTCATGGTATGCTCAGAGGCCCTAATCATACTTCTATTACCAAGAAGTTCGAGATCCCTCTAATCCTTGGGTCATGAGAACGCATAACCATACTCATGAACCCAACAACACCATGTTCACTAATCACCAGTGTGATTTTTAACTTATCCAAGTTGCAAAGTTTCAAGTTTTTATTATTAACATAATAAGGTCTTACCTTAAATATTATAAAGTTATCATTCTTTATAAAGTAGTCATAAAGTTTTATTCTTTATAAAAGCAAGTGCCTCTAAAATTATACTCTTGACTTAAGGATTAAATCTTTATGAAATAATGATACAAGATACTAGCTTTTGAGCCAAAAAGTCTTATTCTTTATGAAAGTTGACACTTTTAATTATTCTAAGACCATCAAGGTCTCAACTTTATGATTTAAAGTTGTCTTAAAGTCTAAAAGATTCCTACTTTATGAACTAATGACTTAAAACATTAGCTTAGAGTTAGAAAGTCTTGATCTTTACTTTTTTATGACCTAGAAGTGACATTCACTTAAAGCTTAAAACTTTACTCAATATATTCATCTCAATATTCAACCTTTACAAAACTAAAGTGTAAGCTTATAACTTTATGACTTAAAGTTACCTTTTTGATTAAAGTTTAAAACTTTATGAAAGGATTTGTACCCAAGAGTCAATCTTTAAAACATAAAGTGACAAGATGTTATTTCCATAACTTAAAAAGGCTTCATATTCCAAAAAGCTTAGACTTTTACACATTTTCTTGTCTTCAAGAAGAACAAAATGAAGCCTTGTGAAATCCATAAAGATAGCACCACTTTTTAAGCATCAAGAAGAAAACTTTTTAAAGTTTTAAGCTTTTAGGATGTTCATAGTATTATCAACCATGAAAAACATGTAAAGATGAAATTTTTCTAATCATAAGCTCATCATAAGAAAAGGAACAAACTTTAAACAAAATACCACCAAGAACATCATTCTTTTTCAAACAACTCACAAGAAACATCAAGATCTCATGCATTAAGAAAGAAAAATAGAAACTTTGAAGCACTTAAAGAAAGGAACTTTTCAAGAACTCAAGAACACTCATGAGCAAGAACATGAACATATTTTACCAAAAATAGAAACTTTTGCCCATGAAGAGTATGAAAGATCTTCTCAAATTTTCACTTGAAGATCTTGGTCATGAGAAGAATCAAGCTTCAAGCTTTCTTGAGTAAATAAAATAAAAGGGTGAAGATCACTATCTAAGCTTGAAAATGGCTTCCTTGAAGAAGAGGAAGAAGATGAAGAAAACTCCTCTTTTGGTGAAGATGGTGGCGGTTTGGCTTGGAAAGGATGAGAGCTCTTGAGTTCTCTTGAAAATGACGCTTGTAGTGTTTAGATCTTGTCTTCAAAGACCAAAAGATGCGGTCTTTGAAGGGCTTAGTGAGGAAGATTTGGTTATGGAGGTGGTGGAGAAAAGAAAAAGAAGATGGAGAAGAAGAAGAAGAAGAATGTAGAGAGAAGTGAGAAGATGAGAGTTTTAGAGAGAGAATGAGAAGTGTGAAAATCAAAATGGATGCATGTGAAAGAGAGAGAGAGAGAGAGAGAGAGAGAGAGAGAGAGAGGCCGTAACATGTATGAAGGGTGGGGAGGAGATATTTTCTTAATTTTGTGTTAATTAAGATTTAGGGAGACAAATTGAATGATTTGGGAACAAAGTATGTACAATCTCTTATATAAAGCACTCTTGTCTAATGCTTTATGCTTTTATGATATTACCTTTTACTTTATTGTCTAATTGACTAAATTTGAATTTAATGATATGATTAAGTGCTCTTGCAACTTCATTAACATGATTAAATAAGCATTAGTAACTAATACACAAAAACATGATTAACAAAAATTAATCTTGCGATTAAGCTTAATTATCCTTAATTAAACTTGGTTAAGTTAATTAAGGATGATTAGTACTTAATTAAGCTATTAAGGCTCTGACTTGCTTAATTAGAGATTATCTAATCTCAATTAAGTATTCTCTTGACTTTTCTCATCAAAGTTAACTCATAAACACTTCATTAATCCCTTAGTTAAGCCTTAATCTTATAATTTATCATTAAGTGCCTAATTACTCAAAGTTGCTGAGGTAATTTAGCACGATAAGAAATTGAGGATGTTACATTCTTAGTGCCAAAAAATATAAGGTTTTGTTACAAAATAATGTTGAATTATTACATCCAAATTACTTTTGATACAAACAGTTTTGAATTTTTGAAACAAAATTAATTTTTGTTACGAAAAGTTTCGAGTTTTTGAAACAAAATTAATTTTTGTTACAAAAAATATTATAATTTGCAACAATTTAATCTTTCATCACAAATTATAATTATTTTGCAACAAATTTAAATTTTAATACAAAAAATTTGTTACAAATACTATGTTTTGTTCTAGTGCTAGATGTGAACATTGGCTTGCTGACATTACTGGTGGCATTTTGAATCAAATGCAATGCACATAATCTATGGTGGGTGTTAGGGAACATTGTTCCAATTGCCTTCTTCATTATCGTGTCACCAGCAGTTATAACTGAGACAGGTGTTTTTCCATTCATAGCTGCCGACAACTGCTCTAACAACCACACATAAGCCTCCAATGACTTGTCAGACACAAGAGCACCAGCAAACACAATTGCTTGGTTATGGTTATTTACACCAAAGAACACCACTAAAGGACAGCTATATTTGTTCTTCTTGTACGTGGCATCAAAGGCCAACACATCTCCAAATTGATAATCTATCCTGCTAATCCCATTACACCAAAATAAATTCCGCAAGTTCCCTTCACCATCTAGATCTTCCTCGAAGTACAAATATGGGTCACTAGATGCCCTCTCATTGAGGTAGAGTAAGGCTAATTTTGCATCACTTGGGAGTTGATGCTTTTGCTTAGCAATTTGATTATAAGGTCCCTAGCCGCAAATCCAACATGCTCATATCCACCGGACTAACTTGCTAACCACCCATATAGTTGGCTTGTGTTGATGCCAACCCATTTCATGCTGTTCAACTGACCAATATTGTCAGCGGTCATTTTCCTGTCGGCTGGCAGCATCGGAGTTAACCTTGCATCAAGACACTGGTGATTGTGCTTGTCTTAAAAAAATGCCGCAAACCAACGCCCACTTGCAACATCAAAACGAACTTGCAACATAGCAGTACATCCCCACCTTTGCTCTTGGCACCTTTTTACAATTTTCAATCTTGTAATATTTCAAAAGTCTGTAACCCTCACAATGGCAGACAAAAATTTGCAACACAAACATCCCCTTCCTCTTCCTTATCTAGCTTTTCCTTGCACTAAACCCCCTTGACTTTGCATACTTGTTATAAAATTCAAATGCTACGAAAAGATTAGAAAAATGAAATCGATCTACATTCTCTGCCCGTACATTCAGGAATTTGATTGACCAAACGTTCTCAACTGAATCAAAGCAATATTCATCATCGGGCAATGTCACCACCATCTCCTATATCAGAACCACCATTCCCTGCTTCACTATTTTCCTTATCATCAGTATATTGCTGCTGCAACTTCTCCTCGTCACTATACTGCTTAGGCCTAGCCTCTTTATTAGTATAAGCCTTCTCCTGTTCCAACTGCTCCTCATCACTATACTATTCCTCATAAATAAGAACACAGAACAAAATGCATTACATTCCAACAAAATAACTGCCTCCACTAGAATCATGACCCAACTGCAACAAAAGGATTCAACTATTCTACATTATCAATGGTTACCTAAAAGTTCTGTTATTATTACTTTTACTCAACCTAAATAATTATCAGCCATATTCCTTTCAACTTTCATTAGTCACAAACACTTTCCCAAAAATTTTTAGCTTCATATACAAATACTCAAAATAATTACATTAGCTTAAAACCCTCTTCTAAGGCTACATTTATACCAGTTCCATACATTTATCTTACTCATGCTTCCTACTAAATGACGATTTATATGTACACTACCAGTGCTTGCAATACATAAATCATCGTACCTCCACCATCTATACAGGACCAAGGTGAATCAAGTTTCAGATCTCAGCCCTCCAATCACGAATATTGTGCATTGCAAGCCAGTTTTACCCACTTTAAACTTCCAAATGCAATGGAGGTGCATCACATCAGAATGTTTTTGGGACTTGCATTGACTGAAAGAACACCAGGTTACTTCCTTGAAAATTACACCAATTCAATTGAACAAATATACATAAATAGAAATGCATTAACAATAATCAAGAATCCATAGCAGATACATGGTATTGCTCCAGCTGAACATCTTTAGCCATCAATGGCATGTACTCCCCAAGATAGACTTCTAGGTGTTCTGATAAAGCAGATTTGTCAATATTCTGGTGGTGGTAGGACTTGCAAACAAAAGAGAGCAGCTTGGACAATAAGACCAGACAGGAATAAATGAGACAACACCAAGAAACAAAGAAAACCATATGTTGTTTTGTCCAATGAGCTCAATCTCCATCCCTACACTGATACACAAAACAACAAAAACAAAACAAACATCAAATAATTGCCACATCAAAACACTGACCACGGATTTGGAACTTCGAGTGCTTGCTCGATCACCGAGTCAATGGTGTTCTCACCGCGGTAGAAATTTTCCCTCTTTTGTACATCGATCACCTTCCATGACCAATCTTAACAGATGACCAACCCTAGATTTCCTCTTACCACCTTGTAGTTCGAAGTGCGAGGTGCGGAGCCACCGCAGTCACCACCGAGATCTTCATAAAGACCTAATGCTCACTCGCACAACACCAATGCACAGCCACACCAATTCTTCGGAGACAAAATATAGGAAAAGAGCAAGGGATATATTTGCAAAAGAAAATTACACCGGGCCCTATTTTAAAAACACACGGAGGGGTCATTTTATTATTTTAATGGGGGACTAATGTTAGTCCACAAGCGAGGGTGGATTAATGAATCACTCACCTCTTTTTTATATATAGTATAGATTATATAGTGAAATTAAAAAATAAATTAACAATTTTTAAAATTACTTAACTATTTCATTTATCTTTTCTCGATTCCCTTTCTTTCAGAAATTACATAAGTCAGTCTCACTCGTTTAGACAAATGGGTCAGATGGGTCAGGTCAACTATATAATTGACTAAATAGGCTAACAGTATAACAATCTAGTCTACTTAAGGCTGGCTCATAGGCCAAGACAAAACAGAGCAGCTCATTTATCTTCTTTTTTTTTAAATATATATATATATATATATATATATATATATATATATATATATATATATATATATATATATATATATATATATATATATATGCTTTGAGAGAAGTTCTTTTTCATTACTAGATCAGAAATAATTTAAACTACAACCAAATGAAAATTAAAAAAAAATAAAATTATAGCTTTTTAAAATGAAAAATAAAAATCAACAAAAGTATAAAGTTAGCCAAACGAAATTTTTTATTTTAAAAAAATAAATAAGTAAATAAGCTAACATTAGGCTAGCTCTTAAATGGGTCAGGCTAAAAATAATTTATTTTAAACAGATCAAGATTTTTACAACTTAGCCCACTTGATTTTTGCTTGCAAATGAACCAGCACAACTAGTAAACGGGCTAACCTGTTTAACTTTTATTTATAAAAATAATAAATTAAACCTAATGTGCTTTGAATTTCATTATAAATCATATTGTTTGGGACTTGTTAAGTGGAAAAAAATATTCCTCAAAGTGCATCAGATTTTTTTTCTTTTAAAGAAAAAGATGAACAGGTTAAATAGTTTAACTCACAGGCCCTTTACCTTTTTATCATTAAAGATAATGAATTAAAGCTTGATGTAGGTCAAATTTAATTATGAATTATATAATTTGGGACCTATCAACTGGGAAAGAACATCCCTCAAAATGCATAGGTTTTTTTTTCTTTTAAAGGAAAAATAAAGGGCTGAGTCATTTAACCCGCAAGCTTAAATAGGTTAAACCTAAATAGGTTGAACTGGCCCACTTGACACCGTTGCGAAAAGGAATGGAGAAAAGATACATGAGGTAGTTTGGTAATTTTAAAAATTGTTATCTTATTTTATAATTTTATATAATTATTATATTTTTAAATTTAAACAATTCAATAACATCTAACATATAAAAGTAAATGAACCACCGATGCTCCAAAAGATAGGGTGAACCACCTTATAAATCACCTTTAACTATGGTTGGGTATGGATGTCTCCTAAAACAATACTTATAAAACTCAGACCAGACTAGCTAGTAAGTTGGCTAAGTGATCAGTCCAAGTTGCACAACGGATTGGTCTTTCTCAAGAATCAATTTGACCCTATTTGACTTGGCCGATTCGGGGAAAAATCGATGACCAAGCTTAATTCAATAAAATCAGCCGAGTCCTGCATATTTTGATTTTTTGAAAAAAAGATTAACTTTTAGAAGCAAAGTTGATGACTTTTTTCAAGTAATAATGATGGAAGTAATTGGGCCTTCTCATTTTATAGCATAAATCTTGGCTTCTACTTGCTTTTATTTTCAATATAAGAGTAGCCACTCTCCTCTTTGTAGGGGCTCTCTTTCTCTTAGAAGAATCATAAGGTTTCCCACCACTAAGAATAATCTACACTGTTTGAGGAATCAATAGCTGGGGGCTTAATTTAACGAATGAATTCAAAATAGGTATTATAATGATAATTGCGCAGTAATGACACGATAGTGGGGGCTTCATAGCATGACATGTGTCCACACATTTTTCTACATAACTTCCAAAGGAGTTGAAATGTTTCTAGAATACCATCGATAATATGAGCTCTAAACATAAGCTCAGAAGAAAGGCCGGAAAGCTTAAGCTCATCTGTAGAGCTCGAAACTAGGAATTAGGAATATAAGCTCGGATCGCTATTGATAATAACAATCGAGCTTGGGGGCTGTAAACCAAACAAATTTACTAAACCTTAAAAGCTCGGCCTAGAAGAGCTTAGCAAGGGTCCTTATAGAAGGAACTTCCTCCAAGTAATCTCAAATTGAGTCAGCACCGAAATTTGCTAACCTGTTAAGGGTAAGTTACCGAGTATGGGGGAGTCCTACATGAATAGGAGATATGGAATCACTAAGGAATGGAAGAGTATGAATTTGAAATATGAGCTCGAGATAAAAGGCTCAAATCTTTCTCCTTTTGACATGGGATAAGCCTAAAGTATAGGCTCAAAATAAGAGCTTAAAATTTTTCTCAGGCATGATTAGCCGAGAACATGAGCTCGGAAAAATAAGCCCGAATAATCAAGGAGTTCAAATGTGACTTTAAAGTTCAGAATAAAGAGCTTGAGCAAGGAAATGAGCTTAGGAATAATAAACTCGTCACGAAAATGAGCAAGGAAATTAACTCAAAGATAATGAATCTTTGAGTAATCAATGGAGGGGGCTTGATTTGAAGATCATCAACAATCCATATTTAATCTGTCAATATCAATCATTCATATTAAATGCGTAGTGAAAGTGATTCCCACTAATCGCTTATCACTGGTCTAGATGCGACTCGCAATACCCACCAAAGAGAGAGCTGGAAAGTTGCACCTTGATATCAATGACAAGAATAAGCTTGAATATGTAAGCTCGAAATGGGATATCAAAGACTAGGAAGATAATGGAAGTTTGGAATATAAGCTCAAATTGTTATCCTCGGTTAATAATCGAGCTTGGGGCTATGTACTGAACTAATTTTCCAGGCTTTACAGCTCAGCCCAATGAGCATATATAATTGCCATCTAGAAGGGATGAGCTCGATTTTAAGAATAAAGGAGGATCCCACAAAAATCTCAACCGCCGAGCATATTCAAACTTGAACTAGAGAATACCTTGGAAAGTGGAGAAAAAGAAGGAGAAAGTAGTTGTAACGCACCTAATTTTGGGACTTATCTTGATTATAAATAGAGGACCTCATCAAAGACCAAGATAAGTGATGGATCCTTTTTCACTTAGAACTAAATAGAATATGTTTTGACTTAAGCATCAAAGTCCTTTGCAAGTACCCCACCGAAGCTATGGATTCATGAAGAGCTTGGACCAACGAGGACATCATCGGAAGCCAGAAAAACAGGTTAGAAAAATTTCTTTAAGGATTTATGTTTTGTTTCTTAAAATTTGAATTTTTAATGTTATATTTTATTGCATCATAAACTTTGCATACAATATAACTAAATTAATTTCTGTGAGATAAAAGAAAAATGGTAAGGTTTTTTTTTTGAATTATTAAATTTCAACATGAAAATTAGTAGTACATATTTAAAATAAAATAAATTTAACTATAGATCTTTATTCCCACATCATCACGAGCCATAATCACTTTTCAAACACTAAATCCGACGCACCTGGCATATTTCACATAGAACTCATAAGCCTGTTCAAGGTTATCAAACTCCGTGTTCATGACATTATCTATACTCAACAATACTCTTAACTTGAGGGGTTGCCTCCTCGCTATCACCATTGTTCAACTCTTCTGCATCATCCCTGTCTGCCTGATCCCTTATCTAACTCTTTTGCCCTGTCCCGCTCTGACTCATCACTTCAACTGCTGCTATCAGAGTCCTCCATATCATAATCAACATTACACTCTATATCACTTTCCACCATTTCCTAAGTAACTAATTGCACAATATTTGCCAAAATAACAAATTTATCAGAACATAATACCACCAATGAAATATATATCCAAAACTCAATACATTCTAAAATAACATATCCAAACAGAAAGATCAACAACATTGCTTTAGTTGATAGCCTTATAACCTATATCTGAGATAAAATAAATAAGAACAACAACACTTTCTCAACCTCTTCCACAACTCTAGTTCAAATTTCATTCAACATGATTCTGTTCTATATTATTCCATTTAACATTAGTCATAAGTGGGTCATCCTTCCTGTAACGTCCCAATTTCCGACTTCCGACCTTATTAGTAAAGGTTGAAAATTTCTGATTTCTGATTTTATTAAGGTTCTAATGGACTGGCTAGGATTTTCCGAGTTCCGACCTTATGTACGTATACTTGATTTCCGACCTTAGGTGAATTGGAATGTACATGAAATCCGACGTCCGAGTTGATCTCAACTAGAAACGGATGTGAGCTCAGGTCTCTGAATTGGTATCCAAGTTCGACCAAATTTACAAGAGTTTAGATATCCGAGTTTATTACCAAGAGCTCTTCATTTCCATTGATGTTCCCGAGTTTGTCTATAACTGACTTTCGAGATTAAAGTTGGAGTTCCGAGATTCTATAAGTTCCGATTTCCTGGAATAAAGGATTAACGATTTTGAATCCCAATCTTCGGTGTTATGCTTAGAATCGAGTCAAGTTTACCAATGGCCCCGACTTCCGGGTTTAAGTGCTTGGTTTCACATCCGACTTTGCTTTCAGGTTTCGAGTAAACTGAACAATATTTCTGAGTTCCGATTTCATCTCCAAGATGTGCATGATTTCCGACTTTAAGAAGAGCACGAGTTCCGATGTCATCTTCCGAATATACTGGAAATGAGTCCCACTGTTAGGCGACGTGGAGAGCAATTCTGTCACAAAAAGAGGGCGACGAGGCGACATGGAGAGCAATTCTGTCACAAAAAGAGAGCGACATGGAGAGCATTTTGGTCACAAAAAGGGGGGAAGGTTGGCTGAAATTCAGCCTTGTGTTTTGAGGCCAATCAAAACCCTCCAAGTTAACTACCACTCATCCCTATATAACATATTCTCCTCCTCTCATTCAGCCCCATTTCGTACGTTGTCTTCTCCCTCACTTCAGCTTTCTTTTCTCTTCTTCACTCACCCAACTCCATGCAACTTTCAAATTCAGCCAAGTTCCAGCTACAAACTCAAACCTAACCATATAATAAGAGGTAGAGGTTTTCCTCTTGCTTGATTTTCTAACTCTTGGATGATTGGTGGTGGTTTAATTCCTTAATTTTGATATATTAGTTGAATGATTATGATGAATTATAGCTGGTTTATTGGTTGTTTGTGAGATTAAAACTGAATTGGAAACAAGAAAGGATGAAGATAGGAAGAGTTGAGAGGTTGGAAAACTCAAAACCCTCGGCAGTCCGTACGGCGGAGTGTACGGCTTTGCCTCTCGCCATTTAAAATTGATGAAACTATTTTTATGTGAAACTAGACATCTAGGGCTTTCTATACATATATCATATAAGGCCATTGGCTTAATATTGAGAAAGATATGAATTTTTGAAGTTTAACCTAGAAATCAGGACACTCACCCGGGCAGTATGGGTTGAAAAGGGTGTAACTCACCTTATGCAACTCCAAATTGAGTGAAACTAATCTTGTTGGAAAGCTTACACATAGGAGAACATCATACAAAGAAATTCTAAGTTTTTTATTATCTTAGTTGTTCCCAGTGATTCAAAGAAGTTACCCTATGTCTAAACCAGGCCAAAACAGGGCAGTTCAGGAAGGTCAAGTTTCAGGGCTTATAACTCGAGCCTTACTAAGGCAATTGAAATGAAACTTTTTGTGTATGAAAGTTTGTCTTGTTAGCTTTGATAAGAGACCAATTTCGTGCAATTTGAGCCAGTTTTCGACTGTTTAGTAGATTTTTACTTTTGAGTGAGCAATTCTGGCCAGCCACAGGGCAGGCCGGGATAAAACCTAAATAACTTGAGTTATGGTTATCAAAATCAGGTGGGACTAAAGAGGTTAGAAAATAGACACATAACACTTTAACATATCCAAAATTGAGGTCCAAATGAGTTAAGTAGAAATTATGGTATGATATACAAAAACTAGGTTGAATGATTTATGTTGAGGCTGTAACTCTGCCTTAAGGAGACTAATGTTTCTATGAGTTCCATGATGAACTGTGCATGCAATATTGTAATTTCTATGAGAAATTGGTATTCTGATGTACTGGCGCTATTCATGGGGAAGTGGACACGTTCCGTTACGCCGCCAAAATTGCGGTAAAGTATATGCATGAGTTATGACATACATGTTGATACATGAGCATTTTCAAGAAAGTTATGAAAGTCATGTTATGAGGAATATAAAGATTATGCTATGATGAAAGTTCCATGATACTTGGGCCAGCCCCGGATAAAAAGTTAAGGGGAATAGATCGGTGGGGACGTCGGGGAAAGTAAACCCGGCAATCCCTGTATAGGAACGTGCTCGATCTTGAAAAACAGACTATTACCGAAGAATCTAAACTGGCCAAGAACTCCTAGGGGACCAAGTAATGGAAAATGTTTATGAGGAATGAGAAAGTTTATGAAGAAAGGCTCAAGAGCAAGTTTTCATGATTGCATTGAATGCATAATCACATTGAATGGTCATTATAATTCATTTACAGTTTGTTTATTAAATTCATTTACTGTTGTATGCTCATTATTCTGTTTATTGTTGATATTAATTTATTCTGTCCCTTATGTTGTCTTAAGTAAAACTGGACCTTGCCTCGGACCAGACTTTTTCTCAACCTTATTAAATATGAATAGTTAAGTTTAATCTCATGTTTTTATAATTAAATAAAATCCGAGGCAACTGAGAATGAACGCGATGTCAGTTAAACGTCATACTCGAACCCTACTGAGAATTTCTTTAAATTCTCACCTCGTTTTGCATTTTCGCCTCATTCTCAGACGTGGGCGATGGACTCGACGGCTACCCTCTTCATTGAGATTCCAGACCTGTAGCTTCACCAGGACCCTGAGTTGGATTCACTGTACCTAGCTAGCTTCCGCCATTTCTGTCTCTACTTTTTAACAATAGGAATTTTGTTGTCCCTTTACTTCACTCTGCTTTTGATATGTATATTTATAAACTGAAGCTTTGGCTTCCAACTTATATATGTACATATGCAACTAATGATATTTGTATGCTAATCACGTTTATTATATAGAGTACCCTGTTTCGTAGGTATATACGTCAGTCATATACATATATATCAGAATATAAAATAATGAATACAGCTTTAGACAGAAGACTAATACGGTAACGCAACCTATCCAATTTCATGCTATGACTTAAGCATAACATTAAGTTGGTAGGGTGTTACATTTTTGGTATCAGAGTAGTTCGTCCTAGCTAAGGCCTGAGGATTGGACTGACTATGCTTCGCATATATTCTGTGTTTCTAGTTGATGATATGCACTAGATCTTGCCTATACGATTGAGATATAGGTGTGCATGTGTAAGAAGTGCCTGGCCGTGTGAGCTGTTATTTACTAGCACATTAGACTTAGTGTTGAGCCTGATCAACTCAATAACTTTTGTTTTGTGTGCTCAGAACTTAATGGCTTTTGGAAGGCGAGGTAAACCACGCACAGAACCTGCCCAAGAGGATCCTGCTAACCTCCTGGACACGGTACGAGAAATGGCTCAGGCGATGTGGAAACAGGCCACAGCAGCTCACCAGATGATGGATCAGTTAGGCAGGCGACCTACGGCAAGCTAGTGAAGGAAACCCACATGGTCCGGGAACTGATATAGACTATCTTAAGTTCGCCGAGTTCAGAAAAGCCAATCCGCCTAGTTTTTGAGGGGCGTATGATCCTGATAAAGCTGACGAATGGATTAAAGCCATGGAGAAGATTTTCTCTGTCCTGGATTACTTGGATCATCAAAAGGTGACCTTTGCCACCTACATGCTCGAGGCAGACGCAGAGTTCTGGTGGAATAGGGTACAAAGATTGTATGAAGAATCTTAGACAGCAGTCACTTGGATGGTGTTTAGAGACGTCTTCTACCAAAAGTACTTTCCTGCTTCGGTTCGAAATGCTAAGGAATTCGAGTTCATGCAGCTGCGTCAAGGAAATCGGACGATATCCGAATACATTACTAGATTTGAAGAGCTGTGCAAATTCTATACAATTTATCAGAGGAACCCAGATGAGGCCTGGAAGTGCATCAAGTTTGAAGGAGGGTTACGACAAGAAATTCTTACCGAAATAGGGCCAATGGAGATTAGAGATTTTCCCATGTTGGTAAATAAATGCCGACTTATGGAAGATTGCAACTTAAAGCTAGCAGCAGCCAGAGCGTCTGGTGGTGGTTTTCAGGAAGAGGTTGGCCCCGCAGGGCCCGAGATTCAAGCCCAACTTACAACAGCAAAGGAAATTCCCGCCGGCAGGCAACAAAGGCAAGCAGCCTCAAAGGCCCCTTTTGAATCCAACTTGCACGAAGTACGGTATGAATCACGGTGATCGGCCGTGTTTGGCAGGCCAGAATGTCTACTATGGGTGTGGCAAACTAGGCCACAAAATTTACGAGTGTCTGACCAGAAATCCGCCACAACCGTCTCGACTACAACGTCAAGGACGGGTTTTTACCATAGATGCGGAGGAAGCTGGTAAGTCCGAGGGACTAATATAAGGTACCTGTGAAGTGGACGGTGAGACTCTAACTATACTTTATGATTCGGGTGCCTTCCACTCATTTATTTCTCATGACTGTGTGGCTGTTTTGCAATTGCCAATTTCTGAATTACCTTATGACCTACTGGTTTCTACTCCTACTAATGAACCGATCAAAACTAGTCAAATTTGCATCAATGTTCCTCTTCAAATTGAGAGTAGAGCCTTTGCAACAAACTTGATTTGTATCCCTCTTTCTGGACTGGACATAATTTTGGGCATGGAATGGCTTTCTGTTAATCGAGTCATGCTCAATTGTTCTGATAAGACGGTGGTATTCCCCTCTGTCTCATCTTCTGAATCCCAAGCTTCAACACTTTTCTATCTGAACTCTTTGTTAGTGAACTATAGTGGGTCGAAGAGTCAAGGATACATCCTCCTGTCGGCTAATATGATGGAAGTTGAACAGAGACTAGAAGAGATCCTAATTGTTAAGGATTTCTCTCGTATAGCCTTGCCCCTAATCAAGTTAACTAGAAAGAATGTCCCATTTGAATGGACGCCGGAGTGTGAACGGAGTTTCCAAGACTTAAAGAGGAGGTTGACTACGACACCAGTGTTGGCCTTACCAGACCCTCAAGGACCATTTGAAGTCTATTGTAATGCGTCCAAACAAGGATTGGGTAGCGTGGTGATGCAAACCGAAAATGTAGTCGCTTACGCCTCCAGACAATTAAAGCCACACAAAAGGAATTATCCCACGCATGATCTCGATCTAGCTGCAGTTGTATTTGCCTTAAAGATATGGACAAACCACCTATATGGTGTAAGGTTCGTGGTGTTTTCTGATCACAAGAGTTTGAAATACCTCTTTGATCAGAAGGAATTAACTATAAGGCAGCGAAGATGGATGGAACTTCTTAAGGACTATGAATTTGAATTGAAGTACCACCCAGGTAAGGCAAACATTATGGCAGATGCTTTGAGCAGGAAATCTCTGACTGTGGCTTGGATGATGATCAAAGAGACGAAACTTATTGAAAGCTTCCGAAATCTTAATTTGGGAATCCTTATGACTCCCAAGGCCCTTCAGCTACACCAAATTAAGATAGCCAGCAGCTTTAAGGAGTAGATTCGGCAAGCACAGCAGTAGGATGCTAATTTTCAACACGTAATTCATCTTGTGCAATTAGGGAAACTAATGGGTTTTGCCCAAGATAAAGAAGGCATCTGGCGACATCATGATAGGGTATGTGTACCCGAGGGGAATGATCTCCGGAGGAAAATCTTGGAGGAAGCACATAAGGGTGAATTCACCATACATCCTGACATTACTAAGATGTATCAAGATCTTAAGATGATGTTTTGGTGGCCAGGCATGAAGTCAGACGTAGCGAGCTTTGTGAGTAAATGCTTGGTCTGTCAAAAGGTGAAAGCAAAACATCAGAAACCCTCCGTGATGCTTCAACCCTTGGAAATCCCGGAGTGGAAATGGGAGAGTATCTCCATGGATTTTGTGATGGGATTACCAAGAACGCTAATAGGATATGATGCTGTATGGGTTGTTGTAGATAGATTGACCAAATCTGCTCACTTTCTACCCATTCGAGCAAATTATCTGTTGGAAAAATTAGCACAATTGTACATTCAAGAGATTATAAGGCTGCATGGAACCCCTTCAACCATTATCTCTAATCGGGACCCAAGGTTTACTTCACGGTTTTGGGGAGCCTTACAAAAGGCGTTCGGTGCTAAGTTGTGCCTAGGCACTGCATATCACCCACAAACAGACGGCCAAACAGAAAGATAATTCAAACCTTGGAAGATATGTTGCGAGCCTATATACTGGAGCAACGCGGGAATTGGGATCGATACTTACCGCTGGCCGAATTTGCATACAACAATAGCTATCACGCTAGCATCGGTATGGTTCCTTACGAAACATTGTACGGACGGAAGTGCCAATCTCCCCTGTGTTGGTACAAAACAGGAGAATCAACTCTATTAGGGCCTGATTTAGCTGAGCAGACCACTGAACAGATCAAGAAAATACAAAGTAAGATGCTTACTGCTCAGAGTCGCCAGAAGAGCTATGCGGACACCAGGAGGAAGCCTCTGGAGTTTCAACAAGGAGACCACGTATTTTTTAAGGTTACGCCTACAACGGGGATAGGTAGAGCCATTAAGGTCAAGAAGTTAAACCCTCGCTTTATTGGTCCCTTCCAAGTCTTGAGGCGAATCGGATCAGTTGCATATCAAGTCGCTTTGCCTCCACAATTGTCAAACCTTCATGATGTTTTCCATGTTTCCCAACTTAGAAGATATCAGCCTGACCTTACACACGTGCTAGAACCTGAATCAACAAAGTTAAAGGAGGACCTGACTTTCCATGTTCAACCAGCACGAATAGTAGACAGGTGCAGCAGACAACTTCGAAATAAATCCGTGCAACTAGTAAAGGTAGCATGGGAAAAAGAAGATGCTGAAGACTACACTTGGAAATTGGAATCAGACATGAGGAAAGAGTATCCTGGACTATTCTCAAGTACTAAATTTTGAGGACAAAATTTTTTTAAGGAGGGTGGCATTGTAACGTCCCGATTTCCGACTTCTGACCTCATTAGTAAAGGTTGAAAATTTCCGATTTCCGATTTTATTAAGGTTCTAATGGACCGGCTAGGATTTTCCGAGTTCCTACCTTATGTACGTATAATTGATTTCCGACCTTAGGTGAATTGGAATGTACACAAAATCCAACGTCCGAGTTGATCTTAACTAGAAATGGACGGGAGCTCAGGTCTCTGAATTGGTCTCCAAGTTCAACCAAATTTACACGAGTTCAGATATCCGAGTTTATTACCAAGAGCTCTTCATTTCCATTGATGTTCCCGAGTTTGTCTATAACTGACTTCCGAGATTAAAGTTGGAGTTTCGAGATTCTATAAGTTCCGATTTCCTGGAATATAGGATTAATGATTTTGAATCCCGATCTCCAGTGTTATGCTTAGAATCGAGTCAAGTTTACCAATGTCCCCGACTTCTGGGTTTAAGTGCTTGGTTTCATATCCGACTTTGCTTTCAGGTTTCAAGTAAACTGGACAATATTTCCGAGTTCCGATTTCATCTCCAAGATGTGCACAATTTCCAACTTTAAGAAGAGTACAAGTTCCGATGTCATCTTTCGAATATACTGGAAACGAGTCCCACTATTAGGCTACGTGGAAAGCAATTCTATCACAAAAAGAGAGTGACATAGAGAACAATTCTATCACAAAAAGAGGGCGACGTGGAGAGCATTTTGTCATAAAAAGAGGGAAGGTTGGTTGAAATTCAGCCTTGTGTTTTGTGGCCAATCAAAACCCTCCAAGTTAACCACCAATCATGCCTATATAACATATTCTCCTCCTCTCATTCAGCGCCATTTCTTACGTTGCCTTCTCCCTCACTTCAGCTCTCTTTTCTCTTCTTCACTCACCCAACTCCATGCAACTTTCAAATTCAGCCAAGTTCCAGCTACAAACTCAAACCTAACCATATAATAAGAGGTAGACGTTTTCTTCTTGCTTGATTTTCTGACTCTTAGATGATTGGTGGTGGTTTAATTCCTTAATTTTGATATATTAATTGAATGATTATGATGAATTATAGCTAGTTTATTGGCTGTTTGTGAGATTAAAACTGAATTGGAAACAAGAAAGGATGAGATAGGAAGAGTTGAGAGGCTGGAAAACTCAAAACCCTCGGCAGTCCGTACGGCGGAGTGTACGGCTCTACCTCTCGCTGTTTAAAATTGATGAAACTATTTTTATGTGAAACTAGACATCTAGGGCTTTCTATACATATATCATATAAGGCTATTGGCTTAATATTGAGAGAGATATGAATTTTTGAAATTTAACCTAGAAATCAGGACACTCACCCGGGTAGTATGGGTTGAAAACGGTGTAACTCACTCTATGCAACTCCAAATTGAGTGAAACAATCTTGTTGGAAAGCTTACACATAGGAAAACATCATACAAAGAAATTCTAAGTTTGTTATTATCTCAGTTGTTTCCAGTGATTCGAAGAAGTTACCCTATGTCTAAACCAGGCTAAAACAGGGCAGTTCAGGAAGGTCAAGTTTCGGGGCTTATAACTCGAGCCCTACTAAGGCAATTGAAATGGAACATTTTGTGTATGAAAGTTTGTCCTGTTAGCTTTGATAAGAGACCAATTTCATGTAATTTGAGCCAGTTTTTTATTCTTAGTAGATTTTTACTTTTGAGTAGGTAATTCTGGCCAGCCACAGGGCAGGGCGGGATAAAACTTGAATAACTTGAGTTATGGTTATCAAAATCATGTGGGACCAAAGAGGTTAGAAAATAGACACATAACACTTTAACACATCCAAAATTGAGGTCCAAATGAGTTAAGTAGAAATTATGGCATGATTTACAAAAATCGGGTTGAATGATTGATGTTGAGGCTGTAACTCTGCCTTAAGGAGACTAATGTTTCTATGAGTTCCATGATGAATTGTGCATGCAATATTGTAATTTCTATGAGAAATTGGTATTCTGATGTACTGGCGCTATTCATGGGGAAGCGGACATGTTCCGTTATGCCGCCAAAATTGCAGTAAAGTATATGCATGAGTTATGACATACATATTGATACATGAGCATTTTCAAGAAAGTTATGAAAGTCATGTTATGAGGAATATAAAGATTATACTATGATGAAAGTTCCATGATACTTGGTCCAGCCTCGGATAAAAAGTTAAAGGGAATAGATTGGTGGGGACGTCAGGGAAAGTAAACCCGGCAATCCCTGTATAGGAACGAGCTCGATCCTGAAAAGCAGATTATTACCGAAGAGTCTAAACTGGCCAAGAACTCCTAGGGGACCAAGTAATGAAAAAAGTTTATGAGGAATAAGAAAGTTTATGAAAAAAGGCTCAAGAGCAAGTTTCCATGATTGCATTGAATGCATAATCACATTGAATGGTCATTATAATTCATTTACAGTTTGTTTATTAAATTTATTTACTGCTGTATGCTCATTATTCTGTTTATTGTTGATATTAATTTATTCTGTCCCTTATGTTGTCTTAAGTAAAAGCTGACCTATGTCTCTGACTTGCACCTTTTTCTCAACCTTATTAAATATGAATAGTTAAGTTTAATCTCATGTTTTTATAATTAAATAAAATCCGAGGCAACTGAGAATGAACGCGATGTCAGTTAAACGTCATACTCGAACCCTACTGAGAATTTCTTTAAATTCTCACCTCGTTTTGCATTTCCGCCTCATTCTCAGACGTGGGCGATGGACTCGACAAACAAAACCACAAACCCAAAAAATGAGTCATAAACATACCACAATCTACCTCCAGGGTTAGCAATCATACTCCAAACCTGATAGATTGGGTCTTCCTGTTCCAATAGGGTGAAGGTTGTTCCGGTTTCTAGTGCAGTTCTCACCCACATCACTTGTAGTTTTGTTGCCGGATCAACAATCATGATATGTAGTCGGGGTCATCATTCTATGTTGTTTTTGGGCCTTTACGATTTGATGCTACTCATGTTCATCTAATCTTTAGTCTTGCTGGGTGACAGTGGTCAATAAGCATGCTGACGGTGTTCCCTTCCGATGGGAGGTACTTAATCTTCCCATCTTTGATGCTCCTTCTGCACTAGGCCCTCACACAATCTCAACTAGGGTTTTCTTTTTTTCCCTTTTTTCGTAATTATTAGCTTAAAAAATGTTATTGTTTAACCCATAGCGCCCATGATCCATGCTTTCAAACATAATCCATGTGGCTTCAATTCAGTGAGCCATGTCACATTACCACTCATGCAAATTTCACAAGATATCCACATGAGCACGACTATGCAAGGAAGTAGACCAGACAACTTGTTGGGGGCCTTTGGTCTAGTCTACATTCGATCTAATTTGGCCTAGTATTTTTAGTAAACATATTAGGTCCAGACTTGTAAGAACCCCTATTAACTGAACAGGCCAAGTTATAGGCTATTAAAAATGCTTATTAGATCCAAGAGGCTGGTCTATTTATATTATGTTATTATTATTATTGTTATTTCATAAATTTTAATGATAATTGAAGCTTTATGATCTATTTTGGATAAATTTTTTGATTTATTTAGGAAATTTTTTGGCATATTTAAAAATATTTCTTTTTGCATATTTAAAAGCTTTTTAGCTTATTTAAAATTATATTTTTTGATTTATTTAAAAATTTTATAATTAAATAAACTTCTAAATAAATTTTTAGATTAGGCCAAATTTTTTAAAAGATCACATTAAGACCCTAAAAAAAAAAGCCTATTTGACATAAAATGCCTAGATTGAGGCTGCAATGCATCGCAGACCCATTTAGAGCATCTCGAACCGGCACAAATGTCCCGCCCCAATTTCCTGATGTGTCAGAGACGCCTTTGTGTCGCCGTTGGAAAGAAATTCGTGGGATGGGAGATAGAAAGGAGAGTTCCCCTGCGCAGGAACGTCTCAAGTGGGATCAAAAGCATTTTTTTATTATTTTTGACTATTACAATTGCCAGTTATAATATAAAATATTATTTTATTTTTATTTTTACTATATAAATATTAACTTATGCCAACTTCTTTTTTAATAACTTTTCCTAATTTTTTTCAATATTTATTAAATTTTTTTTATATAAATTCTATTCTTTTATTTTTCTATAAATAATAAATTTAAATCAAATTAGTTTAAATTTATTTTTTTATTACTTACAAAATTTTAACTTTTTTTAAAATTCAAATATTTAAAATTCATAATTTTCAATTTGAAAAAATAGTTTAAATTTTTTAAATTTTAATTTTTGAAAAATAAATATATAATATTTTTATCCTGAATTTAATTTATTAAAAATTAAATTAAAATAAAATTTATTTCAAAAAATTATATTTTATATTTTTAACTAATTCAAAAATAAAATTGTATAATAAAAATATTTTATAAAATATATTAATTTTATATTTTAAAATTAAAAATTATATAAAACTAAAGGTGGGATGAAAATTAATTTTTTTATTGAAGATATAATTCCCATTTTTAGTGCACTTTTGCTCATGCATTAATTATGGCCCATTTACGTGGCAAGTGCTCGACCAGAAGTGAGATTTAGATGAGTCATATTGGAGATGCTCTTATGTTGATGTTTAACCTCCGTCCGCCTCTAAGCACGACCCTATGATAGTTATGCACGGCTACTGTACTAGTTAACGTTAACATCGAACCCTAGCCCCTTTGAATCGTAGCCGCTCCTGCTTTCATCCTTCTTCAACGCCGCCACCTTTCATCCTTCTTCAACGCCGCCACCGTGCCGCTGCCGCCGCGCCTCTTTCCAGCCTCTGAATCCGTTCGTATTGTTGGGCGTTGGCTTCCATCGCTGCTTCCCACTTCCAGTTCCAACCGCTGCGACTACCGCGAAGGCCACAGCGGCGCCGCAGCCGTGCGACTACCACGGGTCCGTGAAGACCACTGCCGCGACTCCTTCCAGAAGCTTCTGCGAAGACCACCGAGGGTATGTGTGATCTTTCCTTGTCACTTTCTCCTCTGGTTATTGATTCGCACCCCTCAAGTCTCAATCCATTTCACTGTAAACTCATCTTCTTCACCGTAAGCATGCTGAGGATAAAGCAACACAAAAACACCACCTTCCCGTATCCTTGCGCCAGACCTGAAGTAGTTTCCGCCTTTTCACGTAATAAACACTTTTGTCTATGCTTCCCTTCAAGTGTCATATCATATGAAGGCCATGCCCCCCTGCGCTGCGTATCCACTGTTCGATAAAATGCCTCCTAATTCACATTCTCCGCCACTCCCAATAAAGAAAAAACTTTTTCTTTTATTTTTTTTTCCCCTTTTGAGTTTCAAAGTTGTTTTGCTTAGTTGAAAATCGTTACCGTTACAGTACTCGTTACATATCAGATGCATCTTGGGTTTGCTGGAAGCTCTAGTTTCTTCTTGCTCTCTCCTGAGGATTTTTTTTTTCTTACTATTTATTTATGTACTGGAAATGCTATTTTTTCTTGAAAAAAATAGTTTTTAATTCATAAGTGATTTATTATTATTTTTGTTATCTGATTCCTGTTTTATAATAAAGATTCCACTTATTTTTACGTTCACTTTACAACTCTCCTATGTTCAATTCTGTATTTTTGGATTTTGATTTTTTGAATGGTTACTAATGGGTTTGGTTCATTTGCTGGGCCTTCTTATAATATGCCATGATTTAGGTTTGATTTGAGGATTCTCTAGAAATTACCTCAAAGCAGGCACAAACCATGAGTTGGGGCTTTCACTCAACATAAGTCTGTTATAACCAAGATTTTGCGGATGGTTGGTTTATGATGGATGGGTAAATGGGGAGCAGACTATAGTTTACCAAAGGGATGATGAAGTTCTATAAGGTTTAATATCATTTAAAAATTGTTGCACATTGTAGGTAGGTGCATCACAGAGGAACTCGTGAAGGTTGGGGCTGTTTCTTGATCTTACACTAAGAAGTAGCAATCACTTAGTTTAGCTGTGATGGTTGCAAATTGCTATCTTGCTCCCTGGTTTAGGTGGGTTGCTGGGTATCTATGCTTTTTCTTGTTTTCTTGTCTCTTTACTATCTGCTTGTGCTATAGGCTGAATGATGTGAACCTGGTTTGTTGTTGCATGGATTTCAGTGTTGCTCCAATGATGGACTGGACAGACCATCACTATAGGACTCTTGCCCGCCTCATATCGAAACATGCTTGGCTTTACACGGAGATGCTTGCAGCTGAAACAATTGTTTATCAAAAGGGCAATTTGGTATGTTTATAAAGATATGTCTGGTTGTTAACAGAAAAAAGAAAGAAAATAAACTTGGAACGATGGAGCTATAATTGAAGTCCTTCTCCCCTCCTTGTGTGGATAACAAATGATTGCAATTTGTGAAGGACACACTTTCTTGAAAGCTTAAGCTATTAGTTATGCTTACGAATTTCTTCATCTTGAATATGCTCCTCATGCAAGAACTCTTTGGGCTTGAACATAGACTATGCATAGGTCCTATCTACCTTATACTAAAAAGGCAACCCAGTGCACGAGGCTACCACTTGGTGGGATTTGGGGCAGGTAGACATATATAGTCTTACCTTGCAAATGGAAAGACTTTTCTTAGGATTTGATCTTATGGCCTCCAATTGTTTCCAGGTCAAAACTCAGAAGGCTTACTCTTTACCTTGTGCTAAAATATAGCTTTTGTTAAAGTTTATGGGTGGCAAGGTCAAACTCATGATTTGTGACTACTTAGTCATAGAGACTTTGATTTGATACCTCAAGGACCAATGCTCTTAAAAAAGCTTAAATTGTTAGGTAGAGACTAATGAATCCCGTTATATCTTTAATGGAATCAATTGTCCAGAGTTGTTTGCGATAAAATAAAATAAAATATATAACATAGTGCATAGCTAGTATTGTTTGACTTTTCTGTTTGAAGTCTATTGTTTATATCGTTGCTGTGGGCATATATGTGTGCATAAGAGCACAAATTAATTGGGGTGTTGAATAAAGTGGTGCTGAAAAACCGTTGATTCTTTTTTGTATATTGTGCTCAGAACAGGTTTTTGGCGTATTCTCCAAATCAACATCCTATCGTGCTTCAAATTGGAGGGAGTAATTTGGATAATTTGGCAAAAGCAACTGAACTTGCTAATGCTTACTGCTATGATGAGATCAACTTCAAGTTCGTTTATTTCTTATCACCTTAAATCTCAAAGTTTCATTGTTACATTGATCTCTGACAGATAAATGAGTTTATGTATTTTCAATATCTATCAGCTGTGGATGCCCTAGTCGAAGAGTGGCTGGACGTGGTTGCTTTGGTGCACGTCTTATGCTTGACCCAAAGGTTAGAACAACATCCTCGATTAATTGTGACATGCAAACAGATTGAATATATAAATTTGTTCATCAATGTGCATTAATATAGAAATCTAATGCATACAAGGAAAGTTTGTTGCTGAGGCTATTTCAGTAATTGCTGCCAATACAAATGTGCCTGTTACTGTCAAGTGTCGAATCGGCGTGGATGATCATGATTCTTACAATGAGTTGTGTAAGGTTCTACTTTAATCATTCTTTGTCTATTCATGTTGAAAGGATGTAAAGTTAGAATTTTTTTTTTTTAATAGGGTTCATCTGAGGGAAGGGAAGGTTGCCCCCATCCAACGTCAAGACATGCCACAAGCCTTAGGGATGATCATAGTGGTTCTTGCAAATGAGTAATAACCTATCGCTACAATGCAAAATAACTAGTAGGGGTTGAAGACAAGATCATTTGAGTCAATGCAGTTTGATCCTCCAATTGAGCCTACCCTTGTGACTGAATTGGAGTTATCCTTTTAAAATATTTATATGGAAGTAATAGTACTTATAGAAAGACTACCAGATAATCAGATATATGTTAGTATGGCTGCACAATTTTCCATCTGCTAAATTTCAAAAGTTTTTGCAACTAACCTGTGCTTAAAAATGTCTTGCTTTTATAATGCACTCAAGGGCTAATCTGTTATCCAATTGATTAGGTTACATGGTGGATTCTTATCATCTCAAAACCCTTGGATTTGCTACTATAAACTCAAAATTACTACTTATTAATTGAAACCAAATAGTGATCTGCTAGTAGGATCTAGGAATGAAGATATCATGTTTGTTTTTAGTACCAGAAGGGTTGCTGTTTGTAGCTAACTATTAATGAAAAATGAACAACATGTCACGAGAGTATATGAATGTTTAGAATTTAGCGGGAAACAATTTTTATGTAGTAAAGGAGCTAATGGACATCATGTGTGGAGAAGATCTGTTGATCTTCCAGTAAGGAGAATGGATTAGATGGAAGGTAGTCCAATAGCTAGAGGTAGAGGGGAGACCTATGAAAATCATATGTGAAACTATTAAAAGATATTTAGATGTTAATGGTTTAAATATAAATATGATTTATGATAAAACATTATGGTATTGCCTGATCCATGTAGCTGCCCTTATCTCGTGGGACAAGGCTTAGTTGTTTTTGTTAGTGTAAAGGACCTAATAGGGATCATTATTTTTTTCCCATTTGAGAACAGTAGTGAAAATAAGAACTCAAGTTGTCGTTTATTTTAATCTTTTATGTCATTCTCCCAAAAAGATTTTTCTTTTGCAGAAAAGAATTTTATAGAAGGGAAAGAGGAAAAGTACAGCTAAATGGAGAATAAGAAATGCTCCAAAGCAGAAAGCAAATCAAATTTGGAAAAAAAAAATATGAAAATATGCAGCAAGGTGCCCATTCTCTACAACTGTGAATTGGCAACTCTATTTAAACATCTATTAGCAGAGCACCATAGAGAGGCTAAGAACAGTCTTATCTCACAGATTAAATTTAGGGCCATAGAAACATCCCTAGAATGAAAGCATTCCACTCTAACCAAAAGCTCTGAAGTGTTGCATGGATTGCCAATGCCACCGGAGATTTTGCCTCCTTGCTGCCAAAACCTTTGAACTTTTGTGCTACTCTAGCTTTGAATTTTGGGGACCTCCTGTGTGGGGTCCTTGATAAGCTTTGGGCTTGTCCTCTTTTTTTTTTGGTTTTTTTTTTTCCCGGGAGGGTAACATCTCGTGGTGTTCCCACACCCTTTGGATGTGGAACTAATTCTCACTTGGGTGTTGCTTTGCATTGGCCGCAAAGTGCTTACATTGAGTTTCAAACCATGGCATTGCAGGTAAAGTTTGTCTAATATAGAGTCCTGTGTGGCTAAAATTACCTGCAGTGCAAGGATTCAAAACTGGGGTGTAAATGAGTCAAACCTTAAGCCTAGTTTATGAGAAAAATAAATGCTACTAGAACTTGGATCCTTTGTTTACGAGTCAAATAAGTTTGGACTTGGCTTCAAAAAAATAAATTGGAATCTCATCTCATTTAACTCATTTATACTATAACTTGTTTATCTTCTTCTCTTTTATCAAATTTTCCTTGAATTATTTTTAAGTTCATAAATAAATAAAAATATTAGAGTTAGGTAAGAGGTAAATATTGTGTGCTGATAAAATATTTTAAAGCCAATACAATAAACTTTGATATTTTATGGGTAGGATAAAGTGACCCATTTGCTCAAATTTTCCCAAATTTCAGTTAAATTTGTTGGCACAAATGGTTAAGGATGTTTGGACATTCTTAAATATCATGAGGGGAACACACTAATTACTGGTCTTGGCAATAGTCAATACAAATGCTGTTGTTAGATCTGATAACCACAGTAGCAGTTACTGCAAAAAATACTTGAAATGAAGTAATTTTTCATGAGGTCTTCTACTGTTGAACATCTGTCAGCTGTGAGCAAGATGCCACCAACCCATCCATAAAAAGAAATGAAAAAGGAAAGAGTTATGAAATTGAGAAGATGGTGGCAATATTTGCTAAACATTATTTTTTTTTTGGGGGGGGGTGCAAAATTCCTTATTACCCAAATAACATCGACGGCAAGGAGAATTTTTGACAAGGAGAAATCTTTTAAGATTTGTTGAATCATTTTTGCATTTTGGTTTTTTTGGTATCTAAGGATTGAATGACTGCTGTTTTGCTTCGGTTTGATTGTTGTCAATAAGAGGGATACTTTTGTGATGCTGTTGTCCTAAAAACCTAATGGATTTCTATTCCACATTGAAATTGATGTGATGTAGACCTCATAATTTTTATAGTTGATTATAATTTATACAAAATAGATGGTTCAAAGGCCACATAGGACTATCTCCCCTGATGTGTGTTATATTTGGTGCAAGTTCTGAATCTGTTCTACATATGTTTTTGCACTGTTCTATGGTTGGATCTTTACGGAATACTTTGTTAGATATTTTTGGCGAGTGTTGGGTTTGTCTTAGAACTTTTGACATGTTCCTATTGACTAGTTTTATTGGCTTTGGGAAAAAGAAGGAAGCCAAATCCTTGTGGAGTGAGCAGTCTATGCCACTATTTGATGTATTTGGTTGGAGCATAATTCTTGTGTTTTTATTGACAGAATTTTGGACAAGAAGGTCCTGGGGGATAAGATTAGACGTTTGGCCTCTATTTGGTGTGAAGCTCATGATCTTTTTAAAGGGATTCCTCTTTTAGACATATTGAGAGATTGGAAAGCTTTGCTTTATTAATGTTTTTCTTTTTTGTTTGCTATTGTTCTTGAACGAGGATCTTTTGACTTTCTATATCTTTGTATTCTTCCTTTCTTCATTTTAATGAGAATCTTCTTTTATCACAAAAAAAAAAAAAAAGAAAACAAGAAAAATTAATTTACATAATATATGTGCCTTGGTTGTTGGGGTTGCATATTGACCTTTTATGTTGTCAATTTTGTTACTTGCCAGGTGATTTTGTTTACAAGGTTTCTTCATTATCACCTGCTAAACACTTCATAGTTCACTCAAGGAAAGCACTACTTAATGGCCTCAGCCCCGCTGAAAATCGGAGTATTCCTCCACTGAAGTATGTGTCAGGAAAATTTGAGTTTCGCAGTCATAGCATATAATTGGAGATGACATGTCACATTTTTCAATGCAGATATGAATACTTTTATGGTCTCTTGCGTGACTTTCCTGATTTAACATTTACAATTAATGGTGGCATTACTAGTATTGATGAGGTGAGTGTAGTGAAATTTTCTAGCATTGAAATTGTTGTTATCATTAGGGTATACATATGCATATATGTATAGGTCTGATGCTTCTGTCTGTGCCTGTTTACTTGGGGATTTTGATTGTAGATCAATTCAGCTCGAAACGCTGGGGCCCACGGTGTTATGGTTGGACGTGCAGCATACAATAAGTAAGTCTCAGATACAAAATCTCTCTGCCCCCATCTCTTCTTCCCCGCTTTGCCCGTGTGAAGTCTCAAACAAAAAATATCTTGCTCTATCTCATCAGGAGTCTGCTTTTCAATAAAAGGGAATCAAGTTTCCCCTTCAACTCCCTGTAAAAAAACGGTCATACCATTTCAAGGGAAAAAAAAAAAAAATGTAGCATGCCTACTTTTAATCTGAAGTTGGACAAAAAACTTAACTGGAAGTAAATTTTCATCTTAAATATTTTCTGAAATTTCCCTTTATCTTTTAGTCTGACTGAAAATTTTCCTTCAACTTGAACAACTTGTGATAGCTTAAGTTCTTTGTATTTTAGACGTGTTGCCATAGTTGTCAAACGCGGATAGCGGCGTAATTCCCAAAAACGCTATAAGCGGGATAAGCGGATAAGCGTTAAGCCCATTATTTGATAAAAATGTATATAATTGTTATACAAATTATATAACATATGTACATGCTCAAAAATAATAAATTATTCATAATTAAATTCATTCACATCAATAATAAAAATTCATAATCTATTCCATATTCTAAAAATATGCCATCACCATCAATCAAATACATAAACATCAAGTTCTAAGGGCAATAAAACCAAAAAAAAGCACCATCAAGTCGTAGAAGAACAACAAAATATAAAAGACAACAATCTTAGCTCTCTAAAACTAATAACATTCTACAAATCATTCATCATTCATCATCATCATCATCATCATCATCATCCTCCTCCACCACTGCCAAATTGTTCTCTCCATCACTTTCTTCACTACTAGACTTATATATCTCTTCTTGCCCCTCCTCTGAGTCTTCCTCATCATCAAATTCTTCTTCCTCTTGAATAGGCTCCTTCCCTCTTCTTGAACTAGAATGCTTTGATACTTTCTTCTTCAATCCTGTAGCAAGTCTAGTGTGTCTTGGAGGCTCCTCAGCCCCAACTGCAGCAGAAACATCTCCCCAAGTCAATCCATCATCACCAAAAACAAATTCTTCTTCAGCATCTTTTGTGTTAGCACCCATTTCTCCTAGCAACCATTCATTGCTATCATCAATACCATTTAGGAGAATAGGATCAATCTTATCTTGGCTATCAAAGCGTTCTTTAAGGGTTTGATTATACTTGACGAATACCAAGTCTTGCAACTTTTGATGCTCAAGCTTGCTCCTTTTCTTAGAATGAATCTATGATATTCATATCATAAATTAGATAAAAATGTTAGTTTTAAAATTATTAAATAAAAGCATAAAACTATGCAAAAGAAAATTATTTTCATGTGCTTACATGCTCAAAAGTGCTCCAATTACGTTCACATCCCGTTGAGCTACAAGTTAAGCTCAACACTTTGACTGCAAATTGTTGCAAATTAGGAGTGGATGCTCCATACTTCCTCCACCATTCAGCTATGATTCAATAATCAAGAAATCACCATTACTAAGAAACATTATGAAACTAAATTTATCAAGAATTAAGTGCATATTTCTTAATTCTTACCAGGAGCCACTGTATTCCTTTGTTTGATTGCTATCCTGTTTCCAAATATACCTCCAGCCCTCTTAAATATTTCAATTTCATTTGTAATCTTCTCAGCCAAGTCTTCATCTGGAATCAACCTATCAATAGTCTTATAAAGTCCATCCATTACTTCATGATCACTCTCAATCTTTGTTGCATTGGGATAGTAAAACTCAGGATTCAGGAAATAGCCAGCTGCATGCAATGGATGATGAAGTTGTGAGTCCCATCTCCTATCAATAATAGCAAAAGCATCCTTGTACTTGGCTTCATTATGCTTGAAGGAATTTTGAATGGCTTCCTTAGCTCTATCCATTGCTTCATAAATGTATCCCATTGCAGGCTTTTTCTCATTATCAACAAGCCTAAGGACATGCACAAGAGGCCCCATAAGTTTAATAGAGCACACAACATCATTCCAAAATGTTGTGCTGAGCACAATATCACCAGCCTTTTTCCCCTTAGGTTCTTTAGCCGTCTTGGAGCTCAACCACTCATTTGAAGTGAACATCCTTCTAAGGTTATTCTTTTGTTTGTACAACCTTTGCAATGTAAGAAAGGTTGTAGCAAACCTTGTCACTCCATGCCTAACCAACTCCATTTTGTTGGTAAATTTCCTCATTGTATTCAATGCCAAAGTGTGGTTGTAGATAAAGCCCACAAGACTAATGCCTTTCTGTATTGCCTTCTTAACTCGAGGAAGCTTTCCAATGTCCTCCAACATTAAATCTACACAATGTGCAGCACATGGAGTCCAAAAGAGGTTATTCCTCTTAGCTTGAAGTAGTTTGCCTAAGAAGAGCCAAATTAAATAAAATTAGATGAGTAGCCAAATATTAAAGGAAGTAATAAGAAATTTAAGCAGTTCATAGTTTCTTACCAGCCAAGACATAATTACTTCCATTGTCAGTCACCACTTGAACAACATTTTGTTCTCCAATCTCCTCTACAAAACTATCCAATAGCTCATATACTTTCTCCCCTGTCTTCATATATGCAGAAGCATCAACACTTTTCACAAACATTGTCCCAAATTGGACAATTTACCATGAAATTAATCAATGTCCTATTCTTCCTATCTGTCCAACCATCTGACATTATTGAGCATCCATATCTCACCCTTTCCTCCTCATGACCCTTCAACATATCTTTTGTTAACTCCAACTCTTTTTTAAGAAGTGGAACTCTCAACTCATGATAACTTGGAGCTTTAAGGTGCGGACCATAATTTCCAATGACTTCAAGCATCAACTTAAAGCTTTTTGATTTAGCAACGTTGAAAGCAATCCCATTCATATAAAAGAATCGGGCTATGTATTGAATGGTTCTAGCCCTTGCTTCCTTATCACAAGCATCATTAATGCTTGTTTGCCGGTGAGGCTTCCCTAATTTAATAGTAGCTTCAGGATTTTTCAAGAACATCAAATCCAAAGGACCTTTTATGTTCTTTGCTTTCTTGGGCTGCTTAAGAACAGTTGAAGGAATAGAGTTACTCCCACTTGATGTTGATGAAGCTCTTTTCCCTCTTCTCATTTGTAGGATTTCTTCCAACTCTTCTTGCTCATCATCATCTTCTCCAATTGCACCAAAATTTAATTCCTTCTCCGCATTTTTCTTCTCAAAAGCTTCCTTGAGAAGTTGCTTAACTTCATGTGGGACTCTTGTACAAGATTTTGCATCTCCTGTCACACCCATTTGATGTCTCTTTGCTCTAGTTATTCCACCATTGGTTGTTTTGCCACAAAAATCACATGTTACACTTTTTCTATTATTGATATCTTTTAAGCTATTCCATTGCCATGCTATATCAATGTTGTCACCAGTGGGCTTCACCAAACCACAAGAAGAGGGAGCAATACTAGAAGCTTGAGTTGATGATGTTGCCATTTGTTGAACTAGAAAACAGAAAAAAAAAAAAGAGAAAACAGAGGGACGAATAAAAGATGGAGCAAGGAAGCAAGGAAGAACATCTACTCAAAAGAAGTTATTTTGTCCTGATGGAGCAAGGAAGCAAGTGAAAAGGAAAAAAAATAAAACAAGCCAAAAATTCAAAAGAGATTATTTTGTCTTGATTGAATCCCATATACAGCCAAAAAGCACTCTCAATTTTTAACTAAAAATATTAAAAAGGCTTGTCTTTTTCAAAATCAGTGAAATGTTAAAGCCTACCCCCTAAAATGCAGTTTCCAGATCGTCCTATCAAATTCAATTTGCAAAATAAGAAAGTTAAAAAGATGGAGCAAGGAAGCAAGTGCAAAGAAGGAAAAAAGATAAAACAAGCCAACAAAAAAAAACAGAAAAATATTAAATGAGGAAATAAAGAAAGAAAGAAACAGAATATAAAAGAAGGAAAGAAACGCGCAGACAGTGAGATGGGGGAAGGAGAGGGACCAACCGCCGCCGGAAACTGCCGTCGCCACTGCCCTGATCTCGGAAGCATAAACCGCGCTGCTTTGGGAGGTTGAACCACTACAGGAGAGTCAAAGGGGTGGTGAGGGAGAGAGATCGGTTGAGAGGGAAGCGAAACGGGATGAAAATCCCTAACAAATCGAGGCAGACACCGAAGAAAGGAGGGGGGAAGGATCGAAATGACCTTCCAGCCCCTCCACTGTGTTTAAAACGGTCCAAAACAGGGGGTTTATTGTCTTTTTGGACGCCACGGCAATAGCGGCCGCAACAACCGCGATAGCGGCCGCGACGAGCCGCGATAGCGGCCGCGACATCCGCGACGACGAAACGCGACGCCTCGCTTTGTCCGTCGCTGGGCCCCCCGGTCCGCTCCGCTTCGCTCGCCACGCGATAGCGGCGCTATTGCACGCGATTAACAAGTATGCGTGTTGCTACAAATTAACGTTGGAGTTCAGAATGAAAATGAATAAAGTTTACTTAATTTTTTCTCTTTTAAGAGTATGTTTGATATGCAGATAAAAATAGGGGAAAATTTTCACGAATCCTATTTATGTGTTCTCTTAGGGTGTGTTTGGTATGGGGTAAAAGTAGGGGAGAGGTTTTCACGAATCCTATTTATGTCACATAAATAGGATTCGTGAAAACCTCTCCCCTACTTTTACCCCATACCAAACACACCCTAGGAGAACATGATATTTCCCTATTGCTGGATATAACTTGCTAACCTGTTGCAAATAGGAGTGCAGGGTGGGATCATGATCTAAACTCACCTGGTGCATGCTATTTTGTTTGTCACCATTAATGTGTTGCAAATCCGCAAAATAATTGTGCGCGCACGTGATCTCAAACAATGTATGCAAAACAATATTATTTCATGAAAACTGTGAGAAATAGACATGTTCTGTGTATCTTTTATTGTAGGTTAAAACAAATTTTCTGAACTGTGCATAGTTGTCAAGAATCAACCATCTGAAAAGCATAAGCTCTGAGGTGGAGTTTCGTTGAATGGTGTCATGTATCTAACATGCTTTAAACCAAATGCTCTTTGGGCTTAAGGGGTGGACAAAGAACAGGCCTAACATACCTTATGCTCAGATTTAATTGTAATAAAGAATGGGAGTGACAACAATCCAACTCTTGACGAGTTAGTTGTTGCAGCTATTTTATCATGTCAAGAAGCAATTATCCTAATTCCTAAAAGCATAAATTGTCAGGCTGAAGAGTAGAAATGATTTATGTCTCTACTAAAATTTTCACTGTTGATTGAACTTTCATAATGTTGTTTATGTAAATTGATACTTGGTAGCTTCAGTAACTGTTGTTGATAACCTCTACAGCCCTTGGCACATTTTGGGACATGTTGATAGTGCAATTTATGGTGCACCAAGAAGTAGTCTTACACGTCGACAGGTTCAGTTACAGAATCTTTGGCTTTGAATGTATTCAGATGCTCGAATTCTTGAGTTATGTTTTGGTATGACTTAAGAGTATTACCATGTTTTGTTCTGAATATTTTCCCCCACTCATTTCATCAAGGTCCTTGAGAAGTATCAAGTATATGGGGACTCGGTATTGCTACGATATGGTCTTGGGCCGACTGTGCGAGATATTGTGAAGGTGGGAACAGACAAATATAACCCTCAGATTATATGATTTTCCAACTTCGTGCTTGTAAAATGTCTGTCATTCAATGAAAGTTACTCTATAGCATTGTATATAGGCTGGTATGAAATAAAGGCATAAAGTTGTATTCTCTTTAATGTACATGTAATGTAACTTTAAATAGTTATACGTGGTTCAATGCCTGGACTCAATGAAGGGTTTCTGTTTTATATTAGGAGTTAAAAGATTGGATTTTTTTTTCCTCCTCCCTTCCATTTGCAGGAAGCAAGTTATATATCTATTCAATAATAATGATATTCAAATTTTTACTTCCTATACATAATTTACTGTTATCATATGACCATTTGTTACTTTGCTGCAGCCTTTGCTTGGTTTTTTTTATTCTGAGCCTGGGAATGGACTTTGGAAGCGCAAAGCAGATGCTGCTTGCCAAACTTGCACGGTATAGTTACTATGAAAAACCTAATATTTTGAGTACTTAGAGCAGCGTATCACTGACATGGTATATGAATTTAGAAGAAGTTATCAACATTCAGTACAAAAAAACTTCGATCATCAAGCAAATCTTACCTGGTCTGATTAATTTGGAGGGAAAAAAGTGCATGTATTAATAATAAATGAACTGTGTCATCGGTGTCGTGGAAATCAGGCATGTAGACGTATTGATAATTTGATATAGCTAGTTTCTTCTTTCTCTTTATATTTATGAAGTACTTAAATTGTTATATGGAGTTGTGGACTAGTTACGTCAATTTTTTTGGCCACCTTTTGGTTAATTTTTACATCATATCTCACCTTTGTTTACTGTTACCGTCCTTTTATATTATAATTCAGTTATTGCATTCCTTGCTTTAAATACTTACTGAATTCTTGAACCATGTAGACAATCAAATCATTTTTTGAAGAAACCCTGGTAGCAATTCCTGACTCAGTCCTGGATTCAACTGTTGGGGAACCAGGATCTGGTCGTGGAGATCTTTTTGCTAACATAGACAGCTTGTTGCCTCCTCCATACAGAACAAGAAAAGATGATGCCATGTATGCCTAGGTTCATGTGTATTCTACAGATCCAAGTCTTGAGTAGCTATTTCAGCGACAGTCAGTTGTATTCATTGCCATTTTTTGAGTAGTGAAGTGATAGGTCTCGTGTCAACGGCACACATTAATATACTTTAAATCCGTCAATTATCTCTTGTAAGTAATTGACATTGAAGTGTAATCCATTCGATGTAGAAACTATAAGCATAATCCAGGGCATCCGAATTCTGTGGCGTTTGCTTTTGTTTTTCCCCGTCGGGGTCTGAAGGCGTTTTCTTTTGCTTCGGGTGTTTTTAGTTTAAATTTGGGGAGGAGGTATTTTGAAAGAACAACTTTTAAAAAGAAAGTTTTTTAGAGGAATTATTTTTAAAAGAATGATTTTTGTTTGATTTAAATATATTAAAAATAAGTTTAGAAGAATGAATTTTATTTAGATAGGGTAAAGTAAAATTATTTTTAGTTGTTGATATAAAAGTAATAATAAATTTTTTTTTAAAATATTTTTTTTGGAGTAAAAAGTAATTTTAAGAATAATTTTTTTAAAAAATTTTTAAAATTTTTAAAATTTTATAATTTTTTTTTATATTTTAAATATATTAATTATTATATATTTTTATTTTTATTTCAATAAAAAATCGTCTAAACCTGTTATAAATATAACCAAATGGGTACTTTGGAGATGGAATTTGGGCTGTTCAAGTGTGCGATGAGTGTTAACTGTTGTGTTGAGTGTTGGGTGGCTCATACTCCTCTGTATCGGGTAAGCCCCAATCCCACCCGCAGAAAAGAAACAAATGGGAAAATAAAACGTTAATTCCAATATATGACGCTCGTTTTTCTGACCCTTCTGATTCGCATTTCACAAGAAGCATCTGCACACACCCGAGGACTTCTTGGTTCCATTTTGATCAATTATTCCACGTGGCAATAACTTATTGGTCATTTCATTAATGAGATAAGATACTGCAGGGTCCCACCACTAAGTCATCTTTTGTGATTTACTTTCCATATATATTCATTCTAAGATCTAACTCCTTGCACCATAGAAATGGCATCAATTGCCATGACAGCCTCAATCCTCTGCGGCACAGCCCTCGCCAACCTGTCTCCGGTGACGACGCAGCGTAGGCTTGTTGTAGCCAATGCTGCCAGAGCAGTTGAAGGGGAAAAGACGGTCAGTTATGAGAGTGACAATGAGGGCAGCAATGGAAGGAGGAACTTGATGTTTGCTGCTGCGGCAGCTGCTGTTTGCTCTGTTGCTGGGATTGCAGTGGCAGATGAGCCTAAACCTGGTACCCCAGAGGCAAAGAAAAAGTATGCCCCAGTTTGTGTGACCATGCCCACAGCTAGGATTTGTCACAAGTGAGGGCCCTTGAGTTTTGGTTTACATCTGTTGATTGGATTTGTACAATGGGGTTGTAATGTCCTGGTTTCATATCATCATCCTCTGTGTACTAGTTGTTCATAAAAGCATCAAATTTGCCTCATCACTTTGGTGTCACTAGTTTAATGCTCAACCAAGGTATTTTGTTTTTGTATTTTGCTTTTCATTTTTTCGAGTAGTTACTAGTTAAGAGTGTTTGAAGTTGAACTTGCTCTTGCTAATCTTACTTCGTGGGGGAACCAAAAAGAAAGTTTGCAGTCTGGAAAGATGAAGTGAAACAATTTGTGCTGATTTAATTAGAAGAAATTTGATAAAAACGAAAACAAATGCACTGTATTCGTGAAATCAACTCATGTTGATCCGTTTCAGAAGAGGCCACTGCCATGATTGGTTGAGAACCAAGAAAAGTAGGGTGCAAGGTAGAAAGTAGAAGCCATAAACTAGAAACAAATACTATATCATACTTAACTGGAAGCTGTTGGGTGCTCAAAGGGTTTAGCAAAATACAAAGTACTATTTAGGAGAGCTAACGTGATAAGTCAAAGCGCTCGGGCGCAAACAAAAGGGGATATGAAGAAAAAAATGTGGCCAATTCTCTTATGGGCTTGCAAAACGGTGAATTTTGTGAATTTTTGTGTATTTATTACCATCTTGTATAAAGTTATTAGTATTTTAGATAAATTTACCATTATTTTGAGTAAATTTATCAATATATTTTATAGATTTACTAATATTTTGGATAAAATTATTAGCATTTTAGGTAAATTTATCAGCGTATTTTATTGGTTTACAAATATTTTGGATAAAATTACCAGTATTTTTGGCACATTGATGCTAGTAAATACACAAAAATTCACAAAATCTACCATTTCACATATCCACCATAGCATGCACCTATGAATGTAGGTGTGGCTTGAGAAAAAGTTTTCTATTTAAATTTTCATAATTTTTTAGTCAGATAATAATAATAAAATTTAACCCTAAATACGAAGTTACCATTAACAACATGATTACTCATTGAATATACTTAGTAAGTTAAAATTTAACTACAAGGGATCATAGCGGCTATCCATATTTCTTCACTTGTATACTAATTTGTCCAAGTAATTGATTACACAATTTTGAATTTAACACTGATAGTAAATAAAGTACTTCTTGACGTGGTGGATGTACTAAGGTTCACTCAACGTGTTAAACCTATTTATACTGTAACCAATGGTTATGTAATATATGTTGGAAATATAAGTCGTATATGATGGAATTATAATAATGGGTATTGATATTTTAGCTTTGAAATCCATAATATGTACAAACAGGACCAAAATGAGTAAAGTTTTGTATAGGTGTTTTCTCCTCATTCAATGGCTTCTCATGGAAGCCTTTTAGGACCTTTCTATTATGGGAAATAGTCATGTGCAAAGAAAGTGTTTTATTTTAAATTTTGAAAAAAAGTTATGTGCAAGCAAGGTGTTTTATTTTAAATATTACACATTGATTTTAAAGGTGTATTTTTAATAATGAGTTAAGTACCATTTTAGTCTCTAAAATTTATGTATATGTCACTTTAGTCCTTGAAATTTTGAAATTAATTCTTTAGTCTTCGAAGATGCATTGCGTCATTCAGTTTAGTCCCTGACCGGATGGACGTTACTCTTTCGTTACTGATTTGCTGATGTGTCAGTTAACGTGACATGGTGGTTGTCTGACATGGCCAATACCAACACGGTGCGGTTTGGGGTTAAAGGAACCTCACCCTGGCAAACTTAAACGATATCGTTTCCCCACTCTAATTAAACTAAACTAAACCGAATCCTTTCTAACCTTTCACATTTCACCACGGAGACCAAACGATGCCCTAACCCCACTTGCAGTCACTGTCAAATGTTACCCAAAGTCAACCAAACCGCCGTTCGATTCGTTGCAGCAGACTTCACGCACTACCATCCAAACGGTCTTCCTTTAGTGTGTGTCATTCGAAGGTAAGCCATGAGCAAGAAAAATGCTATTTTACTATGTCGTGGTGGTTTTGTCTTTTTCATTTTGTGCTCTTTCTCGACTTTTTTAGTTTGTGTGGTCCCTTTCTTGTCACCCTGTCCCTCATGTATGTGTATGTGTAAAGCTTTTAGTTGGTTTGTGTTGGGTCATTGTCTCCTTGTCCCTCTTGTTTCCCATTTTTAGTTTGTGTTGGTTTAGGGTTCAGTGGTCCATAATGCCCTTTTTTTTTTGTGCTGAATGTTCACTTGATTACTTGTGATAATGAGGTTTTTGGAGTTTCTAAACTAATTGCAGAAAATTAGTCAAAAAAAAAATGTGAAGATTGAGTGCAAAAAATGAATGAGTTATATGTGCATGATACAAACTAATTTTTTTTCCCTTACATAATGCACATGAAGGATCGTTTTACATTTTTGTTTCATCATGGAGGCAAATTTGTTAAAGATTATGAAGGGAAACTAATTTATGAAAGGGGTCAGATAGATTCATGGTTAGGTGTTGACGAGGACACCTTAGATGTGTTTTCTTTGATTGATTACAGTAAGAGATTGGGATATCATAAGATTGATAATTGTTTCTAGTTGGTACTGGGTAGATAGTTGAGTAATGGTTTAAGGGCATTGAAAACGAATAGGGATCTCTTGGATATGTGTAGAGACTATCGCGCGAATAACAACTTTATTCAATTCTACTATGAACACCCCGTGATTGAGAACCCAGAGTATGCACCAGAGTTAATAGCATTAGAGGATGGGGATGCACTTGTGGATGGTCATGAGACCCAACTTGATCCTGAAACTGATGTTGGAGAAGATGATGGAGGGAAAACAGCCCATAAACATTATGTTGACCTTGACAGTGAGAGTGAATCCACTGATGACTATGAGAGTGTAGAGGATAGGCCATATAGACGCCCATTTGGTGTTGATGAAACTGATAGTGAACAGGATATGAAAAAGAAGGCAGCTACAAATAAAAAGGGCAAGAGAAAAGTAGTTAAAAGTCTTGGAAAAAATGGCAAGGGGAAATCGCCTGCAAAAAAAGACAAGAGGAAACAAGCTGTGAAAAAGGGGAAGGCAAAATCACCTGCAAAGGCTAAGGGAAAGGGTGTGAAGGGTGGTGCAAGCGTTAAAGTTGATAGTGTAGCAAGCAAGGGCAGAAAAAAAAATAGCACCTATTAATGATGTGTCATCTGATGGAGAAACAACCTCAATAGATTATGACATGGACATCGCTATGGATATAGGGAGAGGTATTAATATAGTTAGGTTTTTTTTTTTTTTTTTTAATATATGATGGTGTTTATATGCTCCACTATGTCATTTAGTTGCTTATTTGTTTATTGACTTTAATAATAGGGCATAGGCCAACATATGTTTCACATCCTGCCACAGCAAGTAATGATGGTGAGCATGCATTTGAAGATGGATTGAAATCATGGATTTCTAAGGAGTTGAAGACACTTGTTACTTCTAATGATGAAGCTAGTAGCAAATTTGCAAATCCAGAGTTCAATGAGGAAGCCACATCATGTGAATTTGGAGCTAAAAATGGAGTTAACTTCTCTAGAAGCATTTAAGAAAGGTGATAAGGACTACACGATACAGTTAGGAAGAGAGATTAAGTGGGTGAAGAATGATAAATGAGGGCTGGGGCAAAGTACAAGAACAAAGAGTGTAGTTGGCAGATTTATTGTGCATGGAGCAATATAATTGATTGTTTTCAGATCAAGACTTCCATTCTTGACCACACTTGTAGTAGAATGTTTAGGAATAAGCAAGCCAATAAGCAGTGGGTTATTGAGAAGCTTGTGAGAAAACTTAGGAAACAACCAACTTTGAAGCATAGTGAGGTAGCATAGTACATCAAAAGGAAGTATGGGGTGCAGCTGAATAGGACACTAGTTTTTAGATCATTGAAAGAGGCTAGGTCCATAGTGGAAGGTGATGAAAAGGAGCAGTATGGGAGGTTGTGAGATTATAGTCATGAGTTACTTAGGAGCAACCCAAGGTCTACTGTGAAGTTAGGTGTGATTCCCATCCTTGATTCACCTCCACAATTTGAAAGATGTTATGTGTGTCTTGAAGCATGTAGGAAGGGATTTACAGCTGGGTGCAGACCGTTGATAGGGTTAGATGGTGCCTTTTTGAAAGGGTACTATGGTGGGCAAATCTTGTCTGTTGTGGGACAAGATGCCAATAACCACATTTATGTCATGGCCTTTGCCATAGTGGATGTGGAAAACAAGAATAACTAGAAGTGGTTTATGACCTTGTTGCATGATGACCTTGGAGATTACGAGGGAAATGGTTGGTGCTTCATTTCAGACATGCAGAAGGTAAGTCATTTTTAATTCAGCTACAAATTAAATTCAATTGCAGGGACTAAATTGATCTATTTGTACACCTTCGAGGACTCAATTGAATTAACCACATTTATGTCAGGGTCTAGTGTGAACCATGTTGAATTATTTATGTTGCTAGGGCTTGATTCTAGCAATGCAAGAGGTGATGCCTGGAGTGCATCATAGGTTCTGCATTTGGCACTTGTGGAGGAATTTCTCAAAACAATGGAAAGACAAGCAGTTGAAGGGGATGGTGTCGAAGTGTGCAAGGTCAACAACTGTAAATCAGTTTAAAGAAAACATGGAGAGGTTGAAGGCGAAGAATGAGAAAGCATGGGCATATTTGGATAAGTGGCCAAAAAAGTCATGGACAAAGGCCTACTTCAATGAGTGGCCAAAGGTTAACAATATCTGCAACAATGCTTGTGAGATTTTCAATGGTAAAATTGCTCAATTTAGAGGAAAACTGATATTGACATTGGTTGAGAAGGTTAGAAGGTGCATCATGAAGAATATGACAGCAAATAGGCTAAAACTACTGAACTAACCAGAGTATTCAGCTCTGGTGCAACAAAGTAGGCTTGAAAAGGAGAAGAAGGAAAGCAACAAGTGGAAACCATTTTGGTCTGGGGAGCCTCAGCAACAAAAGTTTGAAATACATGGTTGGCCTTCCAACATGGTGCTTGATTTAGGGAAGCAGACTTGTACTTGTAGGTTTTGGCAATTCACAGGTATATTTAGTTATTTATTTACTTGTTTATTTTGATATTTATTACTTTATTTGGTAATTTGACTCCTTTATGGCTTGTTTATTTGTTTTTGATTTAATTTTTGTTTACATCATAGGCATGCCATGCATGCATGCTGTAGCTGCTATAGCTTATAAGAATGAAAAGCCTAAAGACTATCGTCATGCATGGCTGACAATGGGATCTTACAAAGCAATCTATCAGCACTATGTCAAGCCACTGCAAGGTCAAGACAATTGGTAGCAAACTGAGCATCCAAGACCTATTCCACCACCAGTCAAGAAGTAAGTAGGAAGGCCGAAAAAGCTTAGGAGAAAGGATGGAGATGATGAGCCTCTCAACCAGCATAGGGTTAAGAGAAGCTATCCACCATTCTTTGTTATTGAAGGCCACACTAGCAGGGGATGTAAGAAAAAAAAGAAAAGAAAAGTCCAAGGGGAAGCATCTGGCAGTGGTAAATCAATACGGAATACATCTATGGCTGCAGCATCTGGGACCGAACCTGTGGCTGGGAATGTGACTACTACTGAATCTTGGACTACGACAACTTCAGTGATTAGAACAGAGGATAGGCCAGCAACTGAGCTTGGCTCAGCAACTGAGATTGAGTTAACTCAATCATATCCATGTACTCAAACACAACCCTCTCAAGGTGTACCTAATGAAGAGGTATGAATTTGGTTTTCATATATTTTGTTATAACACAGATTAGTAGTTCTCTAAACACTATTTTTTTTTTTTTATATAGTTGCTGCAGAGGGCAGGATCAACTCCTAAAGCCAAAACTATATTTAATACACCTAATGTGTCTACCACAAATAACCCATTATTATTCATTTCATTTAATTAATGTTAATAAACTTAGTCTACCACACATATATCATTTTCTTTTTTGCAGGAAAATGTGGGTACGAGGGTTTATAATCCTCAACCTTTGGCACTTAGGAATAGGGTTACTTTTAGGCCACCACCAATAAGGCCCCCGTCTCCTACAAGAACGAATGCTTTAGCACCACCAGTCATGAGGCCAACACTAGCAACTACAACTCCAAGTTTGCATGCACTTTTACCACCAGCTATTGCATCAACATGAGTAAGCTCATCTCCACCACCTGAGGCAATATCAAAGGAGACCATTGAGGGAGCAAGTAAAGGCACAACATCAAGATTGGCTAACTTCATGTGATTTGTGTCAACTCCTGGTTACAATCCACAAAGAAAGAACTAAAGTTATGTAGGGCTTGGCTTTTTTGTATAGGGCTTAGCATTTTTGTTCAGAGCATATTATTTTGTAAATGGCCCATAGTTGGTATAGATCTTATTTTGAAGGCTGGTATAGCCCCATTATTTTGTATAGCCCTTTTATTTTGTTATAGCCCTTTATTTTAGGAAACATGACATGGTTTGTAATGGTCTATTGAGAACAACAATGGCATTTGGGATGATGTTCATATTGACTATTAATTATGGAATATATTTATATTAAAACCAATTACTGATTTGTTTACATGTTTGAGGATTAGTAAATATGGAAACAGGTTCTGATTTTGGTCTATAATGACTGTTGATTTTACTTGTTACAGATTATGAATTTGGTCATGTAGCAAAAAAAAGGAAAAAAAAAAAAAAAGAAATTAAGAAGCTTGCATAGTCAACCATTTTTTTCTTTTTTTCTTCTAGAATGGTTCCTAATTTTGCATATTACAAGTTCTTTGTTTTCAAAGGAAATGCATTTCATAAAATATTAAATCTCATTCACAAAAGCCAAAAATTAAAACCTGCCAAATATTAAATCTCATTCATATAAATTTTCATTACAAGTCATCTTTATCCAAGCTCACTACTTCCCAAAACAAACTAGGACACACATAATGATAGCAACTATGGTTATAGTACGCATCATAAGCACTAACATCCTTAAGGTCCTAATTTCAGCTTCTAAACATCCAATCTTCCATGCCACATTCATCTTCCAATCTTCCAAGTTAGTTACACCACCCCCATTAGAAGATTCAGCATCAGTTACTATATCATCATTTGCCACATTATCAGCCTAGCAAAAGAAATTGCAATAGTTCCCATCACTCTGCAACTCGCAATACACAATGAACATAAACATTAAGAGAATATGGCTACAATAAAACAAAAGACCATAAATTTTTCATATTTACCTCATAATTAGGGCAACCATAGAATAGTCTACCAGGATTTGTTGAGGTTTTGGAGCATTTGAACACTGTCCTCAGCCCACAAAAGCAAACTTTGCTCCTTCCTTCACCCCTAAACCGCATAGCAGATCCTCCTGTTGAGTTTAAAGAGTTTGAAAAACCTTGGGGTCGATTTCCTTTTCCTATCATGCCAATAACTAAAGGGAACTAGTTGGGGACAATTTGGTCTGGGTTGCATGCAAAAATAGGATGGGAATTATGGATACTTGGGGATTTAGGGTTTATAAGTAGAAGAAAGGAAATTTGGTAACTAAGACTAATTTGACACATTCACAAGTTTCATGGATTTAAATGAAACAATTTCAAACCAATGCCATGTTAGATAACTTACTTGGATAGCCATCGTGTCATGTTAACTGACACATCAATAAATCAGTAATGGACGAGTAACGTCGGTCTAGCTAGGGACTAAATTGAATGATGGAATGTAACTTCGGGGACTAAAGAGTTAATTTCAAAATTTCAAGGACTAAAGTGACGCACGCATACAATTTCAGGGACTAAAATGGTACTTAACTCATATAATAATGATGTTAAAAGAGTAATTGATGTATTTCATTATCTCGATAAGCTTTCAAGTTTCATCCACTCATTGAGAAAGCTTTCGCCCCTTTATTTCATTGGCCAATCAGTGGTACATTGGTTAACCCAAATTCTTGGGTGGTCTTGGAGCACTACGTAGTTGTGGTCACAACTAATAATATCCCAGAATTAGAGATGAGACCCATAAGTTAGTGGTGGATCCCATCTCTAATGATGTGATATTATTGGTTATGACTACAACCACATGGTGCTCTAGGACCACTCAAGTATTTTTCGCCCAATGGTGAGAGAAAGTCCTCTTGAGCCCAACTTTGATCTTTAAGTTTATTAATATGTTGAAAGAAAGAGAAGCTTACCAAATATCCAATTTTAGAGTTGGTCTTATGGGAGAAATACTTGGGTGGTCTTGGAGCACCACGTGACTGTACTCACAGCCAATAATATTACAACATTTTAAATGGGACCCACTACTAACTTGTGGGTCCCACCTCCAATACTGTGATATTATTGACTGCGAGCATAATCACGTGGTGCTCCAAGACCATCCAAGTATTTCTCGTTTTATGGTGGCTTCAAGACCGCAAACCATGAGTATTGTTTGACCATTGAGCATATAACTGATTTTAAGAAGCTTCAATCACGTAGTGTTCCTAGATATGGATTTTCCTTTGTTAAGTCTCACGACCTCATCGGGAATGATTTTGATACATCATACTTAGTTGGTAATAGTACAAGTTCTTGTCATTGTGCTAACTATGAAAAAAATTTTCCTGACAATTTTTATTTCATATTTATTGTTTAGTTCTGATGTTAATATTGTCATTTCAACTTCATGTAGATGTGATTGGATTGTTGTCTGGAGTTGGGACAAAGATGGGAATAAAACCAAGTTCAATGTTATTGAATTAGACATCGATGGGTAAAGTTCTTACTGTCATAAATTTTATCCACCCATGCACTTATTAGTTTTAGAAAATGTTCCATTTTCAAAATCACGAGGTTATTTAACATACACTTCTTTAGAAATAAAACCATTTAAAAATATAGATTTAACATCCAATTGATACAGAATAATAGTTTTGTATGCTGCAAAAGCAAGCAGCATTCTAATAGCTTCCAATCTTGCAACAAGAGCAAATGTCTCATCATAGTCAATTCCTTCTTGCTGATTGTATCCTTGAGTCATTAGCCTTACTTTGTTTCTTCAAGCTTGTCTCTGAATATCTATCTCGTGCTGATGACAAAATATCCTTTAGGCAAAGGAACCATAGTCCAAACCTTGCTCTTTTCAAATTGATTCAAGTCTTCTTGCATTGCATTTATCCAGCCTTGATCTTGAATAGTTTCATAAACACACTCTGGTTGAATTTCTGAAATCAAAGCCATGTTGGATTCTATTTTGAAAGAAGATTTGATTCTAATTCCTTGAGATGGTTCACCAATGATTTGATTTTGAGAGATAACTCTCAAATCTCTTGCACCAGTGTATCTTATCTTGATGGGTGACTCTTTTAAATCTTCTAGAATATTATTAGAAAAATGTTGAGGATAGGGAGGTTCAGAATCATCATTGTTTTTTCTCTTGTGGCTATCTAAAAGGATCACTAATTTCAAGAATCATTATTTAAAAATAAATTCCCTATGTCTTCTTCTAGGTCACAAACATTCTGGTCAATATCCTTCTTTTTTTCTTTAAAGGATATGTGAATGGTCTCCTCCATAGCCTGAGTCTTCTTACTGTAAACCCTATAAGCCTTAGACACAAAAGAATATCCAAGGAGTAAACTAAGATCAGATTTAGGATCAAACTTTGATAGCTTGTCCTTAGTATTAATAATAAAACATTTAGATCCAAATATACAAAAATAATAAATGTTGTATTTCCTTCTTTTCCATAATTCATAGGGGGTCTTTTTGATTATTAGCCTTCAGAAAACATTGGAATATAGCAAGTAGTGTTAACTACTTCTACCAAAAAACCTTTTGACAAACCACTTTCTAAAAGCATAGTTCTAGCCATTTCTTGCAAAGATCTATTCTTCCTTTCAACAACCACATTTAGTTGAGGAGTTATAGGAGAAGAGAAATTACAAGAAATATCATTTTCATTTCAAAAATTTTCAAAAACATAATTTTTAAATTCACCATCATGATTAGATCTGATGGATGAAATGGAAAAACTTTCTTCATTTTGAACTCTTTTTGAAAATATTTTGAAGGCCTTACAAGCTTTATCCTTATGGATTATGAATATACCATGTGAATTTTGAAAAGTCATCCACTATGATTAAGATCATATTTCTTACCACCTAGACTGACAGTTCTACTTGGTTTAAATAGATCAAGATATAAAAGCTCACGTGGTCTGGTAGTTGATATTACATTCTTACTATGGAAAGAACTCTTAGTCTGTTTACCCCTTTGGCAGAACTCACAAGTTGGGTCATTATCAAAACTAATCTTGGATAAATCCTTGACAAGCTATAACACCCTACTAGTTAATTATTAATCTAATTCTTTCTAATTATAATTAATAATTGAACTAGCATGTGTCACATGTCTCCTTATGAAATTTAATTTAGTTATTATTTTCTTTTATTACCAATCTTGTCAACTAAGTAATTATCACTATTTAAACCGGCTTTTTAAGTACGCATACTAGTTGGAAGCAAAACACAATATACTGAATAACCTCTTCATGTATAATATAACTGTAACATCCTCAATTTTGTGATGTGCTAAATTAGCTTAGTAATCTTGAGTAATCAGGTACTTAATGAGAAATTATGATATTAAGGCTTAATTAAGGGCTTAACGAAGAGTTTATGAGTTAACTCGGATGAGCAAAGTCAAGAGAATGCTTAATCAAGATTAGATGATCTCTAATTAAGCAAGTCAAAGCCTTTATAGCTTAATTAAGCACTAATCGCTCTTAATTAGCTTAATCGAGTTTAATTAAGCTTAATCGCAATATTAATTTTTGTTAATCATGTTCTTTTGTATTAATCCTTAATCCTTGCTTAATCACCTTAATTAAGTTGCAAGAGCACTTAATCACATGATTAAATTCAAATTTAGTCAACTAGACAATAAAGTAGTAAGTGATATCATAAAAGCATAAAGCATAAGATAAGAGTGTTTTATGTAAGAGTTAGTACATGCTTTGTTCCCCCATCATCCAATTTGTCCTCCTAAACCTTAATTAACACAAAATTAAGAAAATATCTCCCTCCTTCCCCTTGAATAGTGGACTCCACTTTCTCCCTCTCCCACCATCATCCATTTTCATTTTCACTCATCTCAATTTCTCTCTTCAAACCAAATCTTCTCACTTCTTTCTAAAACTCTCTTCTTCTTCTTCCTTTCTCCGCCACCACCACCCAAAACCTCTCACTTAACCCTTCAAAGACCTCATCTTTGGGTCTTTGGAAACAAGATTTAAACACTACAATCTCCATTTTCACAAGATCTCAAGAGCTTCTCATTCCTTCTTGCAAAACTGCCACCATTGTAACATCCTCAATTTCATGTCGTGCTAAATTACCGTAGTAACCCTGAGTAATTAGGCACTTAATGAGGAATTTCGAGATTAGGGCTTAATTAAGGGGTTGACTCGGACAAGAAGGGTCAAGAGAATGCCTAATCGAGGTTAGATAATCTCTAATTAAGCAAGTTAGAGCCCCTGTAGCTTACTTAAGCACTAATCGCCCTTAATTAGCTTACTCGAGTTTAATTAAGGTTAATTAAGCTTAATCGTGAGATTAATTTTTGTTAATCATGTTCTTGTGTGTTAATCACTAATTCTTGCTTAATCACCTTAATTAAGTTGTATGAGCACTTAATCACATGATTAAATTCAAATTTAGTCAACTAGACAATAAAGTAGAGAGTGATGTCATAAAAGCAAAAAGCATTAGACAAGATTACTTTATGTAAGAGTTTGACCATGCTTTGTCTCCCCATCATCCCATTTGTCCCCTTAATCACTAATTAACACAAAATTAAGCAAAATATCTCACTCCCCTCCCTTAATGTAGGACGCCACTTTCTCACACACACACACACATTCACTTCATTTTCAACTTCTCATTCTCTCTCTAAAGTTCTCAAACTCTCCAACCTCTCTCTACATTCCTTCTTCTTCTTCTTCTTCATCTTCTTCATCATTTTCCACCTCCATAACCAAACCTTCCTCACTAAGCCCTTCAAAGATCACATCTTTGGGTCTTTGGAGACAAGATCAAAACACTACAAGACTCATTTTCAAGAGAACTCAAGAGTTCTCTCCTTGCTCATTCAAAACCGCCACCTTCATCATCAAGAGGAGTCATCATCTTCTTCTTCCATTTCTCTTGTTTTTGCGCCATCTTCAAGAAAGGTAGTGATCTTCATCTTTTTCATTTTGTTTGCTCAAGAAAGCTTGGAGCTTGGGTCTTTCATGACCAAGATCTCTAAGTGAAAACTTGAGAAGATCCTTCATATTCTTCATGTGTTCTTAAGTTTCCTCTTTTAGAAAAATATGTTCTTGATGTTCTTCATGTGTTCTTAAGTTTCCTCTTTTGGAAAAATATGTTCTTGATGTTCTTCATGTGTTCTTAAGTTTCCTCTTTTGGAAAAATGTGTTCTTCATGTTCTTCATGTGTTCTTAAGTTTCCTCTTTTGGAAAAATATGTTCTTGATGTTCTTCATGTGTTCTTAAGTTTCCTCTTTTAGAAAAATATGTTCTTGATGTTCTTCATGTGTTCTTAAGTTTCCTCTTTTGGAAAAATATGTTCTTGATGTTCTTCATGTGTTCTTAAGTTTCCTCTTTTGGAAAAATGTGTTCTTGATGTTCTTCATGTGTTCTTAAGTTTCCTAAGTTTCCTCTTTTGGAAAAATATGTTCTTGATGTTCTTCATGTGTTCTTAAGTTTCCTCTTTTGGAAAAATATGTTCTTGATGTTCTTCATGTGTTCTTAAGTTTCCTCTTTTGGAAAAATGTGTTCTTCATGTTCTTCATGTGTTCTTAAGTTTCCTCTTTTAGAAAAATATGTTCTTGATGTTCTTCATGTGTTCTTAAGTTTCCTCTTTTGGAAAAATGTGTTCTTCATGTTCTTCATGTGTTCTTAAGTTTCCTCTTTTGGAAAAATATGTTCTTGATGTTCTTCATGTGTTCTTAAGTTTCCTCTTTTGGAAAAATGTGTTCTTGATGTTCTTCATGTGTTCTTAAGTTTCCTCTTTTAGTAAAATATGTTCTTGATGTTCTTCATGTGTTCTTAAGTTTCTTCTTTTGGAAACCTATGTTCTCATTGATCTCTAGCTTAAAGTTGTTCCTTTCTCGTTATGATGAGTGAATGATTAGAAAAGCTTCACCTTTCTATGTTTCCATGATTTGATAAAACTATGAACCTTCTCAAAGTTTTAGACTTTTTATTCAAAAAGCTAGTAGCTTGTATCATTATTTCATAAAGATCCAATCTTAAGATAAGAGCTTAATGTCAAAGGCACTTACTTTCATAAAGAATAAGACTTTATGACTACTTTATAAAGAATGACAACTTTAATAATGTTTAAGGCAAAACCTTGGTAGGTTATTAGTAAAAGTTTAAAACTTTGCAACTTGACTAAGTTAAAAGTCACCCTTGGTGATTAGTGAACATTGGTGTTGTTGGGTTCATGATGTGGTTATGCGTTGTCATGACCCAAGGATTAGAGGGATCTCGAACTCCTTGGGAACAGAAGTATGATTAGGGCCTCTAAGCATACCATGAACCTAGGAATCACTAAGTGCGCTATCTCAAGGAAAGGAAACAATCACATAATTTAATTAATTTGAACAAGTGTTTCATAAGACATGTACTTAAGTAAAGCATACTTTCATCCAAGGACCAAGTAACTAAAAGACTATAAACACATATCCTAACTATGTGATTCTATCATGGGAAATCATGTGATGATTCATAATATTCTTCACAAAGAACAACACAACTATAAACCCCTTTAGGGTATGAATGTGTGATGCCACTTGGCATGATGAATGATGAGATTGATTGAGCTTTGTCTCATGATTGAATGATAAGTGTGATGATATGATATAGATATGATGAACTATTGGTTGAATGTTGATGATTGGCATTTTGGGAAGCTCAGGTCTAGCGTTATCTTTGCGGATTTCCGTCAAAATTATGGACTTAGTCATATCATTGCATGCGTCTAGTCAAGGAGTTATGCATGTAAAGTATAAAGATAAGAAAAGAGTCAATGGGACGTGACCCTTCAATCACTTCGGTAAAGGAAGTGAGAGACGGCGATCCACAAGGAACCTCTATGAGGGAGGCAAGGGTGTTTTGGAGGACCCTCCAACTTAGAGGTAACCAATATCGGCTTAGTCTGATTTGGTTAGTACTGCGTGACGACGGTCACGGAATGAGCTCATGTCCAAAAGCGGTCTATTTCAAAGGAAAGTAAAGAATGTTAAGCACGTGCTAAAAATGAAAGTAAAGTCTAAGTATGACCATGGTTACATCTGTGATGATGCGTGTCTTTGCATGAAAGTATATGGCCCATTTGCATTATGGATGTTATTCTATGTTTTAGTACGGATGTTAGTCATGATGATGTGTTTATGATGTTAAGTTTAAAAGCAACCCGCTTCGGGGTTTAAGTTTTCAAAACCATTAAAAATTGAACTTATATCTGTCCACCGTTTTTGTAATTAAACCCGACGTGGCTGGGACGATGACGAAGACACTTGTGTTTGTCTAGTCAGCGATCCTGCCGAGAAATTTAGTATTTCTCATTCCTACGTTTCCGTGTCGTCTTCAGAGGATGTCGACGTCAGGCGCGGTGGTGATCTACATTGAGTTCCCGGTGTGGCGTTGGTGCTTTGACCCGGTCTTTGAGCGCCTCGGTGCTATCGGCGGCGAGAATGAGGTCTACATCTTCCACGACCGCGATTCGGACTCGTGATGAGCCCATTTTTTCGACCGCATCGGCCATTTGGCGAGGTTACTATGGATGACATTCGCCCTACTTTCAGCCACCGAGATACCCCATCGATGATGATGAGGTCGACTCGGATACCCGTTTGACTCGACTATTTCACTGGATTCGATCCCTGAGCCGTCTTATCAGAAACTTCCATGTGGAGACCGATCCATCAGAGCCCATCTATCCGACTCATTCAGGGGTTCTCACCGCTCGGGTTCGTCGCGACCTTGATGATTCGTCTATCTTCTCGATTCTTACGCTTCATCTGTGGCCCATTTTCACCCCGGTTCGCGGCGTGGGTTCATTCGTACCCGTGCGTGCCCGTGGGCGAGGGCGATGCTCGAGGAGGGGCGTGGTAGTACTTCTCCGGTGGATATGGGAACGGTTTCCTCCCGCCAGATGCTTGATGTGACGATCGCATGCGAGCCGAGCACGAGATAGCCCCTTGGTAGTAGTTATAGAGTTATCATTACATTATGTGGCATGCTTGGGTAGTAGGATTCTCGATGTATTTCCTTTTATTATGTATTGGTAAGCTTTTGTGTAGGGTGACGATAGATATCGGACCCATTATTATCTTATGTATAAAGCTGATACGACTCTTATTGTATTATCATGGTTGGCCGTGGAATGAATGTTACATTATTCTAAGAATTGTGGTTACTCTTATGGTCTCTATGCTTGTTAAATGCGATATATGTATGGGATAGCGGTATTACTTTATATGTTCACGATGCGCCCATGGCTCTCGATTTCAAAAATGGTTCACTTGTTTTGTAGAAAAAAATTTTACCCTTATTTTCGGTATAAAGTAATTTCCAAAAGGTAATGATAGTTCCGCGAGCAAAAGTAGCAACTAGTAATTCCACAATATGACTTAAGCATAGAATGGAACTACTAGGGTGTTACATTTTGGTATCAGAGGCGATTAGTCCTTGAAGAGCACGGGGATGGACTGACTATGCTTCTAAGCATACGTTTTAGTTAAGTCATGCTTTGAGTCTCGTCTGTATGATGAGGCATAGGAATTAGATGTGCATGATCGTCTATTCTGAATGTGGTCGATTCTTTGGTTCACTCAACATGAATGTTGAGCTTGATTAACTCAATGTCTTCTGTGTTGTGTACCAGGAACTAATGGCTTCAGGAAGGCGTGGTAGGCCCATAGCGAGCCGAGAAGGTCAGGAAGTCATGGGGACACTTCGCGAAATATGGTCAGCTATGAGGGAGCAAGCTGCTGCCCATCGAATGATGGAGCGAATGGAGCAAAGGGATGAGGAGAATCCCGAAGGGCACAATGGAGGAGCTGAGGTAGATCTTGAGTACCTCAAGTTTGCTGAGTTCAGAAGGCAAATCCGCCGAGCTTTAGAGGAACGTACAACCCCGATCGAAATGAGGAGTGGATCAAGGCCATTGAGAAAATTTTCACAAGATTGGCCTGCACGGAGGAGCGAAGGTAGCCTTTGCTACCTATATGTTGGAAGTCTGGTCTTTGAGTTACGGTGGGTAGGCGTAAAGAGGCTCTTGGAGGGCCCAAACCCACATTACAGGAGATTTTCAAGTCGCACTTCTATGAGAAGTATTTTCTGCGTCCGTGAGGAATCTTGAAGGCTGGAGTTCATGAGTCTGCGTCAAGGGACCATGAATATTCTTGAGTATACGGCCAAGTTCAAGAGTGTGCAAGTTCTCGACAATTTACCAAGGAACCCGGATGAGCGTTGGAAGTGTGTGAAGTTTGAAGGGGATTGCGTGAGGAGATCTTTGGCATCTGTAGGACCAATGGAGATCCGTGACTATCTTTGCACTCGTCAACAAGTGCCGTTTGGTGGAGGATTGCAATCGTAAATTTGTCGGTGGCAAGGTCAAGGGCCTACAAGAAGAAGTTGGCACCGCAAGGCGTAAGTTCAAGCCCCAACCTCACGAGGAAACCATTTGGGGTGGAGGTGTCGGAGGAAAGCAACCCCACAAGCCTGTTGGGAATCCACCCAAGCCGACGAATGGTCAAGCTTGCCCTAAGTGTGGTAAACACCATGGAGGACGCCCTTGTTTAGCTGGCCAGAATGCTTGTTTCCGATCTTGAAAGCTTGGGCATATGGCAAGAGATTGTCTTGTCAAGCTGTTGTCCCCTGCTAACAAGCCCCAACACCAAGGAAGGGTCTTTGCCCTCAATGCCGAAGATGCCACGCGATCCGACGATCTCATCAAAGGTAAGTGCGAGGTCAATGGTAGGACCTTAACTGTGCTATATGATTCTGGAGCTACACACTCCTTTATTTCTCATGATTGTGTAGATAGATTAGGATTATCTGTGTCCGAATTGCCTTATATGTTAAATGTTTCTACTCCTGCTGAGAAACCAGTTAAGACTTGTCATTGTTGCTTGAGTTGTCAATTCCAAATTGATGGTAGGTCTTTCATAGCGAATTTGATTTGTTTGCCTTTGTCTGGCTTGGATCTGATTCTAGGCATGGATTGGCTTTCGACTAACCATGCTATGATAAATTGTTCGAGAAAAGTGCATTTGTTTTTCCCCCTATACGTGATAAGCCCGTGGAGGCTGTTAGTTTGTTCTTGAACTCTGTTAGGGTAGGAAGTAGTGAGTTTGGTGATCAGGGATATGTTCTCCTTATGACAAGTGAAGTAGAACTCGGCGGGTGTTGGATGAGATCCAGTAGTTAGGAGTACCCGGATGTATTCCTGACGACATACCAATTTCCCAGGAAGGAAATCGAGTTTTCTATAGAGTTGGTGCTTAGGGTATTGGGCCAATCTCTATAGCACCCTATAGAATGTCCCCACTAGAGTTGTCGGAGTTGAAGGGACAATTGGAAGAGTTGTTAGAAAAGAAGTTTGTAAGACCTAGTGCCTTACCTTGGGGAGCCCCGGTGCTATTTGTGAAAAAGAAGGATGGCAGTATGAGGCTGTGTGTGGATTACAGACAATTAAATAAGGTTCTTTATTAAGAACAAGTATCCCTTGCCTAGGATAGATGACCTCATGGACCAAGCTGCGAGGTGCAGTTTGTGTTCTCTAAGATTGATCCGAGATCTGGATATCATCAAATAAGGGTGAAAGAGGAGGATATACCTAAGGCGACTTTTAGGACAAGGTATGGGCATTATGAGTTTACGGTGATGTCGTTTGGATTGACTAATGCCCCTCTTTGTTTTCATGGATTATATGAACAGGATCTTTAGACCCTATTTGGACAAGTTTGTAGTTGTTTTCATAGATGATATTCTCATATGTTCTAGGACAAAGGAGGAACATGAGAAACATTTGAAGGTTGTATTAAGGATCTTAAGGAAAAGAAGCTTTATGCCAAGTTATCTAAGTGTGAATTACGGATGGAGGAAGTAAAGTTCTTAGGGCATGTGGTGTCGCAAGGGGTATTCTTTGTGGATCCATGTAAGATTGAGGTGTGATGAGTTGGGAGAGGCCAACCTCGATGGTGAGATAAGGAGTTTCTTAGGTTTAGCCGGTTACTACCGAGGTTTATAAAAGGATTTTCTCGGATGTCTCCGCCCTTAACTAAGTTGACAAGGAAGGATGCCCCGTTTGTGTGGACAATGGGTGTGCGAAGAGCTTTCAAGAGCTAAAGGTAAGTTAACCTCAACCCCAGGTTTGGTCTTCTTGGGACCCTAGTGGACCGTTTGAGGTTTCTTGTGATGCCTCTGGAAGAGGTTTAGGTTGTGTCTTGATGCGAGAATAGGAGCGTGGTGGCTTATGCCTCTAGACAGTTGAAGCCTCATGAAGTGAACTACCCAACCCATGACTTGGAATTAGCGGCCATAGTGTTTGCCTCGAAGATATGGAGACATTATCGTATGGTGTGAGGTTCGAGGTGTTCTCACGATCATAAGAGCTTGAAGTATCTCTTTGATCAAAAGGAGCTGAATATGAGGCAAAGGAGGTGGATGGAGTTTCTAAGGATTATGATTTTGGGTTGAATTATCACCTGGGAAAGCCAATGTGGTGGCCGACGCATTAAGTCGGAAATCCTTGCATGCGTCTTGGATGATGGTTAAGGAGGATGAGCTAGTAAGGAGTTTTAGAGACCTTAACCTTGGAGTTACGTTGACCCCCATAGTTTAAGATTGAATCGACTTAGGGTGACAAGCGATTTCAAAATCAAATTGCTCAAGCCCAAGGCGAGGAAGAAGAGTTCTTGAAAACCCTAGCATTGGTGAAGGAAGGAAAGTTGAAGGGTTTCGCACAAGGTGCGGTGGACTATGGAAATTTGAAGGAAGAGTGCGTGTACCATGAAGTGGTGACCTCCGAAGGAGGATTTTGGAGGAGGCTCATAAGAGCCATTTCACCATACACCCTGGTGTGACAAAGATGTATCAAGGCGTCAAGAAGATGTTACGGTGGCGAGGATTGAAGAGGGACATTCTGCGGAGTTGGTAGGCAAGTGTTTAATCTGCCAAAAAGTAAAGATTGAGCACCAAAAGCCCTCTGGTATGCTGCAACCATTGGAGGTCCCCGAGAATGGAAATGGGAAAGTATCTCTATGGACTTCGTGATGGGTTTACCCAAAACGCAGTGGGTTCGATGCAATATGGGTAATTGTTGATGATTAACCAAGTCTGCTCACTTTTGCCCATTCGAGCTACTTATCCTTTGGAAAAAGTTAGCCCAGTGTATGTTCAAGAGATAGTAAGATTGCATGGTGTACCTTCAAGCATCATCTCGATAGAGACCGAGGTTTACCTCTAGATTCTGGGAGCCTTACGGAAGGCATATGGAGCGAAGCTTTGCCTAAGTCTGACTTATCACCCCCAGACGGATGGACAGTCGGAGAGGACCATCCAAACTTTGGAGGATATGTTGAGAGCTTGTGTTTTGGACAACCGAGGAAGTTGGGATAAATACTTACCTTTGATCGAGTTTGCCTATAACAATAGTCATCATGCAAGTATTGGCATGGCACCCTATGAAGCTTTGTATGGAAGGAAGTGCCAATCTCCCTATGTTGGTTTGAGCAGGTGAGCAAACCCTACTAGGACCTGACCTTGTGAGGCAAACCACAGAGCAAGTCAAAAGGATTAGGGACAGAATTCTTACGGCCCAAAGCCGTCAAAAGAGTTATGCGGATAAGAGGAGTAAGCCCCTAGAGTTCCAAGAAGGAGAACATGTATTCCTGAAAATCACTCCTACGACCGGTATAGGTAGAGCCATGAAGGTCAAAAAGTTAAGCCCCGTTTCCTTGGCCTTTTCAAATTTTAAAGCGTGTCGGGTCGATTGCTTACCAAATAGCCTTACCTCCAAATTTGTCAAACCTTCATGATGTTTTCCATGTGTCTCAATTAAGAAAATACCATTCGACCCTAGTCATCTACTTGAGCACGAAAAGTGTGCAGTTAAGGGAAGACCTAACTTTCAATCTACCGCCATCTCGGATCGTGGATGGTAGGCGAAAGCAATAAGGAATAAGACGGTACCCTTGGTCAAGGTGGCTTGGGGTAGAGGAAATGTGGAAGAATATACATGGGAGTTGGAGGCCAAATGAAGAGCAAGTATCCAGAACTTATTTATAGGTAACGAATTTTGAGGCAAAATTCTTTTTGAAGGTGAGGAGAAAAGTAACATCCTTGATTTCTTGTCGTGCTAAATTACCTTAGTAACTCTGAGTAATTAGGCACTTAATGAGGAATTTCGAGATTAGGGCTTAATTAAGGGGTTGACTCGGACAAGAAGGGTCAAGAGAATGCCTAATCGAGGTTAGATAATCTCTAATTAAGCAAGTTAGAGCCCTCAGAGCTTACTTAAGCACTAATCGCCCTTAATTAGCTTACTCGAGTTTAATTAAGGTTAATTAAGCTTAATCGTGAGATTAATTTTTGTTAATCATGTTCTTGTGTGTTAATCACTAATTCTTGCTTAATCACCTTAATTAAGTTGTATGAGCACTTAATCACATGATTAAATTCAAATTTAGTCAACTAGACAATAAAGTAGAGAGTGATGTCATAAAAGCAAAAAGCATTAGACAAGATTATTTTATGTAAGAGTTTGACCATGCTTTGTCTCCCCATCATCTCATTTGTCCCCTTAATCACTAATTAACACAAAATTAAGCAAAATATCTCACTCCCCCTCCCTTAATGTAGGACGCCACTTTCTCACGCACACACACATTCACTTCATTTTCAACTTCTCATTCTCTCTCTAAAGTTCTCAAACTCTCCAACCTCTCTCTACATTCCTTCTTCTTCTTCTTTTTCATCTTCTTCATCATTTTCCACCTCCATAACCAAACCTTCCTCACTAAGCCCTTCAAAGATCACATCTTTGGGTCTTTGGAGACAAGATCAAAACACTACAAGACTCATTTTCAAGAGAACTCAAGAGTTCTCTCCTTGCTCATTCAAAACCGCCACCTTCATCATCAAGAGGAGTCATCATCTTCTTCTTCCATTTCTCTTGTTTTTGCGCCATCTTCAAGAAAGGTAGTGATCTTCATCTTTTTCATTTTGTTTGCTCAAGAAAGCTTGGAGCTTAGGTCTTTCATGACCAAGATCTCTAAGTGAAAACTTGAGAAGATCCTTCATATTCTTCATGTGTTCTTAAGTTTCCTCTTTTAGAAAAATATGTTCTTGATGTTCTTCAGGTGTTCTTAAGTTTCCTCTTTTGAAAAAATATGTTCTTGATGTTCTTCATGTGTTCTTAAGTTTCCTCTTTTAGAAAAATATGTTCTTGATGTTCTTCATGTGTTCTTAAGTTTCCTCTTTTGGAAAAATATGTTCTTGATGTTCTTCATGTGTTCTTAAGTTTCCTCTTTTGGAAAAATGTGTTCTTCATGTTCTTCATGTGTTCTTAAGTTTCCTCTTTTGGAAAAATATGTTCTTGATGTTCTTCATGTGTTCTTAAGTTTCCTCTTTTTAAGTTTCCTCTTTTGGAAAAATATGTTCTTGATGTTCTTCATGTGTTCTTAAGTTTCCTCTTTTGGAAAAATGTGTTCTTCATGTTCTTCATGTGTTCTTAAGTTTCCTCTTTTGGAAAAATATGTTCTTGATGTTCTTCATGTGTTCTTAAGTTTCCTCTTTTAGAAAAATATGTTCTTGATGTTCTTCATGTGTTCTTAAGTTTCCTCTTTTGGAAAAATATGTTCTTGATGTTCTTCATGTGTTCTTAAGTTTCCTCTTTTGGAAAAATGTGTTCTTCATGTTCTTCATGTGTTCTTAAGTTTCCTCTTTTGGAAAAATATGTTCTTGATGTTCTTCATGTGTTCTTAAGTTTCCTCTTTTGGAAAAATGTGTTCTTCATGTTCTTCATGTGTTCTTAAGTTTCCTCTTTTAGAAAAATATGTTCTTGATGTTCTTCATGTGTTCTTAAGTTTCCTCTTTTAGAAAAATATGTTCTTGATGTTCTTCATGTGTTCTTAAGTTTCCTCTTTTGGAAAAATATGTTCTTGATGTTCTTCATGTGTTCTTAAGTTTCCTCTTTTGGAAAAATATGTTCTTGATGTTCTTCATGTGTTCTTAAGTTTCCTCTTTTGGAAAAATGTGTTCTTCATGTTCTTCATGTGTTCTTAAGTTTCCTCTTTTGGAAAAATGTGTTCTTGATGTTCTTCATGTGTTCTTAAGTTTCCTCTTTTAGTAAAATATGTTCTTGATGTTCTTCATGTGTTCTTAAGTTTCCTCTTTTGGAAAAATATGTTCTTGATGTTCTTCATGTGTTCTTAAGTTTCCTCTTTTGGAAAAATGTGTTCTTCATGTTCTTCATGTGTTCTTAAGTTTCCTCTTTTAGAAAAATATGTTCTTGATGTTCTTCATGTGTTCTTAAGTTTCCTCTTTTGGAAAAATGTGTTCTTCATGTTCTTCATGTGTTCTTAAGTTTCCTCTTTTGGAAAAATATGTTCTTGATGTTCTTCATGTGTTCTTAAGTTTCCTCTTTTGGAAAAATGTGTTCTTGATGTTCTTCATGTGTTCTTAAGTTTCCTCTTTTAGTAAAATATGTTCTTGATGTTCTTCATGTGTTCTTAAGTTTCTTCTTTTGGAAACCTATGTTCTCATTGATCTCTAGCTTAAAGTTGTTCCTTTCTCGTTATGATGAGTGAATGATTAGAAAAGCTTCACCTTTCTATGTTTCCATGATTTGATAAAACTATGAACCTTCTCAAAGTTTTAGACTTTTTATTCAAAAAGCTAGTAGCTTGTATCATTATTTCATAAAGATCCAATCTTAAGATAAGAGCTTAATGTCAAAGGCACTTACTTTCATAAAGAATAAGACTTTATGACTACTTTATAAAGAATGACAACTTTAATAATGTTTAAGGCAAAACCTTGGTAGGTTATTAGTAAAAGTTTAAAACTTTGCAACTTGACTAAGTTAAAAGTCACCCTTGGTGATTAGTGAACATTGGTGTTGTTGGGTTCATGATGTGGTTATGCGTTGTCATGACCCAAGGATTAGAGGATCTCGAACTCCTTGGGAGCAGAAGTATGATTAGGGCCTCTAAGCATACCATGAACCTAGGAATCACTAAGTCGCTATCTCAAGGAAAGGAAACAATCACATAATTTAATTAATTTGAACAAGTGTTTCATAAGACATGTACTTAAGTAAAGCATACTTTCATCCAAGGACCAAGTAACTAAAGACTATAAACACATATCCTAACTATGTGATTCTATCATGGGAAATCATGTGATGATTCATAATATTCTTCACAAAGAACAACACAACTATAAACCCCTTTAGGGTATGAATGTGTGATGCCACTTGGCATGATGAATGATGAGATTGATTGAGCTTTGTCTCATGATTGAATGATAAGTGTGATGATATGATATAGATATGATGAACTATTGGTTGAATGTTGATGATTGGCATTTTGGGGAAGCTCCGGTCTAGCCGTTATCTTTGCCGGATTTCCGTCAAAATTATGGACTTAGTCATATCATTGCATGCGTCTAGTCAAGGAGTTATGCATGTAAAGTATAAAGATAAGAAAAGAGTCAATGGGACGTGACCCTTCAATCACTTCGGTAAAGGAAGTGAGACGGCGATCCACAAGGAACCTCTATGAGGAGGCAAGGGTGTTTTGGAGGACCCTCCAACTTAGAGGTAACCAATATCGGCTTAGTCTGATTTGGTTAGTGCTGCGTGACGACGGTCACGGAATGAGCTCATGTCCAAAAGCAATCTATTTCAAAGGAAAGTAAAGAATGTTAAGCACGTGCTAAAAATGAAAGTAAAGTCTAAGTATGACCATGGTTACATCTGTGATGATGCGTGTCTTTGCATGAAAGTATATGGCCCATTTGCATTATGGATGTTATTCTATGTTTTAGTACGGATGTTAGTCATGATGACGTGTTTATGATGTTAAGTTTACAAGCAACCCGCCTGGGTTTAAGTTTTCAAAACCATTAAAAATTGAACTTATATCATCCACCGCTTTTGTAATTAAACCCAAGTGGTGGGGCGATGGCGAAGACACTTTGTGTTTGTCTAGCCGCGATCCTCTTGAGAAATTTAGTATTTCTCATTCCTACGTTCCGTGTCGTCTTGAGAGGATGTCGGCGTCGAACGCAGTGGTGATCTACATTGAGTTCGGTGTGGCGTTGGTGCTTTGACCCGGTCTTTAACGCCTCAAGTGCTATCGTGGCGCAAAGAACGAGGTCTACATCTTCCACGACCGCGGTTCAGACTCCGTGATGAGCCCATTTTTTCGACCGCATCGCCCATTTGGCGAGGTTACTATGGATGACATTCGCCTCTACTTTCAGCCACCGAGATACCCCACCGATGATGATGAGACCGACTCGGATACCGTTTGACTCGACTATTTCACCGATTCGATCCCTCGGGCCGCCTTATCCGAAGCTTCCATGTGGAGACCGATCCATCCGAGCCCATCTATCCGACTCATTCGGGGGTTCTTACCGTTCGGGTTAAATCGCAACCTTGATGATTAAATCTATCTTCTGATTCTTCTGCTTCATCTGCTGGCCCATTTTCACCCCCGGTTCGCGGGCGTGGGTTCATTCGTACCCGCGCTGTGCCCCGTGGGTGAGGACGTGCCCGAGAAGGGGGACGTGGTAGTACTTCTCCCGGTGGATATGGGAACGGTTTCCTCCCGCCAGATGCTTGATGTGACGATCGTGCATGCGAGCCGAAGCACGAGATAGCCCCCTTTGGTAGTAGTTATAGGGTTATCATTACGTTATGTGGCATGCTTGGGTAGTAGGATTCTCTGATGTATTTCCTTTTATTATGTATTGGTAGGCTTTTGTGTAGGGCCGACGATAGATATCGGACCCATTATTATCTTATGTATGAACTGGTACGACTCTTATTGTATTATCATGGTTGGCCGTGGAATGAATGTTACATTATTCTAAGAATTGTGGTTACTCTTATGGTCTCTATGCTTGTTAAATGCGATATATGTATGGGATAGCGGTGTTACTTTATATGTTCACGATGCGCCCATGGCTCTCGATTTCAAAAATGGTTCACTTGTTTTGTAGAAAAAAAAATTTTACCCTTATTTTCGGTATAAAGTAATTTCCAAAAGGTAATGATAGTTCCGCGAGCAAAAGTAGCAACTAGTAATTCCACAATATGACTTAAGCATAGAATGGAACTACTAGGGTGTTACAACCATCATCATCAAGAGGAGCCATCATCTTCTTCTTCCTCTTCTCTTGTTTTTGCGCTATCTTCAAGAAGAGGTAGTGATGTTTATCTTTTTGTTTTGTTTGCTCAAGAAAGTTTGAAGCTTGGTTCTTTCCACGACCAAGATCTTTAAGTAAAAACTTGAGAAGATCCTTCATGCTCTTCATCAGCAAAAGCTTCCATTTTTGACAAAATATGTTCTTGTTGTTCTTTAAGTGTTCTTGATGTTTCTACATTTGGAAAAAATATGTTCTTGTTTTGGAAAAATATGTTCTTGTTATTCTTCAACTGTTCTTGATGTTTCTACATTTGGAAAAAATAAGTTCTTGTTATTCTTCTAGTGTTCTTGATGTTTCTACATATGTTCTTGTAGCTCTTCAAGTGTTCTTGATATTTCTACTTTTGAAAAAATATGTTCTTGTTGTTCTTTAAGTGTTCTTGATGTTTCTACTTTTGGAAAAATATGTTCATGTTCTTCGTTGAATGTTCTTGATGTTCTTGGTGGTGTCTTGCTTAAGGTTGTTCTTTTTCTTATGATGAATGTATAATTAGAAAAGTTTCATCTTTACATGCTTTTCATGATTTGATAAGACTATGAATATCCTAAAAGCTTAAAACTTTAAAAAGTTTGCTTCTTGAAGCATAAAAAGTGGCACAAGTTTAATGCCTACATAAAAGTCTTGTTTTGTTTTGTTTTGAAGACAAGACTACATGTAAAAGTCTAAGCTTTTTTGAATAATAAGCCTTTTTGAGTTAGAAAAAAGATATCTTGTCACTTTATGTTTCAAAGATTGATCATTGGAAGCAAATCCTTTCATAAAGTTTGAAACTTGGAATCAAAAAGGTCACTTTTGGATCATAAAAATGCTAACTTTTATAAAGATCAAGACTTTATAACTTTAGAGCTAATGTCTTATATCACTAGTTGATAAAGTAGGAACCTTTTTAATGTAGAGACAACTTTAAATCATAAAGTTGAGACCTTGATAGTCTTAGAATAATTAAAAGAATCAACTTTCATAAAGAACAAGACTTTTTAGTTAAAAAGCTAGTAACTTGTATCATTATTTCATGAAGATCTAATCTTTAAGATAAGAGCTTATTCTTAAAGGCACTTACTTTCATAAAGAATAAAACTTTATGACTACTTTATAAAGAATGATAACTTTTATAATACTTAAGGTAAGATCTTGTTATGTTAGTAATAAAAGCTTGAAACTTTGTAACTCGGTTAAGTTAAAAATCACCCTTGGTAATTAGTGAATATAGTGTTGTTGGGTTCATGATGTGGTTATACGTTGTCATGATCCAAGGATTAGAGGGATCTCGAACTCCTTGGGAACAGAAGTATAATTAGGGCCTCTGAGCATACCATGAATCTAGGAATCACTAAGTACACTATCTCAAGGAAAAGGAACAATCACCTAACTTGATTAATTTGAACAAGTGTTCCATAAGACATGCACTTAAGTAAAGAATAAGTTCACATGAGAACTAAGTAACTCAAAGACTACATGTACATATATTTTAACTAAGTGATTCTCTTATAGGCAACCACGAGAAATCAAATGATGATTCATAAGATTTTTCACAAAGAATAACACAACTATGAACCCCTTAGGGTATGAATGTATGATGCCATTCGGCATGATGAATGACAAGTTTAATTGAGCTTTGTCTCACGATTAAATGATTAATGTGATGATATGATATAGATATGATGGACTGTTGGTTGAAAGTTTGTGATTGGTATTTTGGGGAAGCTCCGATCTAGCCGTTATGCTGCTGCATTTCTATCAAAATTATGGACTTAGTCATATCATTGCATGTGTCTAGTCAAAGAAGTATATGCATGTAAAGTATAATGATAAGGAACGAAAGAATGGGATATGACCCCTCAACCACTTCCGGGAAGTGAGAGACGATGATCTACAAGGAACCTCTATGGGGGAGGCAAGGGTGATATGGAGGACCCTCCAACTTAGGGGTAACCAATATCGGCTTAGTCTAATTTGGTTTAGTATTGTGTGATGACGGTCACGGAATGAGCTCATATCCAAAAGCAGTCTATTTTAAAGGAAAGTAAAGAATGTTAAGCACGTGCTAAAAATGAAAGTAAAGTCAAAGTAGAACCATGGTTAAGTTGATGAGTTATATAGTCATGCATGTTTCTATATTTCTCATGTGTATTATTAATGTTTACTGTAACATCCCCAATTTTCCTTGTGCTAAATTATTTTCCATTTTGCCTAAAAATTGGAAACTTGTTTTCATTCTGTCTGAAATCGGAACTCGCCTCCATTCTGCTTAAAGTCGGACCCATGTCCATTTTACGTGAACTCAGCGATCAATTCGGAGATCGGAACTCTTGTCCATTTTGTTTGAGCTTAGGACCGACTTCCGAGATTGAAGTTTCGAGATTATATAAGTCCCGACTTCCAGGTATATAAGGCTAATGTTTTGGTTCCCGACTTCTGGGGTTATGTTTAGTATCGATCTCCGGGATTGATTCTTGACCGAGTTTTGAGATTGTATGTTTAATGAGATAGCGATTTTTGGAATTACGTGTATAAGAGTTTTAAAGCATCCTAGTTCTCGAATTCCGAGGTTCAGGTATAAGGTTTCATGTTCTGATACCAACTTCCAAGTTTATGTTGAAGATACTCGACTTTAGGGTTTAGGTTCTGTATTCTTGTCATTGACTTTCGATTTTAAGATGATTTATGTGCTATAATTTTCGATCTCCGACCTTAGGCCATAATTAATCTTTCAGAACTTTTATGAATATGTTTCCTAAGTTCCAAGTTCTGACATTAACTATACCCGATCTAGTTCTCTGGTTGCTAAGTTCCGAGTTCCAATATTAACTAAACTCGACCTAGTATTCATACATGTCTCTAGTCAGCGATCAACATGGAGCTCAAAACCTGATATTGTTTATTCTGCTTGAACTCGAAGCTAAAAACCTCAGATCATCCGTTCTACTTGAATTCGGAGCTTGGAATTTGTAACATTCTCACTTTCGTAAACAGAACGTAATGGAAACTTTGAATTTTTTCCTTAGGCAGTGTAAGAATTTCTTAGGCAGCATTATGTCATAGCGATCTTCACACTCAGAATTATAGGGTACTATAATACTGCCATTGAAAATATGGCACTACCATGTGTTAAAAATTAGGAAATGACAAAAGTGCCCCTGTAAACTTTTGTTAATTATAGGGATGCTCAGGATTTTAGGAATTATATTTTGACCCCAAAGAATTATTTGCATAATAATCTTAGAACTTTTCATAAAATGACCTTTAGATCCCCACATCTGTAGAATTAGCAGAATGGAGTTTTGAACGAAGCAGAATCACGTGGTGAAACCGCAGAAGTTTAAATATCTATCGATTGGGCCATGGAGGCAGTCTGGTGTGAAATGATGTAGGTTGCCCTTGGACTTGCTCAAAATTACAGATATGCCATTAGCTACGGAAAATAGAAAACAAAAAGGTTCTAGGTTTGCGAAACGTTTAATCTATACTATTAATCGATTTATTCGATTTTATAGATTAGGTAAGGTTAATTAGAAATTAATTAAAAGATAATTAGGAGTTAATTTGATGTTAATTAGAGAGATTAGGTTAGAATAGATATACAAGAAACCTTATTGGATTTTTAGTAACATTTTGCCAGTTTGGAGGAAATCGGTAAAGATTCGGTAAATTGTGTTGCAAGAACTGAATCAGTAGAATTTTACACTAATAACCTTAGGTTGAATGGCTGAAATTCAGCCATCTCCACCACCATAGATGGCGCCATATTGCAGCCATATGATGAGGAGATTTGGCCAAATCATGGCCACCAAAGCCTCCATTAATCACAAGCTTTCTATCTCCACCCTTTGAGTTATGAAATTAAAAAGATTTTCTCCTAACTGTTCCTTATTTTTGCCCTTCACCAGCTTCAGCCTCCTTCCATTTCTTCTTCTTCCTTTCTTTCCTTACCTCCATGACCAAGAGCTTCAAGCTCAAGATTGGGAGCCTTCTTGACCTCAAATCCTTTTGCTCCTTTTATGAAAATTGATCCCCACCTCCTTCTCTACAAAACCCCTCTGACAATTTCATGATTAAGCATCAAATAGAGCCTCCCCACATTCATGTGGGCTACTGCCATGGTGCAGGAGAGAGGCTAGGGGTTGGTTCTTGGCTTCCTTACTTCCATAGTTTCAAAGATTTTGAGGTAGGTAGCTCAAATTCTTAGTTATTTGATGTATCATGTGACTATGTGGCTGTTGTGTTCCTCTTATGCCAAGCTTGCATGATGGGGTTTTGATGTTTTTCTAGCGATTTGAGATGAGGAAATTTAGTTTAAGTTGAAGAATTTATCAAAAACACAAAAAGGAGCTCAGTAGAAATCTGTTTTGTGAGAAAACCCTATGGTGTCCGTACCGGTGGAGTGTATGGCTCCGCCTACAGTTGTAGAAAGTGGATGAATCTATGTTAATACGAAATTAGACATTCAAGCTTTCCATACATATAAATTATAAGGTCATTGGATTAGTATTGAGGGAGATATAAATTTTTGATGTTTGACCTAGAAATTTGGATTATCTTCTGGGCAGTATGAGTTGAGATGGGTGTAACTCAACCTACACAACTCTAAATTGAGTGAAACTAACTCTGTTTGAAAGCTAACATGTAAGGAAACATCTCATAAAAATTTCAGATTCAGATTCATTGCCATTTATTACCAGTACATCAATGAATTTGACTTAAGTTCAAACCAGGCTAGAACGGGGTAGTCCAATAGGGTCAAGTTATGAGGCTTATATCTCAAAATATACTAATGCAAAAGATATGAAACTTATTTCATTGGAAAGCTTGTTCTGTCAGCTTTAAATTGATATAAATTTCGTAGGATATCACCCTGATTTCTATTTTTAGTGAATTTTCATTTATAAGGGTACATTTCTAGCTAAGTACAGGGCAGTCTAAGGTAAAATACTAATAACTGGAATTATACAAATCAAAATGAGATGGGACCAAAAGGGTTGAAAACTAAACACATAGGGCTATGATATATCAAAAATTCAGATTTAAATGAGTTGTATTGGACTAAAGGTGGATTATACAAAATTTGGATAGAACTGAATAGAATTAGCAGAAATGATCAAATTGATGGTTTCACAAGTATTAATGTACATATAAGGCTTGAGTTGATGGTTGCAAGTTTTACATTGATAGATATGTTAGATTAATTATACTCCTATGACAGATTGTCTGTGGGAGCTGGCACTATTCATGGGAAAGTAGGTCTGATCCATTATGCTGCCGAAATTTCAGTAGAAATATGTGAATCATATGAATGTTATAAATATTTATATGTTATGCTCATAAAGTTCATATCTGCAAGGATGAGTTTAAGTATGATATAAAGTCATGAGAACTTATACTATGGGTGATTATACTTTGAATAGAGTTATATTTTTATGTCATGTTCATATACGTCATGCATGCAAGCATAATTAGAATATGATATGAGAAGTAAGGTGTGCGACCTATCTATGTATGCACAAAGCATCCGCATGCATGATAAGATATGGGAAGGAAAAGATAATAAGAACTTGCAAGATGGACGTACCAAGCTACCACATGAGGCATGGCATAGACCTAGCTAGCGTGGGCCAAAGTGGTACTGTCTAAGACTTGGGCCAGCCCTCGACCAGATTTAAGGGGAATAGACCGGTGTGAGGGTCGGGGAAAGTAAACCCATCACTCATGTATAGGTACGAGCTCGGACCTGAAAAGCAGGCTATTACCCAGGGGTGAGAAAGGCCATTCACCTCCAGGGGACCAAGCATAGAAGAGCAATATTAAGTTGCAAGTTAAAGAAAGAGATGAATTAAGTCAAGTGCACTTACATACAGTCAAGTATAAGCATCTCTATGTGCATCTTCAATTATCTTGTTAAGTCATAATGATATTATGATTCTTGTTGAAGCATATTATGCTATTCGTATTTCTATGTCTGTCATATAATATGATGAGTGATTGTTAAAATATAACCCACATTAAGGAAGATGTTTTCAACTTAAACTGAATCATTGGTTGTGTATATGTGCTCACAATTTTATAAGAAACCGAAGCGGTTGGAATGTTTATGATGACACTGTATGGTTTGAGTTTACCTACTGAGAACCTAAGGTTCTTATTGCTTGCTTGTATATTCTTCTTTCCATAAACATTTCAGATCATAGGCTAAAACTTAAGAACGAGGCAGAATATTGGGATGTTCATCATGCAAGACTCAGGCTTAAGTCATCCCGGAAGATCATAGGAGCCGGTTGAAGTTCAGAAAGGGCGATATCCGCAATGTAAAGGCAATTTCTGCGTATAACATTAGTTACAAAATTTTTCTTAAATTGTAATTATTTTATTCTCTATGTAACAGAGATGAAATTTATGAATTATTATTCAGTAATAAAGTGTGCAGTTAGAGGGCCGTGTATTATATTTTCCACATTTTAAAGATTTTTTTAGCACAGTGACAACCTCTTAATATAACTCCATGACTCGAGCATGGCTTATATAGTAGAGGGTGTTACATTTACCCCATGTATTAGTAAGTATGCCTATGTATGATGTTATGAATATGATGATAAACGTAAAAGCAATACGCTTCGGGATTTATATCTTCGGAAATTGTTAAAATTGAATCTATATCTATCCACTATTTTTATAAGCAAACCCGAAGTGGTTGGGACGATGACGATGACACCATGTTTGTCTAGTTACAATCCTACTGAGAAATCCTATATTTCTCATTCCTACGTTTCCATGTCGTCTTCAAATGGAGCTGATGGTATCTATGGTAACACTTTTGATGGTACCTGACTGGATAAGATGAGGAGCTGCCATGTTTCTTCACCTAGCTAAGGAGGATCGAGATAGTAGCATAGCATTTTCATTTTCTCAAGAGCCCTAGTTGGGTAGTTTATTTGTTATTAAGAGCATGTAGGAAGTCATGCTGCTTAATTTGACTTATTACATATGTGATACTTATTAAGTGTAATGACGACCTTGATTATCTATGATTATGTTCTTAGTTTAATGTATTGTGTTATATTGTTTCCATTTTGTCGTATATCTTATTAGTAACTTAGCGATATGAAGAACAATGTTCATATGTATACGAGTAAGTAAGCGCTTAATGACTCAGTTTTCAAGCATAAAGATTTTACAAGAAAAAAAATTATATGCTATTTTCGTATATTATGCTAATTTCAAAGATAAGAACTTCCGTTAGATAAGAGTAACAACTAGTAATGCTATAAAATAACTTATGCATAGTATGATATTAGTAGGGTGTTACAATAACAGTGAGTTTAGTATTCTATAGGTCATCCCCTGAGGGATCATATATACAGTCATCCAAAAGTAAAGTTTAAAAGCCTAGGATGTCAAATGCTTATACAATCATCCAACAAAATAAAGGCTACTCCTTTGATCCAAACACAGATCGAAGGACAACAGAGAGATCTATTTATCCATCAAGTGGAGACAAAACTATCACCACAAAAAACGTACATCATGTGACGAGATAGAATAAGGGATGGATGTCTTGTAGCACGAGGATTGCGTGACCCGTGAGTGGTCCAACCACAATCGTCACCTCCACCTCCAATATGATCATAATACGAGCCATTTGAAAGCACCAAGGAAATATTAATAAGAATTGAATCTCAATAGGGGTGGTACTTCTAGGGGTTTGCCGGGCACCCAAAAACTCCCAGGTTTGTAGAGGCATATTAAAATAAAATAACAAATATCATACAAATATGACAGATAATTGCAGTAGACAAATCAATAGATAATAGGTAAATGGACAAAAAATAATTAGATGGACAATCAATAAATAATTAGATGAATAAATAAATAAATGGCATGTTAAGTGTATGTGGGATAAAATAATATGCAATGCCAGGTAGAAAGATGAGAAATAAAGATGATATGTAAGATGCATTTTTTTCCCTTTTTGCGGGTTCTTCTGCTTATCTTTTCTTATCCTTTTCCTTTTCATTGCTTAGTCGGAGGGAAACTGGTGGCCTCATCTCATCTCCTGTCATAATTTGCCGAGAGCTTTCTACCAAGGTGTCCCCTGATCCCAGATTAGAAACTATGGACATTGACTCCATGTCCAAGCTAAACCATCTACTCCAAACAGAGTGGTGAATGTCCCATCGATCTACTACAAGATGGGGCCAAGACATTGACCACATATTTCATAAAGATTCTATTCATTTATGCATGTTCACACAATGACCATGTCATGCTTATATATATATATATATATATATATATATATATATTATGCATTTCACACATAAGCTCATGCATCAATAACTTATGCTTCACACAACATATGAAAGTGTGGTTCACATACATTTGGATACACACATATGGTCATGAATGTTCATATAGATTTATGATACACATACAAGCCCATGTAAAATAAGCAAGACATTGAGAAATAGTAAATAGGTTTAACTTCCATGAGCAATTTGGGTCAAATTTTATGACTTACTTAATTTCTTTTATTCATTACCAATTTGAGCCATTATTATACTAGTTCTACTTTGGAATTATTTTCCATGGGCTTAAAACACTTTATGGGTCAAACTTAACACTAAGGTATGGCTTTTCATACTTGGGCTAGAAAAATAGCAACCCACATATCAATTAGTCCAAAAAATAATTATGATTAAAATAGTAAATTATCTCAAAAATTCATAAAAATTTGCCAGTTGGTCCTTTCGAATGTTAATAGTATTCTAAAAATTTTATTAGTTTCTTAAGAATAAGTATGGTAATAAAATCTTACAACCCGGATAGGTAAGATTCTCATTTTTAGCTAGGTAGTTCCAGTTTCAAAAATTTATTTAATATAGTTAAACATATCTAAAAATTCCAGAAAAATTCTTAGTCATATTTTCAGGTGTTATTTACATGATGCAAAAATTTGAAGTTAAAATTCGTAGAATTATACTGATAAAAATGGAAAATTTTGGTATTTCCAAAAATACATCCTATGTTCTAGAATAAAGTAGATTTGTCATGAATTTTTAAAAATAGTAAACCTTCACTAAAAATTATGAGAATTTATAAGAAAGCTTATCAACATATTATATTCAACATACAAAATTTTTGACTAAAATGATGAGAGTTTCAATAATAAAAAAAATTGCATAATCACAGCAATCCAAAAAAATAGGTTAAGTTCTACCAGCATGCTTTATCAAAAGATCAAGGAATAAGTACATAGTCACCATCAAACACACACAAACCAAGCATTTTCATGCATACACATGCAAGAGGTAGAGTATAAGAAAAAAAACAAGCAACGACAAGAAGCACATCAACCTAAAATATTATCCTTAACAAAGATAGTTTAGCTTCACCATGAGACTACCCCAAATAACCCCTTATAAATTGACAAACTGTCACTCCTCTTCATCACAAATCTCTGCAACTAATTTACATCAATTTACACTCTCAAATATGATATAAAACAAAACAAAATTTTCCCAAGAAGTAAGCTCCAGCCGTAGTCACAAGGAGAAAGAGTTGAGCCAAAATTAGTTAAAACCAACATCAACAAGAGCAAGGATTAAAACCAACCAAAACTATAGGATCCTTGGGAGAGTTAAACAAGAGAAAAACCCCTTACGTTGAAGGATGATGGAAGAGCTCAAAAATGGTGTAGGGACGGTGATGATGATGAACTCAAAGCTTGAAGGCAAATAAGAAAGTAGAACGACTCATGTTCACTCAAGTGTATGACTCACAAAGTTTTCCTTCTCCCTAAAGATGAAGAAGAAGGATTATGTAGACACTTACACACACAGACACACTTGTTTTCTCTCCTTTCCTTCTACTGCTATCGTGTGTTCTGCTAAGGAGAATGGGGGTGAGCGACTCATAATACAATTGCACACTCAATTTAGGTTAGTGTGGACAAGTGTCCTAGATCAAAGGATGAGAAATTTTCTGACTATATGTCTCTAATATTTTAATTAGCCATTTTTCTTATAATTCTAAGCATATAACTTGTGATAATTATATAAGATTTATTTAATTAACACGCCCTAACTTTTTATTGCCCACAAAATTGTATTTGGTCCTTCTAATTATTGTAAGCAAGCCTCTAAATTTTTAGAATTTTTTTTTCAATCATTTGCTTATTTTCAAATTAGTTTTCTTAATCCTACAATTTACTAATTAACACCCAAAATCACAAAATATTCAAACAAGATTTAAAAATTATGATTTTTATTTTGTAAGCTAATATAACCCTAATTATCCTTTAGAAAATTTTTCATAATTTTTTCAAAAATTATTCCTATTTTTTTCTAAATTATTATCGAGTTCTGGGTACAAATAGTTCAATTAATAATTGATTAATTACCTAGAAAAATTCCAATAAATTTTCTGGTGTCTATTAACCTAATTTAGGGTTAAATTGGTAAGAAAAATTACTAATATGGATTTTCTATAATTATTTTAAAATTTTGATTCTTTATATTAATTTTAAAGCATAGTTAATTTCATATCTAACCATAATAGATCAAAGTATTAAGCTAATGACTATAGGGGACATTACATTCTCCCCTCCTTCAAAAAGTTTTGTCTTCAAAACTTGATAACTTACCAGTCTTAAATATTATGGGGTAGTTTTTTCTGAGATCTTCCTTTGACTCTCATGTGGCCTTCTAGGGAGTGAGTCCCTCCCACAAGACCTTCACTAGGGGAATGGTCTTGCCCTTAAGCTGCTTTTGACTCCTATCTAAGACTTTTATAGGTCTTACAAAGTAAGTGAGATTATTTTTCAATAGTACAGAATCACTCTGGAGCACATGCGAAGGATCGGGGCAATACTTTCTCAAATGAGACACATGGAAGACATTGAGTATATTGGATAGGTTGGGAGTTAGAGCTAATTGATAGGCCACTGGTCCAACTTTCTTGAGTATTTGGAAAGGTCCAAGGAATCTGAGACATAGCTTCCTAGTCTTGAGTGTAACACTCTACCAATTTAATGTTATGCTTAAGTCAACATGAAATTTAGTAGTTGTGTTACTGTGTTAGTACTCCGTTTATTATTTATTTATTATATTATATGCTCTTTTTTTTTTTGATGAAATATACCTTGGGGCACAGAGAATATATATAAATAGAAGATGCGGCGCTTGGTATATAATAAACGTGGTCAGCATCACAGAACATTAGAAATGAATAAATAGTACAACAGAAAAATAAAGTTAAGTAGTATAACATCAACTATATATATATATATATATATATTGGAAGCTAACGCTTCAGTGTATGTACAGGATCAAAAGTGGATACATATGTTGGGCCTATATACACCAAAAAGACATAAGGCCCGTGTCAATGGAAAACAATCCTACCAGGTCCTCAGAGGATATTTTAAACTAGCTGATCTAAGTAACTACATATGTATGGCTAAGTCTATGGCCCAATGCTGCACATCACCAAAAGAGGACTATACTGTACAATGTAGCCTATAGTCGGAGCCTACTCCTTCAGGTAGCCGTTGGCCATACTAGGCTTGGCTGGGGAGTAGCCAGCATCAGATTTAAAAGAGGAGGAGGACGAACCGGAAGCCTCAGATGGGTTGGTCTCAGGACTGAGCGGGATGTCCAGGACTACCTACGGAGGTGACGCTGGTGGAGGGGCTGCAGGAGCTGCGAGTGCTGCAGGAGGTGCAGGGTGTGCTATGTGCAAAGGGATAGCAAAGTATGGGACGATAGGGTCAAATGTCGGGTGAAATAGGGGGACTGCAAAATTCCTAGTACTAAAAAGGTAAAGGCCAAAACGGCAAGAGCCAGCTATGTATAGTGGATCAAACATAAGGTCATAATGCAGCTGCATGTCTAGAATCTCAAGGAAAAGCACGGCTGTCGTGCTCATCACCAGAGTTTGAGAATGACACGAAAACATGAAGTAAAGTGAGAATTTGAAGAAATTCTCAGTAGGATTCGAGTGCTGTATTAAACTGACATCATCTTCATTCTCAGTTGCCTCGGTTTTCGTTTAATTATAAAACAAATTAGTATCAAAGTGATCTACCCACATTTATTAAGCTTAAGAAAATACCTGTTCCGAGGCAAGGTCCAATTTTACTTAAGATAGGAAAAGAAATAGAATAAACTATCATATGACAATATATAGAATAAAGATTAGAATAAATAAACAGATAGCAGTAAATGAACATAATAATCAATTTATTAACCGCTAACAATAACTATGTAATGCAGTCATGTAGGTACTCATGAGTTCTCTTACTCTTACTCATTCTTAAACTCAGTATCATAAACTTTTCCGTTACTTAGTCCCCTAGGAGTTCTTGGCTATTCAACTCCTGGGTAATAGTTTACTTTTCAGGATTGAGCTCATTCCTATATAGGAATGTCGGGTTCACTTTCCCCGACATTCCCACCGATCTATTCCCCTTAACTTTAATCCGGGACTGGCCCAAGTATTATGGAACTTTTATCATAACCCTTGTAAATTTCTTGCAAAATGCACATGTATCTAAATGTATTTCATAACTCATGCATAGGCTTTGCCGAAATTTCGGCAGCATGACGGAACATGTCCGCTTCCCCATAAATAGTGCCAGTACTTAGACAACCAACTTTACAAAAAAACCATAACATTTCATTCACAATTCAACATCAACCTCATAGAAATATTAGTTGTATTGGAAGTATGGCTACTATCTTTGCACCTTCACTCTACCTGGTTTTTGTAAAATAAGCCATAATTTCTATTTAACTCATTTGAACCTAAATTTTGGATATTTTGGAGTATTGTATATCTATTTTCTAACATCTTTGGTCCTATCTAATTTTGATAAATGTAGCTCAAGTTATTAAAGTTCTATGTTGGCCTGCCCTATAGCTAATCAGAATTACACACTCAAAAATAAAAATTCACTAAAATAAAAAACTAGTCAAAATTATATGAAATTTATATCATATTAAAGTTAACAGGACAAGATTTCATTTTCAATAAGTCCTATTTCATTTGCTTGAGCAGATCCTGAGTTATTAGCTCCAAAATTTGACCTTTCTGGACTACCCTGTTTTAGCCCAATTTGGACTTAGGTGATTTCCTTGAATTACTGAGAGCAATTGGGACTAAATCTAACTCTGAAATTTTTATGGAGTGTTCTAATATGTGTAATATTTCTTACAAAGTTAGTTTAACTCAATTCCAAGTTGTATAGGCCAAGTTTTGCCCTAAACAACCTCATCTACCCAAAATTAAACTCAAAAACCTAGGTCAAAGTTCCAAAATTCATATCTCCCTCAATACTAATCCTATGGCCTTATATTTTTAATGTTTGGAAATTTTTAAATGTCTAGTTTCATATAAAAATACATCCATCAAATTTTGATGGTGAAATTTTGGTCCGTACACAATACATGTACGGACGCTGTAGGGTTTTTACATAACTAGTTTCCTACTTCTCTCTATTCTCAAACCTTTCCACTTCCACTTCATTTCAAACACAAAGATAGCTATCAAACTAGCTAATGATCATCACATGTACCCAAATACCACATCAAGTAGTAAATAAATTGAAACCCCAAGCAGCTTCTATAACCAAGGAAACAAGAAAAAAAGTTGAATCTCTACCTCCTTTGGGTGTAGTCTTGCTAGATTTGGATTTAGATTGAAGGAATCTTGTTTGAACTTGAAGATTTGATGGAGTGTGTTGAGAGGAGAAGAGAAGGAGAGGTTGCAAGAGAGTGAGGGAGGGGCGAAATCTGCTGAAGGAAAAGGAAAGAAAAATCTTATAAAAGCTTTAATGAGGTAGTTGGAGTTTTGAGTTTTAATTGGATGAAATCTTTGTGGCCAATTTTCGGCCAAGCCTTTTCACTTGGTGGCTCTTCTTGCGCCACCCATAGGTAAATATGTGGCTGAATATTTAGCCGTAGAATCATAGAATTTGGGTGCATAATTCTATTGATTCGGTTATGATAGCTTAAAATATCGAAATCTTACCGATTTCTTTTAAATCGATAAAACGGTTTAAGAAAAATTATATGAGTTTCCTAGGTTTATAATTTAATTCCCTCACATCTAATCTCTCTAAATGATATTTAATTAACCCTTAAATAAATACTTAGTTGAATTCTAATTAACCTCAATTATTCGATAAAAGTCGAACAACTTGTTTAAAAATGATAAAATTCTTTTAATGTTACATACCTGCCAACCCAAGTGGTGGGTAAGACATGAAGAAAGACATGCTTGCTTTCCTCAAATTCAAGAGGTCTTTATCTTTAGTCACCATAATTCTTCTGCTTATTCTGAGCTATCACTAGCTTTTCCTGAATCATCTTGATTTGTTCTGTAGTCCTCTGGACGATCTCAGGTCCCAACATCTTTCTTTCTCTTACTTCGTACCAGCAGAGTGGGGATTTGCGCTTTCTACCATAAAGAGCTTTGTAAGGTGCCATGCCCAAACTTGAATGACAGCTATTATTGTAGGCAAATTTGATTAAAGGCAGAAAGTTATTCCAATTCCCTTTATGTTCCAACATGCAAGCACGAAGCATATCTTCCAAGCTCTGATTTGTCCGCTCTGATTGTCCATTCGTTTGTGGGTGATACATTGCACTAAGGTTGATTCTAGTTTTGAATGCTTTTTGAAGAGCTATCCAGAACCTTGATGTGAATCGAGTCTCTCTATCTAACATTATGCTCATAGGAATCCCATGCAATATCACGATCTCGTTAATGTAAAGCTGGGCCAACTTGTCCAAGGTTGAGCTAGCTCAGATAGCTAGAAAGTGTGCTGATTTGGTCAATTTGTCGACAACAACCCAGGTGGCATCATGTCTTGATGAAGTACAGGGTAAACCCATTACGAAGTCCATAGTGATATGATCCGACTTCCATTCGGGAATCTTAAGTGGGTGGAGCATCCCAGAGGATTTCTACTGCTCAATCTTTACTTTTTGACATGCAAGGCATCATGTGATGAACTTTGCAACCTCTTTCTTCATGCCAGGCCACTAATATAGCTTCTTAAGACCAGATACATCTTGGTGGATCTGGGGTGGATGATATACTTGCTAGTGTGTGCTTCTTGTAAGATCTGAATTTTCAGGGACTCATAGCCTTCCCTAATACATTAGGGGTCCATCACCCGAAATGCTAAATTCCTTCTGTTCACCTTTCACAACTTGATCCTTGTACTCCTGAAGGAGTGACTCTGCTTTTTGCACGTCAATTATTTCTCTTCTTAAGGTATTCACCACAGTCAATTGGTTTAGATAGATCTTATTAGGCACCACAGATACGGAGATGCTGAGATTTCTGAATTCCTCCAACAACTCCTATTCTTTGACCATGAGGGAGGAAATATGTAGGGACTTCCTACTAAGTGCATCAACTACAACATTTGCCTTCCTAGGGTGATACTTGACTTCAGAATCATAATCTTTCATAAACTTAACCCATCTTCTTTGTTTTTAACTCAACTCCTTTTAAACAAGTACTTTAAACTCTTGTGATCTGTGAACACTACAAACTGGTCTCCATACAAGAAATGCTTCTAGATCTTGAGTGCAAAAACAGCCGCAGCCAGCTCCAAGTTGTGAGAAGGATAGTTTTCTTCATGTAGTTGCAATTGTCTTGAAGCATATGCTACTACCCTTCCGTTTTGCATTAAAATGCAACCTAAACCTTTTCTAAATGCATCACTGTATTGATGAGTTGAATTTAGATATTAACTTTATCCCTCATATTTAGTGTTTTAGTCCTCTTTATTGCATATTTGCCTTCCAATTATAAAAATTTCATAGTTCAAAGCTAATTTGCCTCTTTTGCCAATTCTTGCATAAACATGCCTTTTTCCTTGATTTTGTATTTTCATGCATTCCAAGAGTTTTGGATCCTTATATATGTTGTTTTTGACTTGTAGGAACCTAACTTGGAGGGATTTGAGGCTTGCAAGTGACTAGGAGCTCAATTTCAATGTTGCTAAAATTCAGCTTGAACATGATGGAAAAATTGAGCCATAACTCCGTTATCTCAAATCCAAATGAAGCAAATGAGATGTCCATTTTGAAGCCAAGAGAAATATACAACTTTCATGAAGACACTGAGAGCTAATTCGGAGGTTTTGGGACTGAAATTAAGCATGAAAGTGACTAGAATATGTAATTCTGCATAATTGCTATTACGACCTTGCACTATAGCGCAAGGGGTTGCGCTATAGCGCAAATTGAAGCTGAGACACCTCTTGATTTGCTGATTATTGCGCAATAGCATAGCATGTTGCACTATAGAGCAACTAGAAAAGTGTAGAATAGCAGAAAGGTTGCAATATCTAGTTTTGGGCCACTTGGGCCCACTTTTGGAAAGATAATGCACGGGAATTCATAGACCAACACCTAGGATTTTACCAAATTAAGCAACAAGCTCATTTTAGGGGGAGAACTCTTTTTCTCTAGTTCTTAATTTGATTTCTTTCTAGTTTTTCTTCTTCTTCTAAATTTTTCTTCTCTTTTCATCAAGGATTGTAAGAACCAAATTGTAGTTGCTATTTGTAACTTCGATTATCATGGAGGAGTAGACTCAAGCTAGCTTAAGGGGCTTCCAAAGGGCTCATAGGTTGTGTTTTGAAACCCTATGCTGTAACATCCTCAATTTCTAGGCGTGCTGAATTACCTCAGTAACCTTAAGTAATTAGGTACTTAATGAGAAATTACGAGATTAAGACTTAATTAAGGGGTTAACGAAGAGTTTATGAGTTAACTCGGATGAGAAAAGTCAATAGAATGCTTAATCGAGATTAGATAATCTCTAATTAAGCAAGTCAAAGCCTTTATAGCTTAAGTAAGCATTAATCGCCCTTAATTAGCTTAATCGAGTTTAATTAAGGTTAATTAAGCTTAATCACGAGATTAATTTTTGTTAATCATGTTTTTGTGTGTTAATCACTAATCCTTGCTTAATCAACTTAATTAAGTTACAAGAGCACTTAATCACATGATTCAATTCAAATTTAGTCAACTAGACAATAAAGTAAAAGGTGATGTCATAAAAGCATAAAGCATTAGATAAGAGTGATTTTTGTAAAAGTTTGACGATGCTTTGTCACTCCATCATCCACTTTGTCTCCTTAATCATTAATTAACACAAAATAACACAAAAATATCTCCCTTCCTCCCTTTGAAACTTACGGCCAATATCACACAAACACATACCTTCACTTTTCATTTTTTAACTTCTATTCTCTCTCTAAGTTTCCTACTCCTCCAACTTCTCTCTAAAACTCTCTCTTCTTCTTCTTCATCTCCTTCTCCATTCTCTACCTCCATAACTGAACCTTCTTCACTTAGCCTTTCAAAGATCACATCTTTTGTTCTTTGAAGAAGAGATTCAAACACTACAAGCTTCATTTTCAAGAGAACTCAAGAGCTTCTCCTTCCTTCTTGCAAACCGCCACCATCATCATCAAGAGGAGCCATCATCTTCTTCTTCCTCATCTCTTGTTTTGCACCATCTTCAAAAAGAGGTAGTGATCTTCATCTTTTTATTTTGTTTGCTCAACAAAACTTGAAGCTTGGTTCTTTTCATGACCAAGATCTTGAAGTAAAAACTTGAGAAGATCCTTCATGCTCTTCATGAGCAAAAGTTTCCATTTTTGGCAAAATATGTTCTTGTTCTTCAAGTGTTCTTGATGTTTCTACTTTTGGAAAAATATGTTCATGTTCTTATTCTTGAATATTCTTGATGTTCTGGGTGGTATTTTGCTTAAGTTGTTCTTTCCTTATGATGAGTTTATGATTAGAAAAGTTTCATCTTTACATGCTTTTCATGATTTGATAAGACTAAAAGCTTAAAGCTTTAAAAAATTTGCTTTTTGATGCATAAAAAGTGGCGCAAGTTTGGTGCCTTCATAAAGGTCTTATTTTGTTTTGTTTTGAGGTCAAGACTATATGTAAAAGTTTAAGTTTTTTGGAATATTAAGCCTCTTTGAGTTATAAAAATGGTATTTTGTCACTTGATGTTGTAAAGATTGATTCTTAGATATAAATCCTTTCATAAAGTTTTAAACTTTAATCAAGAAAGTGACTTTAAGTCATAAAGTTATAAGGTTGCACACTAAGTTTTGTAAAGGTGGAATCTTGAAATGAATATATTAGTAAAGTTCCAAGCTTTAAGCAAAAATAGCATTTTTGAGTCATAAAAGTGTTAAATTTTATAAAGATCAAGACTTTATAACTTTAAAGCTAATGTCTCATATCATTAGTTGATAAAGTAGGAACCTTTTTAATGTAGAGACAACTTTAAATCATAAAGCTGAGACCTTGATGGTCTTAGAATAATTAGAAGAGTCAACTTTCATAAAGAACAAAACTTTTTAGTTAAAAAGCTAGTAACTTGTATCATTATTACATAAAGATCTAATCTTTAAGATAAGAGCTTAATTTTAAAGGCACTTACTTTCATAAAGAATAAAACTTTATGACTACTTTATAAAGAATGATAACTTTTATAATACTTAAGGTAAGATCTTGTTATGTTAGTGATAAAAGATTGAAACTTTATAACTTTGTTAAGTTAAAAATCACCCTTGGTGATTAGTGAACATGGTGTTGTTGGGTTCATATGCATTGTCATGAACCAAGGATTAGAGGGATCTCGAACTCCTTGAGAACAGAAGTATGATTAGGGCCTCTGAGTATAACATGAACCTAGGAATCACTAAGTGCACTATCTCAAGGAAAGGAAACAATCATTTAACTTAACTAATTTGAATAAGTGTTCCATAAGACATGAACTAAAGTAAAGAATAATTTCATATGAGAACTAAGTATCTAAAAGACCATATACACATATCTTAACTATGTGACTCGCTCATGGGTAATCACGAGAAATCATATGATGATTCATAATATTCTTCACAAAGAATAACACAACTATGAACCCCCTTTAGGGTATGAATGTATGATGCCATTTGGCATGATGAATGACAAGTTTGATTGAACTTTGTCTCATGATTGAATGATGAGTGTGATGATATGATATAGATATGATGAACTGTTGGTTGAAAGTCTATGATTGGCATTTTGGGTTTGGAGAAGCTCCGGTCTAGCCGTTATACCGCTGGATTTCCATCAAAATTATGAACTTAGTCATATCATTGCATGTGTCTAGTCAAAGAAGTACTATGCATGTAAAGTATAATAATAAGAAAAGAAACCACGGGATATGACCCCTCGATCACTTCTGGGAAGTGAAAAACGGTGATCCACAAGGAATCTCTATAAGGGAGGCAAGGATAACATGGAGGACCCTCCAACTTAGGGGTAACCAATATCGACTTAGTCTGATTTATTTAGTACTGCGTGACGATGGTTATGGAATGAGCTCATATCCAAAAGCAGTCTATTTTAAAGGAAAGTAAAGAATGTTAACACATGCTAAAAATGAAAGTTAAGGCAAAGTAGAACCATGGTCAAGTTGATGAGTTGAATAATCGTGCATATTTCTATATTTCTCATGCATATTATAAGTGTTTATCCCATGTGTTAGTATGTATGCCTATGTATGATGTTATGAATATGATGATAAATGTAAAAGCAATCCGCTTCGGGATTTATATCTTCGGAAATTGTTAAAATTGAACCTATATCTATCCACTATTTTTATAATCAGACCCAAAGTGGCTGGGACGATGACGATGACACCATGTTTGTCTAGTCACAATCCTACTAAGAAATCTTATATCTCTCACTCCTGCGTTTCCGTGTCGTCTTCGGATGGAGCTGATGGCATCTATGGTAACACCTCTCATGGTACCTGACTAGATAAGACGAGGAGCTGCCATGTTTCTTCACCTAGCTAAGGAGGATCGAGATAGTAGCATAGTATTTTCATTTTTTTAAGATCCCTAGTTGGGCAGTTTATGTGTAATTAAGAGCATGTAGGAAGTCATGCTGCTTAATTTGACCTATTACATATGTGACACTTATTAAGTGTAATGATGACCTTGATTATCTATGATTACATTTTTGGCTTAATGTATTGTGTTATGTTGTTTCCATTTTGTTATATTTCTTATTAGTAACTTAGCAATATGAAGAACAACGTTCATATGTATACGAGTAAGTTAGCGCTTAAAGGCTCAATTTTCAAGCATAGAGATGTTACAAAAAAAAAATTTACATGCTATTTTTGTATATTATGCTAATTTTAATGATAAGAACTTCCGCTAGTTAAGAGTAACAACTAATGATCCCATAAAATAACTTAAGCATAGTATGGTATTATTAGGGTGTTACATTTTGGTATAAGAGCAGTTCACCTTTGTAGAGCCTGGGGATGGACTGCCTATGCTTCTAAGCATACTCTTCATGTGTCAGAATCATGCCATGGATCTTACCACAGGGGTAAGATATAGGAATTAGGTTAGCATGACTGTCTGGTTGTGAATGTGATTAGCTACTGCCACACTTAGCTTGGTATTGAGCCTGATCAACTCAATATCTTTGTTTGTGTGTCCAGGAACTGATGACTTCTGATGGGCAGAATAGGTTGCGAGGTGAATCTGCCACCTTAGGTATGGCAGATGTGACGAAAGTTTTTCCTACTCTAGTTTCAGCTGCGAGAGGATAGATTACTGTAACTAATCGAGCCTTAGGAGGAATAGCAGGAATTGAGACTGACCTAGAATACTTGAAGTTTGCTAAGTTTATGAAGACCAACCCATTAGCTTTCCAAGGAGACCCCAACTCTAAGGAAGTTGAGGGATGGATTGAGGCAGTGGAAGGGACATTCTCTATGTTAGGTTGCACAGGGTTGTAAAAAGTAACATTTGCTACCTACATGCTGGAGGCTAATGCTGAAGCTTGGTGGGCCAATGCTAGAAGGATGATCGAGGATTCCCAGACCCCCATTACCTGGGAAGTGTTCAAGGCTGCACTCTATGGTAAGTGCGCTATGCCAAAAAAAGATGCTTATGGGAAAAGAACAGTTTCTCAATACCAAGGGACAAGGTACAACCCGTACTGCGAGAGATAACTATAGTTTGGAAGGGGCACGGGTGGTCAGTTACCAAAGCAAATGGTGACTCCTAGATGCCCCAAGTGTAGCAAGAATCATGGATGACGACCCTGCCTGCTTAGCAGGAATGTTTGTTTTCAATACGGAAAGCCTGGACAAATGGCTAAGGATTACACTATCAAGCTATTACCCCCTACCAACAAGCCCCAACACCAAGGAAAGGTCTTTGCCCTTAATACTGAGGAAGCCACTTAGTCCGACGATCTAATCCAAGGTAAATGTGAGGTCAATGGTAGAACCTTAACTGTATTATAGGATTCTGGAGCTACACACTCCTTTATTTCTCATGATTGTATAGATAGATTGGGATTGTCTGTGTCTGAATTGCCTTACATGTTGATTGTTTCTACTCCTGCTGGGAAACTAGTTAAGACTTGTCATTGTTGTTTAAATTGTCCGTTCCAAATTAATGGTAGGTCTTTCATAGCAAATTTGATTTGTTTGCCTTTGTCTGGTCTGGATTTGATTCTAGGCATGGATTGGCTCTCTGCTAACCATGCTATGATAAACTGTTCTGAGAAATCTATTATTCTTCCTCCTATACCTATTAAGCCTGTTGAACCTGTTAGTTTGTTTTTGAATTCTGTTAAGATAGGAAGTAGTGAGTCTGGTAATTAGGGATATGTTCTCCTTATGGCAAGTGAAGTGGAACTCAAGCAAGTATTGGAAGAGATCCCTGTAGTTAAGGAATACTCAGATGTGTTTCCTGATGACATACCCGAATTTCCCCTGGAAAGGGAAATCGAGTTTTCTATAGAGTTGGTAACAGGGACGGGGCCAATCTCTATAGCACCCTATACGATGTCCCGACTGGAGTTGTCAGAGATGAAGGGACAATTGGAAGAGTTGTTAGACAAGAGATCTGTAAGATCTAGTGCCTCACTGTGGGGGGGCCCCCGGTGTTGTTTGTGAAAAAGAAAGATGGGAACATGAGGTTATGTGTGGACTATAGGCAGTTGAACAAAGTGACTGTTAAGAATAAGTACCCTTTGCCTAGGATAGATGACCTCATGGACCAACTGGAGGGTACAGCTGTGTTCTCTAAGATTTATCTGAGATCTAGATATCATCAGATAAGGGTGAAAGAGGAGGATATGCCCAAGATAGCTTTTAGGACAAGGTATGGGTATTATGAGTTTACGGTGATGTCTTTGGATTGACTAATGCCCCTACTATTTTCATGGATTATATGAATAGAATCTTTAGACCCTGCTTGGATAAGTTTGTAGGTGTTTTCGTAGATGATATTCTCATCTGTTCGAGAACAAAGGAGGAACACGAAGTGCATTTGAGGGTTGTATTGGGAATCTTGAGAGAAAAGAAGCTTTATGCTAAACCATCTAAGTGTGAATTTTGGATGGAAGAAGTGAAGTTCTTAGGACATGTGGTATCACAAGGAAGTATCATTGTAGATCTAAGTTGGATTGAGGCTATGATGAATTGGGAGAGACCAACCTTGGTAACTGAGATAAGGAGTTTTTTGGGTTTAGCCGGTTACTATCGTAGGTTTATAAAAGGATTTTCCTGGATATCTTTACCCTTAACCAGGTTGATAAGGAAGGATGCCCCATTTGTATGGACCATGGTCTATGAGAAAAGCTTTCAAGAGCTAAAGGGAAAGTTAACCTCAACTCCAGTATTAGTTTTGCCTAACCCAAGTAGGCCATTTAAGGTTTATTGTGATGCCTTAGGGAGAGGTGTAGGTTGTGTCTTAATGCAAAATAGGAATGTGGTGGCTTATGCCTCTAGGTAGTTGAAGCCTCACAAAGTAAACTACCCAACCCGTGACTTGGAGTTAGCAGCGGTAGTGTTTGCCCTGAAGATATGGAGGCATTATCTGTATGGAGTAAGGTTTGAAGTGTTTTCTGATCATAAGAGTTTGAAGTATCTCTTTGATCAAAAGGAGTTAAATATAAGGCAAAGGAGATGGATGGAGTTTCTAAAGGACTATAAGTTTGGGTTCAACTATCATCTTGGGAAGGCCAATGTGGTGGCTGACACTCTAAGTAGGAAGTCTTTGCATGCGTCATGGCTGATGGTCAAGGAGGATGAGCTAGTACAGAGTTTTAGAGACCTTAACCTTGGAGTGGTGTTGACCACCCATAGTTTAAGATTGAATTAGCTTAGGGTGACAAGCGATTTCAAGAGTCAAATTGCTCAAGTCCAAAGTAAGGAAGAGGATTTCTTGAAAACCCTAGCGTTGGTGGAAGAAGGAAAGTTAAAGGGTTTTATTATAGGTACAGATGGATTGTAGAGATTCGAAGGAAGGGTATGTGTACCCGCAAGTAGTGACCTCCGAAGAAGGATTTTAGAGGAGGCTCACAAGAGCCATTTCACCATACACCTTGGTGTGATGAAAGTGTATCAAGACGTTAAGAAGATGTTTTGGTGGCCAAGATTAAAGAGGGACATTGCGGAGTTGGTAAGCAACTGTTTAGTCTGCCAAAAGGTGAAGATTGAACACCAAAAGCCTTCTGGTATGTTGCAACCATTAGAGATCTCAGAATGGAAATAGGAAAGCATCTTTATGGACTTTGTGATGCATTTACCCAAAATGCAAGCTGGTTTTGATGCGATATGGGTGATTGTTGATAGATTAACTAAGTCTACCCACTTTTTGCCCATTCTAGCTAGTTATCCTTTGGAAAAGTTAGCCTAGCTATATGTTCAAGAGATAGTAAGGTTGCATGGTGTACCTTCAACCATAATCGCGAATAAAGACCCGAGGTTTACCTCTAGATTTTGGGGAGTCTTGCAAAAGGCATTTAGGACGAGGCTTTGCCTAAGAACAGCTTATCACCCCCAGATGGACGGATAGTTAGAGAGGACTATACAAACTTTAGAGGACATGTTGAGAGCCTGTATGTTGGACAATTGAGGAAGTTGGGATAGATACTTACCTTTGATTGAGTTTGCCTATAACAACAGTCATCACGTAAGTATTGGTATAGCACCTATGAAGCTTTGTATGGAAAGAAGTGTCAATCTTCTCTATGTTGGTTTGAACCAAGTGAGCAAAGCCTATTAGGACCTAATCTTCTGAGGCAGACCATAAAGCAAGTCAGAAGGATTAGAGACAGAATCCTTACGGTGCAGAGCCGTCAACAAAGTTATGTGGATAAGAAGAAAAAGCCTTTAGAGTTCCAAGAAGGAGAACATGTGTTCCTGAAAATCACTCCTATGACTGGTATAGGTAGAGCCATGAAGGTTAGAAAGTTGAGCCCCCATTTGCTTGGCCCCTTTCAAGTTCTCAAACATGTCGAGTTAGTTGCTTATCAAATGGCCTTACCTCCAAATTTGTCAAACCTTCATGATGTCTTTCATATGTCTCAGTTGAGAAAATACCATTCCGATCCTAGTCATCTACTTGAAACTGAAAGTATACAGTTAAGGAAAAACCTAACCTTCAATCTGCCACCATCCCGGATCGTGGGGAATAGGGTAAAACAACTGAGGAATAAGATAGTATCCTTGGTCAAGGTGGCTTGGGGTAGAGGAAACCTAGAAGAGTATACGTGGGAGCTGGAGTCCGAGATTAAAAACGAGCATCCAGAATTGTTTATAGGTAACGAATTTTGAGGGCAAAATTCTTTTTAAAGATGAGGAGAAATGTAACATTCTCAATTTCTTATCGTGCTAAATTACTTCAGTAACCCTAAGTAATTAGGCACTTAAAGAGAAATTACGAAATTAAGGCTTAATTAAGGGGTTAACGAAGATTTTGAGTTAACTCGGATGAGAAAAGTCAAGAGAATGCTTAATCGAGATTAGATAATCTCTACTTAAGCAAGTCAGAGCCTTTATAGCTTAAGCAAGCACTAATCGCCCTTAATTAGCTTAATCGAGTTTAATTAAAATTAATTAAGCTTAATTGTGAAATTAATTTTTGTTAATCATGTTCTTGTGTGTTAATCACTAATCCTTGCTTAATCGTCTTAATTAAGTTGCAAGAGCACTTAATCACATGATTAAATTCAAATTTAGTCAACTAGACAATAAAGTAAAAGGTGATGTCATAAAAGCATAAAGTATTAGACAATAGTGCTTTATGTAAGAGTTTGACCATACTTTATCTCCTTAATCACTAATTAACACAAAAATATCTCCCTCTCTCCCTTTAAAACTTACAGCTAACATCACACAAACACACACCTTCACTTTTCATTTTTCAACTTCTATTCTCTCTCTAAGTTTCCTATTCTTCCAACTTCTCTCTAAAACTCTCTCTTCTTCTTCTTCATCTCCTTCTCCATTCTCTACCTCCATAACCAAACCTTCTTCACTTAGCCCTTCAAAGATCACATCTTTTGTTCTTTGAAGAAGAGATTCAAACACTACAAGCTTCATTTTCAAGAGAACTCAAGAATTCTCCTTCCTTCTTGCAAACCGCCACCATCATCATCAAGAGGAGCCATCATCTTCTTCTTCCTCCTTTCTTGTTTTGCGCCATCTTCAAAAAGAGGTAGTGATCTTCATCTTTTTATTTTGTTTGCTCAACAAAACTTGAAGCTTGGTTCTTTTCATGACCAAGATCTTTAAGTAAAATCTTGAGAAGATCCTTCATGCTTTTCATGAGCAAAAGTTTCTATTTTTGGCAAAATATGTTCTTGTTGTTCTTCAAGTGTTCTTGATGTTTCTACTTTTGGAAAAATATGTTCATGCTCTTATTCTTGAATGTTCTTGATGTTCTGGGTGGTATTTTGCTTAAGTTGTTCTTTCCTTATGATGAGTTTATGATTAGAAAAGTTTCATCTTTACATGCTTTTCATGATTTGATAAGACTATGAAACCCCTAAAAGCTTAAAGCTTTAAAAAGTTTGCTTCTTGATGCATAAAAAGTGGCGCAAGTTTGATGCCTTCATAAAGGTCTTATTTTGGTTTGTTTTGAGGTCAACACTACATGTAAAAGTTTAAGTTTTTTTGGAATATTAAGCCTCTTTGAGTTATAAAAATGGTATTTTGTCACTTGATGTTGTAAAGATTGATTCTTGGATATAAATCCTTTCATAAAGTTTTAAGCTTTAATCAAGAAAATGACTTTAAGTCATAAAGTTATAAGGTTGCACACTAAGTCTTGTAAAGGTGGAATCTTGAAATGAATATATTAGTAAAGTTCCAAGCTTTAAGCAAAAATAGCATTTTTGAGTCATAAAAGTGTTAACTTTTATAAAGATCAAGACTTTATAACTTTAAAGCTAATGTCTCATATCACTAGTTGATAAAGTAGGAACCTTTTTAATGTAGAGACAACTTTAAATCATAAAGTTGAGACCTTGATGGTCTTAGAATAATTAGAAGAGTCAACTTTCATAAAGAACAAGACTTTTTAGTTAAAAAGCTAGTAACTTGTATCATTATTACATAAAGATCTAATCTTTACGATAAGAGTTTAATTTTAAAGGCGCTTACTTTCATAAAGAATAAAACTTTATGACTACTTTATAAAGAATGATAACTTTTATAATACTTAAGGTAAGATCTTGTTATGTTAGTGATAAAAGCTTGAAACTTTATAACTTTGTTAAGTTAAAAATCACCCTTGGTGATTAGTGAACATGGTGTTGTTGGGTTCATGATATGGTTATGCATTGTCATGACCCAAGGATTAGAGGGATCTCGAACTCCTTGGAAACAGAAGTATGATTAGGGCCTCTGAGCATAACATGAACCTAGGAATCACTAAGTGCACTATCTCAAGGAAAGGAAACAATCATTTAACTTAACTAATTTGAATAAGTATTCCATAAGACATGAACTAAAGTAAAGAATAATTTCATATGAGAACTAAGTAACTAAAAGACCACATACACATATCTTAACGATGTGACTCTCTCATAGGTAATCATGAGAAATCATATGATGATTCATAATATTCTTCACAAAGAATAACACAACTATGAACCACCTTTAGGGTATGAATGTATGATGCCATTTGGCATGATGAATGACAAGTTTGATTGAACTTTGTCTCATGATTGAATGATGAGTGTGATGCTATGATATAGATATGATGAACTGTTGGTTAAAAGTCTATGATTGGCATTTTGGGTTTGGAGAAGCTCCGGTCTAGCCGTTATACAGCTGGATTTCCATCAAAATTATGAACTTAGTCATCTCATTGCATGTGTCTAGTCAAAGAAATACTATGCATGTAAAGTATAATAATAAGAAAAGAAACCACGAGATATGACCCCTCGATCACTTCCAGGAAGTGAAAGATGGTGATCCACAAGGAATCTCTATAAGGGAGGCAAGGATAACATGGAGGACCCTCCAACTTAGGGGTAACCAATATCAGCTTAGTCTGATTTAGTTAGTACTGCATGACGACGGTTACGGAATAAGCTCATGTCCAAAAGCAGTCTATTTTAAATAAAAGTAAAGAATGTTAAGCACATGCTAAAAATGAAAGTAAAGTCAAAGTAGAACCATGGTCAAGTTGATGAGTTGCATAGTCATGCATGTTTCTATATTTCTTATGCATATTATGAGTGTTTATCCCATGTGTTAGTATGTATGCCTATGTATGATGTTATGAATATGATGGTAAACATAAAAATGATCAATTGCATTTTTATATACTTATTTTTCCTCATTCCTAGGTCATTAATTCTCTTTTGTGCCTAATTGTTTTGAATTGGACCCTTTTGTATTGTTTGGATTTTGTTTGGGTTTGAGTTAAATTTTCCAGCATTAGGCGAATTCAGACACTGTTTTGATTTTTGGGTTATATCTTGAGTTGTAGAGCTAATTTTATTAAGATTGTTGATTTGTAGGAAAGCTGAGAGATAGGCCAACAAGTGATATGAAGAAGTCAGAGGCCAATTCTGGTGTTAAGGAGCTGAAATTGGGCCTAGAAGTGAACTGAAGCGGTGCAGTCACGGTTTCTAAACTGGGTGTAGTATTTGGACCATATCTTGGTCCATAGTAGCCCAATTGAGCCCATTCTAGTGGCGTTTTGAAGCTGACATCCAAAGCTTTAAGCGATCTTCAGAACACAAATCCAAACTGATGCATTTTCATTGCCAAAAATGCAGACAAACATTACTGACTAGATTAGAGAACTTACTTGCATGTTTTTAGCATAACTTTCTTTATATAATTCAGAATTTAGCAAATAAGGTGTCCAGATTCAAAGGAGAAAGAGGGGATTAATGTAATGACTGTTATGGATTGATGGGGAGGTGTTTTGATTCTGTTTTGGCTAGCTGAATTAGAGGGAGGCCAGACTTGTAATACACACGAATTTGGGGGATAGGAAATTTTTGGTTTTAACTTCTTCTTCTTCCTTCTCTCTTCTCTCACGCCCGCCCACCTTAACAACTCATTTTCCTCCATTCATGCAGGCTTGAACTTACATTTGATCCATGGATTAAAGAAACAACGACAACACTCTTGAGAATTGGTTTATTCGGACTCGGCATACAGTCGGTTTCATCTACTCCTTCTCTCCTATTTCAATCTCGTTTGAATTGGAGTTTTTCATTCTGAATTGATGATTGAAATTTGATTGGTTGCTGATAACTCCATTTGGTGAGTTATATTTTTAGTTAGTTTTTATTTAATTTACTACGTAATTGTTTAGTTTTGTTGCTACTTTGTTTTATTTTAGTTAAGTAGTTTATATTTGGTGCTATTTTCATTTTTTGTTATTTTCTTATATTTTGGATACTTATTTTGGGCTTATGTTGATTGTCATTAGGTAGAAGCACTCAAGTTGGAATTTTGATCCATGATAGAGCTTATCTTGCATAAAATCAAGACCTTGCAGCATTAGAAATTCGATATCTAGCTCTCCAGAAATCAGATTATGATGATTTAAGATTCTTTGGAAAGAAAAGAAGAAGATCTTTAACTTTGTTGTTGGACACTTTTTCTAGTTCTGGAGTTTTCTAGGAGAAAAAGGCGAAACAAGATTAAAGCTTCATCTCGTATTTGATGCTGTCAAGTCTGACCTTTCATCACTATTTCACTTATATCTTGAGCTACAGAACTCTGATTGAGGTGATTCTTGTTGCGTTGGAAATCTTACTCAAAGATCTACAATCGCTATTTCTACCACCGAGGCCAAATTCCAACTATTCTGACCGCTATAGAGCTTGGAAATGTGTAAAAATAGTTGGCATTGTCAGGCAAGCGCGCTATATGGCCGCCTCTTATAGCGCGACGCCGTTTGCAGCAAGTTGCTGGTTCGGGCCAAAATTCGAGAAAAGAGATCCCTACACACACACACCCTTCCCAAGATAGAAGACTTCTTCTAGAGAGATTGAAGGTGAAGATTCAAGGATTCTAGAGCTCAAGTTCAACACGGAGAGATCCACATTCTTCCGAATCTTTGTCTCTAGCCAGAATTCTCCATGGCTTTTGTTTCTTCTATCTTCTCATCTTCATACTTTTTCATTATTTTCTTTTATTCAGTTATGAACTAGTTTTCTTTTGCTAGAGCGTTAATGGACCCTTTTTGTATGGCAAGTTTACTCATGGATTAATGTTAATCTTGTTCTCTATCTCTATTGCTGAGTGTTTTTGTTTGTTCTTAATGCTTTTAATTGCTTGATCACCAATTAATTGATTTGGGGATTTACAATAACTCGAGAGAGGGTTTGTGAATAGAGCTTCTTAACATAAACACCGTGAGCTGAGCGAAAACTAGAGATAGACAAACACGGTTCATGCGGTCAACATAAGAACCCATAGAGCTTCAACCTTTTCTTAGATTAGTTTGTGCTAAGAGATTAGGCAATCAGTTTAGGATAAAGAGTATTGCTTGACCTCGAGAGAGGCTAGGAATAAATTAAGGGGAATCGACCATGAGTCAATTAGGATAGGAACTGATTAACAGAAATTCATAGTAAACGTGTTTGCAATAGGTGAAATTAATTAGCCCTAGCATCCATTCCATTGCATTTGTTTACCCAGTTAGCATCCGTTTACATTATTAATTTTCTTATTTATTTTATTTTGTTTGAATTTTAATTTCTTTATCCGTGAATTCATTCTATCCAAATAGTTATCCCTTAAACTATCCGGTATTTGATCTATCCTCGTGGGAACGATACTTTTCTCATCACTTTATTACTTGTACGACCCGGTATACTTGCCGGAGCCATACCAGTTGCATAATATTCAGTAGATATATGTAATCAAATTGTGGAAGGAATATGAATTAGAGTTTCAGGTTTGAAATCTACGATTAATTGCATTGGCATACGAAATTAACATAATTCACTTAGATTCTAGAGGTTTTTGAATTTTAATTGAAATTGTGTTAATCGAATGCATAAAGGTTTTCATGTGAATGCTGAGTTTGAATTGAGGTTTCATTCGAATTCAATGTTAATCACTGATTCTGTTTGCTGAGTTATTTCTAGAATTCAATGATTGAGTGTCTGTGGTTGTTCCTTTGATTCTTGGATTAGAGTTTCAATTTCTGTTCATTTCCATTTTAATTAGCTACATTTTTATTTGATAAATCAAACCCCCCCCGACGCATTTCTGATCATATAATATTATCATCCACGTGAGATGCCTCGGATTGCACCCTTTACCGCAAAGTAGTGTAATTCGGTTTTATTGTAACTTGACCAAGCTCGGCACTCGAGTCAAAAAGCAATCCGCTTCGGGATTTATATCTTCGGAAATTGTTAAAATTGAACGTATATCTGTCCACTATTTTTATAATCAAACTCGAAGTGGCTGGAACGATGATGATAACACCATATTTGTCTAGTCACAATCCTATTGAGAAATCTTGTATTTCTCACTCCTACGTTTCCGTGTCATCTTCAAATGGAGCTAATGGCATCCATGCTAACACTTCTGATGGTACCTGATTGGATAAGACGAGGAGCTGACATATTTCTTCACTTAGCCAAGTGATAAGCAATATCTTGATACATTGATTAACCCTCATATTTAGTTTATTGAACCGTTTTTGTGCTTAATTGACTAATATTGGACACATTTTATAAGTTTGGACTCTAATTGGGCTTAATTGTATTTTTCATCATTATTACAAATTTATACTATTTTTGTATTATGGCTGTATCTTGAGTTGTAGATATCTAAAAATTACAAATTTTATATTGTAGGAAAGTTGAGAGAAAGATCTACAACATTGATGAAGAAGTCAACAACAAATGCAGATGTCTAGTGGGTCGAATTGGGCCACAAAGTCAGAACAGGGCTGTTACACTGGAACCGGAGTAGTGTGCACTAATTGGACCAACGCAAATACACGTACAACCTGAACATGCTATAAAGATTGGACCATAACTCTCTCATTTTAAGTCCAAATTAAGCAAATTGGGTGTCCACTTAAAGCTAAGAGGCATAGGATTAAGTGGGCTCAAGGGTATTTTTGAATTTTGATATTTGAGGTCTGATAAGAAGAGAGAAAAGAGAGACGCGAAAGGGGACTCATCTCCAACATTTTTCATTTTTTCTTTCTTCTCTTCTCCTCTCCTCTTCTTTTCTTTTTCTTTTCCTTTCATTTTGTAAGATACTTGTTTTGGATTCTAGTTTGTAACCTTTATTGCTATGGAGGAGTAGAACTTCAAGCTAGTTCAAGGAGACTCCAATGGTATTATGGTTGTAATCTTCAAACCCTATACTTGAATTTCAGTCATGTTTGTTTTCTTGATTCTTTGCCCTCTTTTATTTGTAAACTTGCATTGAATGATATTGATATGTGGGTTTGTGAATGAGGAATTAGTTGGGTGATTGCTAATTGGTCAATTGATATGAACTTGATTAGTTAAAGAATTAGGAATTGGGTTTGGGTTCAAACCTAGGCTAATACATTTGGGGCTAGAAATCAACATAGGTTAATTAGAGTTGAGGTCTCAATTATCTAATCAATTATGTGTTGGTTGAATTCCTAGAGTTTTCTAGGTAGACTTGTGGGGTTGTTAGTAGAGGTCTCTCTAATAACTCAAATTAGCCACACTCCATGTGTTTGATATATTGTGCATTAATGATTGATTTACCTTATGCCTATGGAACTCTTTGAACTAGTGTTTTTATTTTCATCTAATTTTCTTTTATAGCTTATTTACTACATGTTTGCACATACCCCCTTGTTACTTAACTAGATAGCAATAACATCCTTGGGAGACGACCTTGGTTGCACTATACTTCAAATTTAGTGTAATTAAGTATTTTAAAATTATAATTTGGAGCAAGCTGCGACACTTGCTGCCAAATTTTGGCGCCGTTGCCGGGGATGTTGGTGCTATTTGACTTATAAATACCTACAAACACTTGCACATACTTGCACTTGCTTTATTTTTCACGATTTTGGTTGTTTTTCGGTGTTTTTAGGCTAATTTTGGGTGCTGTCCTATTTTGTTCATATGTAGATTACCTTGAAACTTTTTAGTCCAAAGGTTTTCGGTATTCTAAGCAAGGCTCACTTTTATACAGTAAGCCCCACCCTATTTTTGCCAAATTCAATTGTTTTGACCACTTTTTCTATTTATTTTGATTTTTCTTGCATTTTTTAATATTTTCTTTTATGTCTTCCCTTTTTGTTTCTTGTTTATATAACCCAAAATATCTTTTGCAGTATTTTCTTTGTTGTTTTAAGCCATTTTAGAGTAGTTTTTAGTTTCTTCTTCCTTTTAGTTTACTCATTTCTGCTTTTCTAACATGTTCACTAACTCATCTTTTAGTTCCCAGACATATGGTTGTTGGAATATTGCAGGAACTGGAGCGGTTGTTGAGAATTCTTACCAAAGAATGGAACAGCAACTGGATGAGATAAAAGACCTAATGGAGCAATATGCCATGAGGAATCACATCCAGCAACCACAACAGGGATATGACCCAAGTTCCAGTATGTACCATCTGACTGGTATGATGGAATTGATCAGGGATATGGGGGTGTTCCGTCACAGCAACCCCCATATTTTTAGCAGCAGTTCCAACCTTCACTCCCCTTCATTCAACAACACTTGCATCTACTCCATGAGTCATATGAGCAACCACAGCTTGAGTTACCACCTGCATATCATCAGGCCGGTCCACTAACCACCTCACTTGAGCCCTCTCTAGAAGATCTTGTGAACTAGTTGATGGAGAGTAATCTCCAATGGCAGCAGAGGACTGATGAAACCATTCAAGACTTGCAAACACAATTGAGCCAATTAACTTCTACATTGAGCAAATTGCAAGCTCATGAGGGGAATATGCCAGATGTGCAACCGTTTATTGCAATTTGGGTGAAGTGCGACCTTCACTACCATGTATACCGCAAAGTCTTTTCCTGGATTAGGTATTACTAGAATTGGGGCAAAGGTCAACTTGTCTTTCAATTGTTGAAAACTCTCCTCGCATGCCAATGTCCACACATATGGGGTTCCCTTTTTGGTCAACTTGGTTAGCGGCATTGCTATCTAAGAGAATCCCTTGATAAACTAGTGGTAGTATTCTGCTAATCCCAAGAAACTCTAAATCTCAGTGATTGATCGGGGTCTTTCCCAGGACATCACTGCTTCTACTTTATTAGAATCTACAACAATCCCATCTTGATTGATGACATAGCCTAGAAATTTCACCTCCCATATCCAGAACTCGCACTTCTTGAGTTTAGCATACAACTATTTCTCTTTAAGATATCCAAAATAGTCCTCAGATGCTCCTCAGGTTCCTCCTCAGACTTGGAATAAATTAAGATGTTGTCTATGAAGACCACCATAGATCGATCTAAGAAAGGCCGAAATATGGAGTTCATGTAGTCCATGAAGATAGTTGGGGCATTCGTCAATGCGAATGGCATGACTCAGAACTCATAGTGACCATATCATGTCTAGAATGTGATTTTGGGGATGTCTTCTACCTTGATTTGGATATGGTGGTATCTCGAACAAAGATCAATCTTGGAGAATACTGAAGCTCCTTTTACCTAGTCCAAAAGATCATCAATTCACGAAAGAGAATATTTGTTTTTGACAGTGACCTTGTTCAACTAACCGTACTCAATGCACAAACGAAGGCTTTTATCCTTCTTCTTTACAAACAAGACAGGGGCTCCTTAGGGGGAAGCATTGGGTCAGATGAAGTTCTTTGCCAAAAGATCTTCCAATTGCTCCTTTAATTCCCTTAGATAGAGTGGTGACATTCGATATGATGCAATGGAGATGGGTCTAGTACCAAACAGCAAATCAATGGAGAAATTAACATCCATTTCTGGTGGTAAACTATATTTCTGGAGGGAACATATTGAGGAAATCTCTGACGATTGGAATCTCACCAATACTGACAGTAGATGTACTATCTAGGGAGTATAGCAAGACATATTATAACATCCAAGAAATTTTAATCGTTTTATTTCAATTTTTAGCAAATAATTGGGATTAATTAGAATTTGATTAAGCGTTCACCTAAAGCCAATTAGGTGTGATTTAGAAGGATTAGGCTTGATGGAATTAGATTAGGAATATAGGAAATTTCATAGAATTTTTCTAAAACCGGTTTACCGATTTAAGAGAAATCGATAAGATTTCGGTAATTTAAACTGTCGGAACCGGATCAATAGAAATTATATTATGAGAACCCTAGAATGGATGGCCAAGATCTAGCCAACTTACCCATGCAAGTGGCGCCATCTCAGCCTTCCATATGGGCTACCAAACCAAGTTGAATAACCTACTCAAATCCACCAATCACATGTAACTTGCTTTAGAGGTTTTTAAATTTTTCCTTTTCTGCCCTTGCAAATTTCGGTCCATATATGCTGACCCCTCTCCATTCTTTTCTCCATCATCTCATCTCATCTCAACTCATATCACTTTCCTCTCCTACAAACCTTCAAGCCATAACAAGATTTCTTCAACTCCAACTACAAATCTAACAAGAATCACACTTAGGAAAGGTAGGAATCCAACTTCTCCTCTTATTTTTCTTGATTTGGGGTTGTGTGGGGATCTTGTTTTCCTCATTATATTGATGTGATTTGGAGTGATGATGATGGCTTATGATTGAATTTGCATGTGTGTTATGATTAGAATTGGAGTTGGTATGAAAGAACTTGAAGAAAAGAGAAAACTCAAGAAGCTGTTAGGGTTTTTCCTCGGCAGTCCATACGGCGTATTGCATGGCTTTGCCTACAGCCATTTAAATTTCATGAATCTATTTTTATATGAAACTAGACATCTAGGGCTTTCTATACATATATAATATAAGGCCATTGGATCAATACAGAGTTAGTTATGAATTTTTTAATTTTAACCTAGAAATCAGGACCTTCATCCGAGCAGTGTGAGTTAAGAAGGGTATAACTCATCCTACACAACTCTAAATTTATTGAATCCAATGTTGTTTGAAAGCTAACACATGAGGGAACATCCCATAAAAATTTCAGAGTTAGATTCATTGTCAACTATCCTAGGTACATCAATGAATTCACCTTAAGTTCAATCCGGGTTGGAATAGGGTAGTCCAGTAGGGTCAAGTTACGGGGCTTATATCTCAAAATATACTCATGTAAATGATCTGCAAGTTATTTAATTTGAAAGCTTGTTTTGTTAGCTTTAAATTGATATAAATTTCATATGATTTCACCTAGATTTCTATTTTTGGTGAATTTTCTTTTATAAGAGTACAATTCTGGCTAAGTACATAGCAGTCTGAGGTAAAATACTAGATCAAGTTTAGTTAATATCGGAACTCGGAACTTAGCAAACAAAAAACTAGATCGAGTATACTTAACACTGAACTCGGAACTTAGTGAATAGAAAACTAGTCAAGTATAGTTAATGTCGGAACTCGAAACTTAGTGAATAGAAACTAGTTGGGTATAGTTAATGTCGGAACTCGGAACTTAGTGAATAGAAACTAGTCGGGTATAGTTAATGCCAGAACTCGGGAATTAGTGAATAGAAAACTAGTCAGGTATAGTTAATGGCGGAACTTGGAACTTAGGAAACACATTCATAGAAGTCTTAGAAGACCAATTGTGGATTAATGTCGGAGATTGGAATCACACAGCACATAAAACACTTTGAAATTGAAATTCCAGAATTAATCTCGGAGATCGAATATAACCTTAGAAGTCAGAACTTATATAATCTCGGAACTCAGACCCAATTCAATCTTGGAATTTGGTTCTAAGCTCAAACTCGGAAACATTAATAGAAGTTAAAAGCTTGAAGGATAGATTAAGACTTAAGATTTTAAACTTGCACCTAACTACCTAAGCTTTACTCATAAGACTTTGTTGTGTGTGATAACTAAAGAGCATATGATAAAGGTCCCATATTCCTAAGGAGTGTGACATGGCAATCACACCCCATGGGGTATAACATGGCAATCATACTCTGGATTATGGCATGGTGAGCACATCCTAAGGAATGTGACATGACGATCGCGCTCTAATGGGGTATGACATGGTGATCATACTCTGGAATGTGGCATAATTGATTAAAGTGGGCAAAAAGCCCTTTTCTATGTCACCTATTGATATTGTTATATTCTTGGTATGAATATGTTATGATGACATGATCATGAATTATTCTTATGAGAGCATGCATATTTGCATATGAATTGAGGAAGAATATATGATATCCTTTCACTTGGATGTAGTTATTTGGATCCCTCTAGGTGAAGGCAGTTAAAGGATAAAGATGTGGGTCCCTTCACTCGGAGGCAGTTGCCCATTAGGTCCCTCCCTGTGAAGGCAGCTAAAACTTTTGGGTCCCTCTATGTTGGAGGTAGATAGCCAACTGAGTCCTTCCGACCTAGAGACACGTGTGTAACATTCACCGGATTTTTAATCGTTTTTCGCCTAGTTATTCGATTTTTATCGAACAATTAAAGTTAATTAAAATTCGATTAAATATTTATTTAGGACCAATTAATTGGCAATTGATTGAGTTTAGATGTAAGTGAATTAGGTTAGAAACATAGAAGATTTCATAGGAATTTTCTTAAAACCGATTTACCAATTTAAAGGAAATCGGTAAGATTATGGTATTTTAAACTGTCAAAACCGAACCAATAGGATTTTACACTCAAAAACCCTACATCAAGTGGCTGAAAACTCAGCCACTTAACCTACAATAGTGGCGCAAGGAAGGCCATAATAATGAAGGGAGTTAGCTGAAATTCAGCCTTAAGCTCTCAACCAATCAAATTGCAAGTTCCCAACTACTTCCTCAAGGTTTTAATAACATATTTCTTCCTTTCCCTTTAGCAAAATTTGCGCCACTTCCCTCCTTGTTTCAGCCTTCCTCTCCTCTTCTCCTCCTAACCAACTCCATCAAACCTTCAAGCTTTAATAAGGTTCCATCAACTTGAAGCTCAAACTTAGCAAAATTACACTTAAAGGAGGTAGAGGTTCAATTTTGTTCTTATTATTCTGGTTGTGGGTGACTAATTTGGGGCTTTGTTTCTTATTTCTTGATGTGATAATTGACTGAATATGATGATCTTTGGCTGGTTGTTGGCTATTTTTTATGCTAAAATTGATCTAGAAGTAGAAAGGAGTGAAAGTAGAGTGCAGGGAGGAGCTAGAAGACCAAAATCCCTTGGCAGTCCGTATGGCAAAGTGTACAGCTCTGCTTATAGCCGTTTAAATTTCATGAATCTATTTTTATATGAAACTAGACATTTAGGGTAGATTAGTATAGAGGTAGTTATGAATTTTTGAAGTTTGACCTAGAAATCAAGACTTTCATCCGGGCAGTGCGAGTTGAGAAGGGTGTAACTCACCCTACACAACTCCAAATTGAGTGAATCTAACGTTGTTTGAAAGCTAACATATGAGAGAACATCCCATAAAAATTTTAGAGCCAGATTCATTGCAAACTATCCCCAGTACATCAATGAATTCACCTTAAGTTCAATCCAGGCTAGAACAGGGTAGTCTAGTAGGGTCAAGTTTTGGGGCTTATATCTCTAATTATGCTCATGCAAATGACATGCAACTTATTTCATTTGAAAGCTTATTCTGTTAGCTTTAAATTGATACAAATTTTGCATGATTTCACCTAGATTTCTATTTTTGGTGAATTTTCTCTTATAAGAGAGCAATTCTAGCTAGAGACATATATGAATACTAGATCAAGTTTAGTTAATATCGGAACTCGGAACTTAGCAAACAGAAAGCTAGATCTGGTATACTTAATGTTGAACTCGGAACTTAGTAAATAGAAAACTAGATCAAGTTTAGTTAATATCGAAACTCGAAACTTAGCAAACAGAGAGCTAGATCAGGTATACTTAATGTTGAACTTGGAACTTGGTGAATAGAAAACTAGATCGGGTATAGTTAATGTCGGAACCTGGAACTTAGGAAACATTTATAAAAGTTTTGGAAGACTAATTGTCGCTTAAGGTTGGAGATCAGGAATCACAAAGCACATAAATCACTTTAAAATCGAAAGTCTAGGACAAGAATATAGAACCTAAAATACTTAAACCCGGAAGTTGAGGATCTTCAACATAAACTTGGAAGTCGATACCAGAATATGAAAGCTTATACCCACATCTCAGAAGTCAAGAACTAGGATGCTTTAAAACTTTTATACACGTAATTCCAAAACTCGGTATCTCATTAAACATATAACCTCGAAACTCGGTCCAGAATCAAGCTCGGTGATCGATTCTAAACATAACCCCAGAAGTCGGGAATCAAAATATTAACCTTATATACCCGGAAGTCGGAACTTATACAATCTCGAAACTCAGACCCAATTCAATCTCGAAACTCGATCCTAAGCTCAAAATCGGGAACATCAGTAAAAGTTAAAAGCTTGCAAGATAGATTAAGACTTAAGATTTTAAAACTTGCACCTAACTACCTAAGCTTTGCTCATAAGAATTTGTTGTGTGTAACAACTAATGAAGATATGATGTTCTATATGGGGTTTGCTGTTTGATTAAAATTTCCTGGTTGTCTAGCACTATTCATGGGGAAGCGGACATAATCCGTTATGCTGCCGAATTTTTGGTAAAATTGTAAGGAGTTTATGAGCATTTATATGTTATGAATATGTATGTGAAAATTCTATATGCAAGGATATATGAAAGTAAATGATGAAGCATATGTATGAGTGCATTCAGCATGTTTATGCATGATTATGTATGAGAAAGAAAGGATAAGAATATATTAAATGTGGATCCCTTCACTTGGAGACAATTATGAGATCCCTCCTTGTAAAAGCAGTTAAATAAGATGAGATTGGGTCCCTTCACTCGGAGACAGTTAATGGGGTCCCTCCCTGTGAAGGCAGTATAAAACTATGAGATCCCTCTACCTTGGAGACACGTGACCAAATGAGATCCCTCTACATTGAAGGCAAGTGGTCAGCTGGAATCCTTCTATTCTTGAGGCATGTGACTTGGAGAGATCCCTTCAATTTAGAGGCACGTGGCCAAAATGACATCCCTCTAAGACTAGAGGCACATGGATCCCTTTGTAGGTTAGTTCTGTGTGACGACGGTTATAAGTTGAGCTCACTCCTAGATCAGACTACCCAAGGGCAGTAAAGACTAAAGATTAAAACATATGCAAGCACCCTAAGGATGGCGATACGTAACGCCTAAGTGTGCCAAGAAAAGAAAGCAAAGAAAGTTAAAGGAAAACACCAGTGCATTTGCATGAATTCAAGTATGAGTATTTGAAAAATTATATCCCCTGCTTTATTGATGCTGAGACTGTCCTATCTATTTATGCGGTGATTATTATTCTAAATATGAAATATTGCTAATGTGACTCAAGTGCGTGAATGAAATGAACTCTGCTTCGGACAATATATTTTCAAACTATAAAACTGAACATTCTATTTAACATGCTCACATTTTTCATAATAAACCGAAGCAGCTGGAGATAATAACGATGACACAGCATATGGTAGTTTAATGAATCCTACTAAGAATTTATAATTCTCACTCCTACATTTATTTTTGTGTTATCTCTAGATAGTTCAGAAGCTCCGAAGAAGGTCCTCCGAGGCGGAGTTGACTAGTAAGATTGAAGGCGACCGAAGGTTGTTGCCAGACAAGGTCCGATTAAGTGACAGTAACAACTCCTAGGTGAGGTATTATGACTTAAGCATAGTACCATACTTGGGAGGGTGTTACAACGTGGGTTCCCTTGCGAGTCAGTAGTGTGTAACGATGGTCATGAGTTGAGCTCACTCCTAGATCAGACTACCCAAGGGCAGTAAAGACTAAAGATTAAAACATATGCAAACACCCTAGGGACGGCGATATGTAACGCCTAAGTGTGCCAAGAAAAGAAAGTAAAGAAAGTTAAAGGAAAGCACCAGTGCATTTGCATGTATTTAATTATGAGTATTTGCATAATTATATCCCATGTTTTATTGATACTGAGACTGTTCCATCTACTTATGTGGTGATTATTATTCTCATTATGAAATATTGTCAATGTGACTCAAGTGCGTGGAATAAAATAAACTCTGCTTCAGACTATATGTTTTCGAATTATAAAACGGAACAGTTCGTATCATATGTTCATTTTTATAGTAAACCGAAGTAGTTGGAGATAATAACGATGACACGGTATGAAAATTTCTTTGTGGATCCTACTGAGAATTTAAAATTTTCACCCCTATTTTCGTGTTATCTCCAGATAAGCTCGAGGAGTTTCACAGACGGCTGAAGTCGCTGTCAGATAACGTCCGCTCAAGTAACAGTAACAACTCTAGAGTATGGTACTATGACTTAAGCATAGTACTGTACAGAGGAGGACGTTACACATATCTTCTAGTTTCACTACCCACACACTTTTCAACTTGATGAACAAGTAAGTTGGCAGTCTTAGTTAGGGCAGTGAGGGTCGGTTGGTTAAGGCGAAATCTAATTGTCTTATTGTGGCATTCTAGGAGAACATGGTTTGAAATAACCAATTCATCCATAAGATGACATCTATACCAATCATGGCCATACAGATGAGGTCTACAGTAGAAGTATAATGGTCAAAGATGATAGGACAATTTAAACAAACAGAAGAGGTCAATACTTTACCTCCTATAGGTGTAAACACTAGCAACTCATATGGTAACTTCGAAATAGGAAGGTCAAGCATATTAACACATAAATTAGAAATAAAAGAATGTGTAGCTCCAGAATCATAAAATACAATCAAAGAGTGATCTCAGTTAAGACACTTACCTTGTATAAGGCTCAAATCTTGAATCGCCTCCTTGCCACTCAGGGCAAACACTCTCTTTTTAAGTTATGGTCTTGAGGCAGGACCTTGTTCCTTTTTCTGAGGACAATCCTTGGTGTAGTGGTCTGGCAATCCACATATGTAGCAAATTCCCAAGCCAGCCTGACATTGTCGATCGCCATGATACTTTTCACATCTTGTGCAGGTAATGCTGACTTTCTTGTTTGGGGGTCCTCTGGGTCTTCCAAACTTATTGTTGCAGCCTCCAGTAAGTTTAGGCTCCTACTTCATCTTGATCTAATTCTGCTGTTCTTTGGCCATATTAGTGAGGCTTTGCTTCGTAATCTGACACTTTTTCACCACCATGGCATAATTGTGAATTTCTATGCTATATTTAATCTCCAGCCTTAAGCCAGATTCATACTTAATACACTTCCAAGCTTCGTTTGGAGCATTGCTTAGATAAGTGGAGAATTTTGCCAATTCATCAATTGTTGAAATTAATTTCCTTTTGGTTCCGAACATTTTCAAGAGAATATTTCTTGAGGAAGGTAGCTCAGAAACTTAACCAGGTCAACGACACTCCTTGGGCTTGTAATAGGGCACGGGTTCCCCTCCACTTGTGTTCGGCCTCACCTATTAGAATATAAGTGGCATAAGTGACTTTCTGATCATCAGTGTAGACCACAACTTTAAATATCTTTTCGATCTTCATCAACTAATTCTCGACGGCTGTAGGATTATACTCCGCATGAAAAGTTGGCGATTGCGTCTGTTGGAATTAAGCTAGTCCTTAAAATTGAGGATTCATAGCAGGGCATTTGTAGCTACATTGTTATTGTTCTCCATGTATTGCAACATATGATTGGGGAGAGCCACTTGCTCTCGTATAGCAGCAGCCACATCTTCCAAGGCCTTTCTGCCATTAGTCTCATGGGCTGGATCAGCAGCTCTCCGCCTAACACTCATGATTTTGCAGATAGAATTCAAAACAATCAAATATTGAGGTAATCAGACTCAATAAGTGCTATCTTATCTACTAGACTCATGTTACATAAGTAGTAGGCACAAGTTCCTAATCTCTTTTCGCATGCAATTCTAATTAAGATCCATAGAGGCAGTGCCACTAATCTTACCCACGAACGGTTGCCAAGATCAATCGCTTTGATACCATAAAATGTAACACCCTACTACCTTTCTAATTATGACTAGTAACTGAACTACCATGCGTCACATGTCTCCTTATGAAATTTAATTTAGTTATTCTTTTCTTTTATCAGCAATCTTATCAACTAAGTAATTGTCACTATCTAAACTGGCTTTTTAAGTATGCATACTAGTCGGAAGCAAAACACAATATACTAAATAACCTCATTATGCATAATATAACAGTGAGTCTAGTAGTCTATAGGTCATCCCCTGAGGGGTCATATATACAGTCATCCAAAAGTAAAGTCTAAAACCTAGGATGTCAAATACATATATAGTCATCCAACAAAATAAAGACTACTCCACTTGATCTATACATAGATCGATAGACAATAGAGAGATCTGTTTATCCATCAAATGGAGACAAAACTATCAACATAAAAAAAAAAAACTACATCATGTGACAATGTAAAATAAGGGACGGATGTCCGATAGCACGATGACCATGTGACCCATGAGTGGGTCAACCACAATGGTCACCTCCACCTCCAATATGATCATAATGTGAGCCATCTAAAAGCACCAAGGAAATACATAATGAGAATTGAATCTCAATAGGGGGCAATGCTTCTAGGGTCCTGTCAAGCACCCAAAAACTCCAAGGTTTGTACAAACAGATTAAAATAAAAATAACAAACATCATACAAATATGACACATAATTGCAGTAGATAAATCAATAGACAATAGGTAAATGGACAATAAATAAGTAAATGGACAAAAAATAATTAGATGGACAATCAATAAATAATTAAATGAATAAATAAATAAATGGCATGTTAGGTATATGTGGGATAAAATAATATGCAATGGCAGGTAGTAAGATGAGAAATAAAGATGATATGCAAGCTGCATTTTTTTTCCTTTTTGCGGATTCTTCCTCTTATCTTTTCTTATCCTTTTCCTTTTCATTGCTTAGTCAAAGGGAAGCTGGTGGCTTTATCTCATCTCCTGCCACGATCTGTCGAGAGCTCTCTACCAGGACATTTCCTAATGCTAGATCAGAAATCATGGATATTGGTTCTATGTCCAAGCTAAACCATCCACTCCAAACAAAACTGTGAATGTTCCATTGATCCACTACGAGGTGGGGCCAAGACATTCACCACATTCGTTTCATAAATATTCTATTAATTTATACCATGTTCACACAATTACCATATCATGCTTATATATATATATATATATATATATATATTTCACACATAAGCTCATGCATTAATAACTTATACTTCACACAACATATGAAAGTGTGGTTCACATGCATTTGGATACACACATACGATCATGAATGTTTATGTCGATTTATGATATATATACAAGCCCATATAAAAAGGCATTGAGAAGTAGTAAATAGGTTTAGCTTCCATGAGCAATTTGGGCCAAATTTTATGACTCACCTAATTTCTTTTGTTCATTATCAATTTGGGCCATTATTATACTAGTTATACTCTAAATTTATTTTCCATGGGCTTAATATGTAACACCCTCCTCAGTACAGTACTATGCCTAAGTTATAGTACCACACCTTGGAGTTGTTACTGTTACCTGGACGGACCTTATCTGATAGCAGCTTCAGCCGCGCTCGGAAACTTCTGAAACTATCTGGAGACAACACGGAAATAGGAGTGAGAACCGCAAATTCTCAGTAGGATTCTCTGAGTATCATAAATAATGTCATCGTTGTTATCTCCAGTTTGCTTCGGTTTATTATGAAAAAGGTGAACAGGCTATATAGACTGTTTAATTTTACAATTCGAAAATACAATGTCCGAAGCAAAGGTTCAGTTTTACTCATAGACTTGTCATCTGGGAGAGCCCATACAACACCAATTCATGAATTATGGTATGAATAATAATTGAAACATAGTAAAACACAATGGCCTCAATACACTGGATACATAACTTCTGCACCTACCTTTACGTGTATTTGAACTTATGCAAAAACATAAGATTTATGGGAAAAACCCATAAAAAAATCAATTTTTGTACGATATCATGGATAACAATTGCAATATATTAAACTACACATAGCATTTGCACATAACTTTATCTTTACTTGCGTTCATGCATATACATAAAATTTGCTTTTCTTTCTTCATCTCTTTTTTCATCATAAAATCTTTATGTGCCACATTCCAAAGTATGATCGTCATGTCATACCCCATTAGAGCGTGATCGCCATGTCATGTTCCTTAGGAATATGGGATCTTCCTTTGGTACTCACACTAGCATGGGTCAAGCCGTGCCTCATGTAAGTTCTGTCCCCTATACTCACACTAGCTGGGTTGATGCCATGCCTCATGTGAGTGGGGTACCTGCATAAGCTTTAATCTTTAATCTTTAGTTTTTAATCTTTAGCTTTTACTTGGCACACCTAGGCGTTACGTATCGCCGTCCCCAGGGTGCTATTACTGCCCTTGGGTAGCCTGGCCTTGGAGTGAGCTCGTCAGCTTCACTCGTGACCGTCGTCACACCGACTCACCCACAAGGGGATTCACGTGCCTCTAGTCTTGGAGGGATCTCATTTTGGTCACGTGCCTCTAATTGAAGGGATCTCTTCTGGTCACGTGCCTCAAAACTGAGGGATCTCATCTGACCACATGCCTTCAACATAAAGGGATCTCATCTGACCACGTGCCTCCAAGGTAGAGGGTATCTGCCTTCACAAGGAGGGATTCAAAGTGCAACTGCCCCAAGTGAAGGGATTTACATTTAATATACTCATGTCTTTTCCTTCTCATATATGGTTATGCATAGTCATACTGAATGTACCTATATTTCATTTATTTTCATATGTCATTGCACACATGATCTTCGCGTACATAGTCGTGACATATAAAGGCCCGTAGCCTCTTTACCATCCTACCGGCACTCATACATATGCTTTGTCCTTTACTTACATATACCTCATCTTATACTTATGTCATTCTTGAATATAGGGTTTCTATATACCCATTCATACTCTAATTCATCCTCAATAACTCATATCATCTTCAAATTTATCGTTGCATGTAAACATTCCTAGTTTCATAGACTTCTGCCGTAAATCCGGCAACATAACGGATCAGCTCCGTCTCCCCATGAATAGTGCTAGTTCTCACAGACAATTCAATCATAGCAACATAATCAATTTAACACATATATATCAAGGTCAAACTAGCAATTCTCAACTCATACCTTATATGTTATACTAATACTTGTGAAATCATCAATTGGGTCACTTTTGCCAATCTATTCAGTTCTACCCGAATTTCATATGATTCACCTTTATCTTTATTCAACTCATTTAAATCTGAATTTTGGATATGTCATAGATCTATATGTCTACTTTCTAACTTCTTTGGTCCCATATCATTTTGATCCATATAACTCAAGATATTCAAATCTTACCTCAACCTGTTTAGTCACTAGCCTGAATTACACTCCTGGAAGTATAAATTCACTAAAAATCGAAACTAAGCTCAAATCATGTGAAATTGGTCTCATATTGAAGCTAACAGGACAACCTTTCATTTTCCACAAGTTTCATTCCATTTGGTTAAGTATACCTCGAGTTATAAGTCCTGAAAGTCGACCTTCTTGAACCACCCTATTTTGGCCTAGATTGGATATAGAGCAACTTCCTCGAATTACTGGGAACAATTGGGACCATAACAAACTCAGAATTTCATATTGGGATATTCCCCTATGTGTAAGCTTTCTAACAAAGTTGGTTTCACTCAATTTGGAGTTGTATAGAGTGAGATATACCCTCTTCAAGTCACCCTGCCCGGATGAAAATCCTGAACCCTAGGTCAAACTTCAAAAATTCATATCTCTCGTAATACTAATCCAATAACCTTATATATATGTATGGAAAGCCCTGGATGTCTACTTTCATCTAAAAATGGTTTCATCAGATTTACCTGGCTGTAGGCGACGTCGTACACTCCGTCATACGGACTACCGTGGAATTCCTCACCAAGACAGCATCCTGATTCTTCTCTCCTTCTAATTTTCTCTTCTAACCATACTTTCAACTCAAGATTTCCTATTAATCCTATCATAATCCATCATATATATCCAATATATCATCCAATACATAAAGAAAAGCACAATTCAATACCACCATAGTACAAGGAATTTCAAGAATAGAAGTAGAATCCTACCTCTTTGGAGTATGACCCTGCTGAATTTGAGTTTGGATTGCTGGAACCTTGACAAAGCTTGGAGATTTAATAGAGTAAATTGAGAGGGGAAGAGAAGAAGAAGGCTGGAGCAAGTGGGAGAGAAGGAGGCGTAAATCAGCCTCAAATGAGAAGAGAAGTCTGACTTAAATACATGGAGGTAGTTGGGATTGTGAGTGTTGATTGGTTGAAATTTTGTGATTGAAGTTCGGCCATGTCTCTCACTCTTGTGGCCAAACTGCTCTCCACGTCATCCCAAAAGTGGGATACGCTTTCGTTCTACCTGAAATCGGAAATCTTCTCCATAATACTTGAAGTCGGAACTCGTGACCTTTTACATTGCTTGGGCTGAAGTCGGATGTCGGAACTCGTACCACCTTGTTTGTGACTTGAGGAAATCTTGTCTGGTTTATTTCGAGACTTAGAATCAAGGTCGGAGGTCGGAAGTCATGTCAAATGATCTCGGAACTCCCAGTTCAAAGTCGGGACTCCTTGTAATAAGCTCGAATATCGGAACTTGGGGTCCATTCTAATTGAGTTCAACTCCAAGGCCGGAACTCGTTACATTAAACTCGGAGTTCGATACTTGTATCATTGTGTTAAACTATAACTTCTAAGATCGGATGAAGCATGAGGTCTGAGGTCGGAATGAGGATGCTTAAGGTCGGAACTCGGGTGATTCAAATCACATTTCCAAACCCAAGTACTTAAACCCGGAAGTCGATATCTTATATTTGATGAGATCGAAAACCGGGTATAATGTCTTTGAGACATGAATTCGGATACCGGTGAATCACGTTCATGTTGTTCGGACTTGAAGGTTAAGTCGGAAATCAGTGAACTATGCTGACACTTGTAGACGAGCTCGAAAGTCGAATATAATCCATTTTATGTGAAGTTGGAAGATGAAGTCGGAAGTCGGGAAGGACATGCAGATGAACTCGGAACTCAAAAATAATATCCTATTGAAATTCAAAGATGAAGTCGGAAATCGTATCCCTTGTGTTTGAAACTTAAGATCGGAAATCGTAAGTTATGCCATTTCATTTGGGATTTGGAGATGAAGTTGGAGGCCGGAGCTGTGACCATTTCAGTGAAATGAGGAAGTCGGTAAGGTTGGCAGGTAACGAAGTCGGAAATCGAAAACTGTGTGTAAGGAGGTTGGAAATTGGGACGTTACATAACACACTTTATCGGTCAAACTTAACACTAGGGTATGTATTTACATACTTGGGTTAGAAAAATAGCAACCCACACAGCAATCAATCCAGAAAATAATTATTATAGTAGCAAATTATCTCAAAAATTCATGAAAATTTGCTAGTTGGTCCTTTGGGATGTTAATAGTATTTTATAAAAATTTTGTATCAGTTTCTTAAGAGTAATTACTGTAATAAGATCTTACAACCCGGATAGGTCAAATTCCTATTTTTAGCTAGGCAGTTCCAGTTTCAAAATTTATTTAATATAGTAAAACATTTCTAAAAATTCCAGAAAAAATTTTATTATATTTTCATATGTTATTTACATGTCACAAAAATTTGGAGTCAAAATTCATAGAATTACTATACTAACAAAAATGGAAAATTTTGGTATTTCCAGAAATACACCTGTGTTCTAGAATAAAGTAGATTTGGCACGAATTTTTAAAAATAGTAAACCTTCACTAAAAATTATAAAAATTTATAAGAGAGTTTATAAACATGTTATATTCAACATATAAAATTTTTTGACTAAAATGATGAGAGTTTCAATGATAAAAAAATCGCATACTCACAATAGTCCAGAGAAATAGGTTAAGTTCCAACAGCGTACTTTATCAAACGATCAAGGAATAAGTACATAATCACCATCAAACACACACAAAGCCAGCATTTTCATGCATACACATGCAAGAGGCAGAGTATAGGAAATCAAATAAGCAAGAACAAGAAGCATATCAGCCTAAAATCCTACTCTTAACAAAGATAGTTTAGCCTCACTATGAGACTACCCCCAAATAACCCTGTATAAATTTGCAAACTATCCCTCCTCCTCACCACAAATCTCTTCACCAAATTTACATCAATTTATACTCTCAAATATGACATAAAATAGAATAAATTTTTCCCAAGAACCAAGCTCCAGCCATAGCCACAAGGAGAAAGAGTTGAGCCAAAATTAATCAAAACCAACATCAAGAGCAAGGATTAAAATCAACCAAAACTATAAGATCCTTGGGAGAGTTAAACAAAAGAAAAACCCCCTACCTTGAAAGATGATGGAAGAGCTTAAAAATGATGTGGGGGTGGTGATGATGATGAACTCAAAGCTTGAAGGGAAACAAGAAAGTGGAATAACTCAAGTTTACTCAAGTGTATGGCTCACAAAGTTTTCCTTCTTCCTAAAGATGAAGAAGAAGGATTATGTAGACACTCATACACACAACAATAGTTGTTTTCTCTCCTTTGCTTTTGCTACCGTCATGTGTTCTATTGAAGGAAATCGGGGTGAATGACTCATAATACAATTGCACACTCAATCTCACACAAGCACATACCAACTATACTATTTATATCCTATTTTAATTATTTTCTTCCAAACTTGGTCTCCAAGTTTAAGGCTGGTGTGGATAAGTGTCCTAGATCAAAGGATGAGAAATTTTCTGATTATATGTCTCTAATATTTTAATTAGCTATTTTTCTTATAATTCTAATCATTTAACTTGTGATAATTAAGTTAGATTTATTTAATTAACACGGCCTAACTTTTAATAGCCCACAAAATTATAGTTGGTCCTTCTAATTATTCTAAGCATGCCTCTAAATTTTCAGAATTTTTCTCAATCATTTGCCTATTTTCAAATTATTTTTCTTAATCCTACAATTTACTAATTAACACCTAAAAACCATAGAAAATTCAAACAAGCTTTAAAAGTTCTAATTTTAATTTTGTAAGCTATTATAACCTTAATTATCCTTCAGAAAATTTTTCATAATTTTCTCGAAAATTATTCCTATTTTTGTTTCTAAATTATTATCGAGTTCCAGGTAGAAATAGTTCAATTAATAATTGCTTAATTATTAAGAAAAATTCCAAAAAAATTTCTAGTGTCTATTAACCTTTTTTAGGGTTAAACTGGCTAGAAAAATTACTAATATAGATTTTCTATTATTATTTGAAAATTTTAATTCTTTATATTAATATTAAAGCACAATTAATTTTATATCTAAGCATAATAAATCAAAGTATTAAGCTAATGACTATAGGGGATATTACACAAGCTCCTTTTGAAAAATTTCAGAGATTAATCTCATATGAGTATGGCTAAGTTTCTTGTGCCACATCCATTTTTCATCCACAAAGGATGCTAAGCATTTTACGTTTTGATTTAGAACATCATCTAGATACAATACATAAGTATTATCATGCCTTTTAGCAATAAAAATGATTTTATCTAATATGGAGTCTTTTATTATGCAATGAGAAGGTTCAAAGACAACTCGATAGCCTTGGTCACAAAACTAACTAATGCTTAGGAGGTTGTGAGTCAATCCTTCAACCAATGTAACACCCTCCCAAGTATAGCACTATGCTTAAGTCATAGTACCACACCCTCGGATTGTTATCAAGCACTGAATCCGACCTTATTTGACAAAGAACTTCAGCCATCCTCGGAAACTTCTGAAACTATCTGGAGATAACACGGAAATAGGAGTGAGAATTATAAATTCTCAGTAGGATTCTCTAATTATCATACATAATGTCTTCGTTATCATCTCCAGTTTGCTTCGGTTTATTATGAAAAAGGTGAACATGTTATACAAGCTATTTAATTTTACATTTCGAAAAATATATTATCCGAAGCAAAATTCATTTTATTTATATACTTGTCATTTGGGAAGAGCCCATACAAATCAATTCATGAATGATATCATGGAGAATAATTACAACATATTAAACTACACATAACATTTGCACATAACTTTATCTGTACCTGAATTTATGCATACACATAAAATTTGCTTTTCTTTCTTCATCTTTCTTTTTCATCATAAAATCTTTACATGCCACATTCCAGAGTATGATCGCCATGTCATACCCCATCAGAGCGTGATCACCATATCACGTTCCTTAGGGTCAATTGGGGTCATAACAAACTCGGAATTTCATATTGAGATGTTCCCTTATGTGTAAGCTTTCTAACAAAGTTGGTTTCATTTGATTTAGAGTTGTGTAGGATGAGTTATACCCTTCTAAAGTCACCTTGTCCAGATGAAAGTCCTGAATCCTAGGTCAAACTTCAAAAATTCATATCTCTCCCAATACTAATCCAATAACCTTATATGATATATGTATGGAAAGCCCTGGATGTCTACTTTCATCTAAAAATAGTTTCATCAGATTTAACCAGTTGTAGGAGGCGCCGTACACTCCGGCGTACAGACTGCCGTGGAATTCCTCACTAAGACAGCATCCTAATTCTTCTCTCCTTCTAATTTTCTCCTTCTAACCATAATTCTAACTCAAGATCTCCTATTAATCCAATCATAATCCATCATAATACATTCAATAATTCATCAAATACATGGAGAAGAGTACAATTTCATGCAATCATAATGCAAGTAATTCAAGAATAGAAATAGAATCCTACCTCTTTGGAGTATGATTTGAGCTAAGTGCTGAAACTTGAAGTGTTAGAACCTTGCTAAGCTTGAAGGAGTGATGGAGTTGATTGAGAGCAGAGAAGAAGGAGGTTGGAGCAAGAGGGAGAGGGAGAGTGGCATAGATTAGTCAGAAATGAGGGGGAGAGTCTGACTTAAATACATGGGGGTAGTTGGGATTATGAGTGTTGATTGGTTGATATTTTGTGATTGAAGTTCGGCCATGTCTTCCACTTTTGTGGCCAATTTGCTTTCCACGTCATTCCAAAAGTGGAGCTCGCTTCCATTCTACTGAAATCAGAACTCGTCCTTATTCCACTTAAAGTCGGAACTCGTTCCATTTTGTTTGTGACTTGAGGAAATCTTGTTTGGTTTATTCGGACCTTGGAAGCGAGGTTGGATATCGGAAGTCATAGAGCTTACAATCACATAATCTCGAAACTCTTATTCCAACTCGGGAACATCAACGGAAATGAAATCTCCTAGGAATTAACTCGGATGTCGGAACTCAGGTATGATGGAAATCAACTCAAAGATTCGAACTCATGTCCATTGAGTTCCACTCTAAGGCCGGAACTCGTTACATAAAACTCGGAGTTCAGTACTTGTAACATTGTTTTAAAGCACCAACTTGGGTCAAGTCCGAAGTCGGAATGAGGATGCTTAAGGTTGGAACTCGGGAATTCGGAATCACAATATCAAACCCAAGTACTTAAACTCGGAAGTCGGTATTTTATATACAGTGTGTTTGATGATGTTGGAAACCGGGTATATTTTCCTTGAAATATGAAGTCGGATATCGGAAATCACGTCAGTCCAAGTTAAGTCGAAAATCGGGAAGCTAATACAGGTGAAGTCGGGAATTTTGCAGACCAACTCGGAAGTCGAAATTTATCCCATTTTACACGAAATCCGAAGGTGAAGTCGGATGTAGGACCTCGTGCTCCTCTTATTTGAGACCCGGACCGAAATTCGGAGATCGTAAATCGGATATTATCACATTTTGTTTGTTGAGGTCAGAAATCGAAAATTGGGACGTTACAACCAACATATCATCAGTAATCAAATCAGAGTTATTCTTACCAATATTATCTAAACCAATGATCTTTGACTTGACACCATCAGCAAACTTCACGACTCCTCCATCTTTAGGTTTGAGGTTTCTAAACCACAACTTGTTTCCAGTCATATGTCTGGAATAGCCATTGTCCATAAACCACTTCATCTTTTGCTGGTGGTGTGATTTAAGATACACCTACATTAGAAGCAACCTTCACCTTAGGTACTTACATTTTTTTAGGTCTTTTTGGTTTAGTAGCTTTTTTGGGCTTTTTCACCTTCTATCTCTTTGCCTTTCTTTTTGAAAAGCATTTTTCAGAAGAATGTCCCTTCTTAAATCAGTAGATACAAATAGGAACTTTGCTTTGAAAATTTTTGGCTGATTTCTTATCTTCTTCCTTCTCATACCCAAGTTCTGTCTTATTAAAATATGGCCTTTGACTACCAAGCATCAAATCCAGATTTTTGGAGCCATTTACCATCTTCTCAAGATCTGATTTGAGAAGCTTAACTATTTTTTGAAGTTCAAAAACATAGAAGATGTGTTTTGAGCAATTTCAAAAACTTTGATTTTTAAGACACTCACATCCTTCTGGAAAAGGGTGTTTTCTTTTAAAAGCTTAGTTTTTTCATGCCCCAGCTTCTTTCTCTCAGTCTTAAGGTTTTCAAATTCAAGGGATAGTTTTTGAAAAGATTTCTTTGAAGAAGCATAATGAAAAGCAAGTGTTTGAGAATCATCCAAGAGTTCATCATATGCTTTCTAAAGATCATTATATGAAAGTTTAGGTTTAGAATTTATAACTTCTATCTCTTCATCAGAGACTATATCTGCCATAAAGTAGAAATTTGCAATTATCTCTTCTTCCTCTTAAGATTCTGCACCTTTTTGCTTCACATCTAGATTTTCCCATGTAGCTATCATGACCTTCTTCTTGGGTGCCTTATTCTTGGAGCTTTCCTTCAGCTTTAGACATTTTGATCTTAGATGTCCAGGCTCCTTACATTCAAAGCAGATGATTTTACTCTGCTTAGCCTTTCCACTTTCGTCCTTTTTAGGGACAAATCCTTTCTTCTTTTTCCTTCTGATCCAGGCTTTAGAAATCCTATTTACTAGATGAGCAATTTTATCTTTTTTCGTCATCGTCATCATTGTTAGAAGGATCTTTTTTTTCTTCATCTAATTCTTCTACAGCCTTCATGACCTTAGAAGAGATGGATCTTCTTTGAGTGGATTTTAAGGCAATGGATTTGCCTCTTTTACTAGTTTCCTTAGAGCCTTCATTTTGTTCGATCTCATGAGTCTTCAGGGACCAAACAAAAGCATCAAGACTACATCAAGAGTGAGTACATTCAAGTCCTTGGCTTCTTGAATGGCTATCACCTTAGGGTGCCAAGCCTTGGAAAGGCTTCTTAGAATTTTTCTCACTATTTCAGCATTTCTGTATCTCTTGCCCAATACTTTCAACTAATTTATGATGTGTATAAATCTCAAGGTTAAGAAAACCAAACCGGGCATTGAACCGGTCAAGGCAGGGGTTCAAAGATTCAAAGGTTCAACCGGGGGTCCGACCGGGACATAATAAAATATATATATTTAATTTTATATATATATATATATATATGATTAATTAAAAAGCAAAAAGTTATATTAAATTATTAATAATAACATAACTAATGCAAAATAATATTTATTATGAGGTACTTTATCAAATATTTTAAATATAAAATTTATTTATTTTAATTTTCACTTACATTTCTTTTGAAAAATATTCACAGACAGTATAATAATTATTTTTTATTTTTTATTTTTAAATTAATTTAAGAATATATAGCAAATAAATATACTAAAAGAATCAAGGTTTGAAAAAAAAATGAATTTTTGTTTCGATTGAGCTTTTTCTTTTTTTTTTAATAAAAGAAAAAATAGAATTTTTTTTATCAAAATTAAAAATAAAATAAAATAAAACTGATCAACCGGTTTGACCGATCCGGTTCACCGGTTTTGACCACAACCGGTTTTGTGGTAAAGACCGGATTAGCCTGGGGTCCAGTTCCCAATTGGACCAATCCGACTAGCCGGTTCGGTCCGGTTTTCTCTTCCTTGATAAATCTAGTTGTCATCTCGTCAATATTTTCATATTCCAACATCTTGAACATTTCATATTGATGTATCAACATAGTGAGCTTAGTTTCTTTAACTCGATCAGTACCTTCATGAAAAGTCTGAAGCCTATCTCAGGTTTCTTTGATAGAGTCACATGAAATTATTTTGTCATATTCACTTTTGCTTAAGGCACACGTGAGAAAGTATTTGGCTTTTGGCATTTATCTACACCTTGGCTTTTTGTTGGTTAGTCCATTAGTTTCTAGGAATCACTCTGATACTACTAGTGAGGCCTGATCAAGATCAGCAAGCACATGAGGAATAGGTTACTCAATGGTTGGGACATAGTCACCATTTTCGACGAGCTCCCACACATCTATGCTAGTAGACTCAATGAAGAGTCTCAGTCTATCTCTCTAGTAGGGATAATCTTCACCGTTGAAGTATGGAGGATGGTTGATGGAGTGTCCTTCAACAAAGTGATTGATCTGTTGTGCCATATCCTAGGATCTTTTAACTTTGCAACCATTTGGAAGCTTAACCCCAAAGGCCAAGCTCTAATGCCAATTGTGAGAAGAAGTAGCATGAGAAGCAGGGTTGAATTATGTTTCTTAAAAACTTTTTTCATTCCTGAAAACTTTTTAAACAAACTTTCTCAAGTCTATGGACTTGAAATGCAGAAGTGTTTTGAGTTAGAAACAGAAGTTATTATTTTCACAATAACTTTGTTAGGCAAGAAATAAATAAGCACACAAACTAATAAATAGACTATAAAGGTGATTTTATATTGGTTTGGCCAACAACTTCCTACATCCAGTCTCCAACAACTTAGTTGAGATTTTTATAAACAGAGTATTCTTTGTCCAAGTTTCTCTAAGGTTTTATAGCTAACCAGTTCTTCCTAACCCCTCCAAGCTAATAGTATTTTATCCTAACCTCTCTAAGCTCATAAAGACCACTACCGGGTCAGATTACAATAATAAGATTGAATGGTTTGTGTTTGGATTAACATTCACACTAAACCACTCAAAGGTGTATAAGACACTTAAGTACAATGTGCAGTGACTTCTCAATAGTCGCACTAAGGGGATATTGGCTAATACAAAGCAGATGAGAAGATTTTCTTTTCAAGAAGTTATAACAAATAACTTTCTAGACGTTCAAAAAGTTGAGAAAGATAAAAGCTTGATAGATATTCAAATGCACATAGTTCTTAACTGACTAACTTCTTCTTCATCATCTTTTAGGTTTATATAGGCTTCAAAAATCTAGCTGTTGAGACTTCATGTCTTGAGCCTAGAGCTTTTTGATCCACTAGTCTAAGATTGGAGAGAGAAGTAGGTTGCTTTCTTTCTCAACAAGTAGGAACATCACGAAAGAAGAAAACTAGCGTTGAGTCCATCAACTTTTCAGACTTGTCAGCGCTTCTTTTGGATCTGGTTTTGTCAAGTTTGACCTTAAGGAACGATTCGTGAATCATGCAGATGATGCTTTGAGGGTGAGGTACTTCATGTAAATCAACTTTTTGGAGGTCACCCTTCTCGATAAAGCCTTTTGGACAGTTCATCCTTTTGAGGTGCTCGTAATCCTTTTGATGGCATGATTTCCTTTTGATGACATAAATACATCCTTCTAATCCTTTTGATATGCTTCTTAAGAGAGAGATCATAGATTTTCTTGACAAAAAGTTCTTTCCTTGTGGCATATATGCGAGATATATATAAGAACTTTTAACTTTGTATGATCTAATTCTCATCCCTTGTGCATATTGTGTGATCTAGTGCAAATAGAAATAAACATTTGAACGAACCATTAGTTCCACACAAAAGATTTTATTAAGAATTGATTTGTTATTCATCAAAACCCTTGGCTCGATAAAGCTCAAGCCAACAAGGGGATTCTAAAGGGCATTGGAGTTTACACAATTATCCAAACATTTCAATTTCAAGTAGTTCCCCACCATCATACTCACATCACACTTAAATAGATATGTAACAATACTGGGATGCAACATAGCACTTTCATTTAAGAACTCTTGGCTTCAAGATTAGAATTTTTTTTCAAAAGAGATTAGTTCAAGCTAATTAGTACTTGTATCACAATTAAATTTAAATTCCAAGTCTTTGACCTATGCTAAGGGGGTAGTCTAATACCCTTATTATCCTAATATTGGTAACACACCTTTTCTTGATATACACACCTTTAAACCAACTCTAAACCTTCTTAAACTTACCCCACATTATTATATATGGTCCAAGGCACTTAAATTCACCATAATAACTCTAAATACTCAACCAGAACATGGTTTTGGCTACCCTCAAGCACATAGCCGAAAATGACTCTATAAACTAGGAAACTTGACTAGTTAACACCTAACTCTCTAATAATTCACTTTAAACCAATTCCAATCATTCAAGGATATTTTTAATGTCTATATAACCCAAATAATCCAGCCTAAAAATAGTTTTGCTATCTATTAGGAGATAGGAACCAAAATTCACCTTTCTAGTGGCTTAAAGGAATTAGTTTAGGTCCAAAATTGTTTCTACTTATTCTTTCACAAAACCAACTACCCAAAGACAATTTTAGCCTCCATATATCATATATTTTAATGGGTAAAATCAGTTTGCATTAATTCCTTTGGCATGATAATTAAATTTCCATCTTTCTTAGTTGATAGTGTAGGATTCTAATCATCCTTTTTGTGACAAAGCTCAAGTTGATAATCCTAACATGTTTGTATCCATAATTTCACTTCCTTTTAGGGTCAGCTAAATTATTTAAACCTATAAGAACCTCAATCTCACATTAAATTTTGGGGTTTCAAGTCTTGACCCATAATTCTACTTTAACTAGTTTATGTCATAACTTGATTAATTGTCTTTCGAAGGGTCTCACATCACAAAAACCATTTTAGAGTACTCACCTAGGCTAATATAAACTAAATCTAAGCTTAAAATACTTCAGTATGTGTAAACTCACAAACCCTAGAATAGTAGCTCAATATATAAAGCACATTAATTCACAAAATAAAGCAAGAGAGTTTTAGAGATTAGGGGCGGAAATAGGCCAAGCGGCCTGCTAGGGGCCTATGGCCTAGCCCGCCTGGTCTATTTAAAAATAGAATCAAGCTTAGGGTAGTTTCAAAGTCTATTTTTCTTCTCAGGCCAGGCCCAAGCTCAATTTAAAGACTATCAAACTTGAGAGGCCGGCCTGGGCCTATTAAGATTATATGCATATGTACATATTGTATAAATTGCTAAAATATCTAATATGTGATCTGAACCCATGCTGTGCACATCAAAAGACCTATCAGCCACCTTACTTGCCACTACACCACTACTCTCTTTTAGTTATAATATACATATTTTATTACTTTATGTTTTCATATTATCTCAATCTCATTCAAAACAATTAAACAAAACAAACCCTATTCGCTCTTCACTCCAGACTCACTAGCCCTTTCTTTGGTCTTCACTCCACCACTTCATTCATTTTTTCTCAACCCCTTTCAAGTTGAAGTTGCTCAAGCTTCCACGTTTTGCTAAGCTTCCATTTTCTGCTGGCTACTGGTAAGCTTCCACATCATCCTGCTGTTGCACTCACGTCGTCCTGCTGCTGCTGCTACACCCGCGTTGTAACATCCCCACTTTCGTAAGCAAAACGTAATGGGAATTTTGAATTATTTCTCTTAGGCAGTGTGAGAATTTCTCATGCAGCGCTATGCCATGACGATTCTCACACTTGGAATTATAGGGTAGTGTAATGCTGCCGTTGAAAATATGGCACTGCCCTATGTTAAAAATTAGGAAATGACAACAGTGCCCTTGTAAACCTTTATCAATTACAACGACACCCAAAATTTTTAGAAATTATATTTTGACCCCAAAGAATTATTTCCACAACAATCCTTGGACTTTTTATAAAATGACCTTTGTGTCCACCCCATAACTTTTTATAAAATGACCCTTATGTCCCCACATCTATAGGATTAGCAGAATAGGGTTTTAAACGGAGCAGAATCGCGTGGTGAAAGCGTAGAAGTTTAAATCTCTGCTGATTGGGCCATGGAGACAGTCAGGTGTGAAATGACGTGGGATGCCCCTGGACTTGCTCAAAATTACGAAACGAAAATGTCTAATTTACTCCGTTAATTCACTTATTCGGTTTCAATAGTTATGTAAGGACAATTAGAAGTTAATTAGATATCAATCAAGAGCTAATTAGATATTAGTTAGAGAGATTAGGCTTAAGATAAATTAAAATGAATATATAGATATCTTACAAACTATTAAGTAACTATTTACTGGTTTGGAGGAAATCGATAACTATTCGGTGTTCTAAATCATGCAGGCTTCTAATCAAGAGAATTTTACACTGATAACCTTAGGTTGAATGGCTGAAATTCAGCCACCTCCACCACCATAGATGGCGGCATATGGGAGCCACATGATGAGGAAATTTGGCCAAATCATGACCATTGAAGCTAAATATCTCAAGTCATCATTATCTAGTCATAAAGCCTAGAAAAAATCTCACCCACCTCCCTCATTTTTACGCCTCCACCAATGCTTCAGCCTTCTCTCATTTATTCTCCTTCTTCTTTCTTTCTTCCCTTACCTCCATGACCAAGAACTTCAAGCTCAAGATTGGAAGCCTTCTTGACCTCAAATCCTCTTGCTCCTTTTATGAAAATTGATCCTCACCTCCTTCTCTACAAAACCCCTCTAACAATTTCATGATTAAGCACCAAATAGAACCTCCCCACATTCATATGAGCTGCTGCCATGATGAAGAAAGAAGGCTAGGAGTTGGTTCTTGGCCTCCTTGCTTCCATAGCTTCAAGGATTTCAAGGTAGGTAGCTCAAATCCTTAGTTGTTTGATGTATTATATGACTATGTGGCTGCTATGTTCCTCTCATGCCATATTTGTATGAGGGTGCTTTGATGTTCTTCTAATGTTTTGAGGTGAGGAAACTTGGTTTAAGTTGAAGAATTTATCAAAAAACTCAAAGGGGAGCTGGACAGAATCTGTCTTGTGAGAAAACCCTACGGCGTCCGTACTGGCGGAGTGTACGGCTCCACCTACAGCCGTAGGAAGTGGATGAATATATTTTTATATGAAATTATACATTCAGGGATTTCCATACATATAAAATATAAGGCCATTGGATTAGTATAGAATTAGTTATGAATTTTTGAAGTTAGACCTAGAAATCTGGGTTCTCACCCGGGCAGCATGGGTTGAGAAGGGTGTATCCCACCCTATACAACCTCAAATTGAGTGCAACCAAAGATTTTTGAAAGCTAACACATGATAGAAAATCCCATAAAAATTTCAGAATTTAATTCGTTTTCATTTGTTCCCAGCACATCAATGAAGTTGGCTTAGATTTAAACTGGCCTAGAACAGGACAGCCCAATAGGGTAATTTTTCGAGACTCATAACTCAAAATCCACTTAGGCAAATGACATGAAACTTTATTCATTTTAAAGCATGTTGTGCTAGCTTCATTTTGATATAAAATTTGTATAATTTCATCTAGTTTTCGATTTTTAGTGAATTTTCTTCTATAGGAACCCAATACTGGCTAAGAACAGGACATGCTAAGATAAAATGTTTATATCTTGAGTTATACAACTCAAAATGAGATGGGACTAAAGGGATTAGAAACTAGGCATATAAGGCTGTAACATATCCAAAAATGAGATTTAAATGAGTTGAATTGGATAAAAATTGGGGCATGCCAAATTTGGGCAGAACAGGGAGGGACAAACTGAAACCTTAATGATGCTTGATTTGGAATTATTGAATGATGCTATGAATATATGTATGTAGTTGCTGGTCTATTCTGAAATTGCAAGTTTGTATATTTGTACTGGTTGCCTGGCACTATGCATGGGGAAGCGGACTCGATCCGTCATGCTGCCGAATTTTCGGCAAGAATTTATGAAGACTTATGCTATGGATGATTATGCTTTGAATATATTTACGTCTACATGTCATACTCATGTACATCATGCATGCAAGTATATCTTTAGAACATGATATGATATATAAAGTATGAGACATACTCATGAATGCACCAACCGTCTGCATGCATGACAAGATATGAAGAGGAGAAGATAATAAGAACTTGCAAGAAAGATGTACCAAGCTACCACGTGAGGCATGGCATAGACCCAGCTAGCATGGGCCAGAGCGGTACTGTCTAAGACTTGGGCCAGCCCCCGACCAGATTTAAGGGGAATAGAACGATGTGAGGGTCGGGGAAAGTAAACCCATCACTCATGTATAGGTACGAGCTCGGACCTGAAAAGCAGGCTATCATCCAGGGGTGAGAGAGGCCATTCACCTCTGGGGGACCAAGTATAGAAAAGCAAGGTTAAATTGCAAGTTAAAGAGAGAAATGAATTAAGTCAAGTGCACTTGCATACAATCAAATACAAGCATCTATATATGCATTTCTAATCATCTCATTATGTCATGATGCTATTATGACTCTTACCGAAGCATATTGTACTATCTGTATCTCTATGTCAGTCATATGAAATGGCAAATGGTTGTTAAAATATGACCCGCTTCGAGAACGGTATTTTCAACTTAAAATTGAACCACTGTGTGTTTATATGTGCTCATATTTTCATAAGAAACCGAAGCGGCTGGAATGTTTATGATGGCATTATAAAACTGTTTTGAGTTACCTACTGAGAACCTTAGGTTCTCCCTGCCTGCTTGTATGTTTTTCTTTTCCGTAAACATTCCAGCACCCAAGTTGGAAACCAAGTACGAAGCAGAGTACAGGGCCATTCATGGAGAAAGTATTGGGCGTAAGCCAGATCAAGAGATCATTAAAGCTAGTAACGACTAGTCAAAAGTAGACGCTGTGTATTATATCAGTCACAGTTTCTTTTAAAGTGTAATTATATTATATTTTTCCATGTATCAGAGACTATTAGTCGGTAATAAAGTAAGCAGTTAAAGGGCCATGTATTATATTTCCCATATCTTAAAGTTTTCTTAGCACAGTGACAACCTCTTAATATAACTCCATGACTCGAGCATGGCTTATATAATAGAGGGTGTTACACGCGTCATCTTGCTGCTGCCGCACCCGTGTCATTGGAGCTGCTACACTATCGGAGCCTCACTGTCGTCACTGGTTTTGGATCTGTCTTAAGGTATGTCTCAACTCTCACTCACATTATAGATTGCTCACATTATAGACAGCTACTATGATTAAGTTTGTGTTTAATGGAAATATACATCAGTGGTAACATTTTGAATCTGATTATTATTCTAGTTTTGTAGTGTTTGTCTTGTTTTTTTTTTTTTTTTGCTAAAACCGAAATTGCTATTGATTTTTGTAGTTCTTTCTTTTTTTGGTTTTTGTATTTTGATTAAGTTTGTGTTTCTTTTTTTTTTTCTTTTTTTCCTTTTTTTGGGGTTGAGCTTGGGAGTTTTAGTTCTTTTGATTCTATATGAATAAATACCGAATGGAAATCAAAATTGGGGAAAGGTAACACATTCCCTATTCTGATTGCTATTAATAATGGGTCTATTCTAATTATGCCAATTTTCAAACAAAAATGTTGTTCTGTTTCAGAATCGAGGTATGTTATTTTGGTTAAAGTCTTTGTTTACTTGATTAAGTTGTCATATGTTCTACTTGGTATTAATAAACTAAAATGTTTGTTGAGTTTATGTTACTTTTAAGTCTAATTAGGTAATAACTCTTTGTTGTGGGTTGTTTACATGCAATTGAAATTTGTACTAAATGTGGGTTGTTTTTATATTACATGTCTAGTTAATGTCATCTAACTTTGAGAGTGAAACAATGTCATCTACTTCTGGTCCTCCCAATGCTAATGAGGTTAGTCAACCAACACCAACACCAACACCAGAACATTCAAGTCAACTAACTAATGATCAAAATGATGGTGATGATAGCATCATTAAGAAGAAGAGGCAGAAAACCTCACCAATTTGAAATGATTTTGATCAAGTTGAAAGTTCTGAAGGGGTAAAAGCTGTTTTCAAGTATTGCAAATATGTATTCTCTTACTCAAGAAAGGGAGCTAGCACTGTGCATCTCTAGAGACATTCCAAAGTTTGCTTACAAAAGAGGTTGCATCTTACTTCACAACAGAAACAACCTATCATTCCATTTCAACCTTCCAATTTGAGCATTAATCCATTTGTGACCCCAGGTGCTAGATATTCTAATTAGAAGATGAGACAAATAATTGCTACTGCAATCATGGTACATGAGCATCCTTTTAACATTGTTGAGGATGAAGTTTGGATGTGGGGCTTTCAGTATGCAAATTCTGAATTTCAAAAGATTTCTCGCAAAATAGATAGAAGTGATTGTTTAGCTATTTATGGGGCAGAGAAGAAACAATTGAAGGTCTTGTTATAAAGTCTGAGCAAGATCAGTTTGACTACTAATATGTGGAGATCAAGTCATCAAGTAGCTGAATACATGGTTATCACGGGGCACTTTATAGATGTAGGATGGAATCTTCAAAAAAGAGTTTTAAGTTTTGTGAAAATGTCTGCTCCAAGACACGGAATTGATGTGGCAGATGCTATTTTCAAGTGTTTGACGCCTTGGGGGATTGAAAATAAGGTGTTTTCAGTGTCAGTTGATATTGCTTCTTATAATGATTCATGTCTAAGGGCTCTTAAGGATAGCATATCGGATAATAGTTTATTATTTACTAGTGGTAACTTGTTTCATGTCAAATATTGTGCACACATTTTAAACTTGTTGGTGCAAGATGACCTTGGTAGAATTGAGGACATTATTTATAATGTTTGTGAGAGTGTCAAGTATATCAACTATAATAATTAGAGGCTAAAAGCATTTTGTGATATTGTTGAGCAAAAACATTTGAAAAGAATAAGCTCATCATTGATTGTCCAACAAGGTGGAACTCTATGTAACACCCTCCCAAGTACAGTACTATGCTTAAGTTATAGTACCACACCCTGGAGTTGTTACTATTACCTGAGCAGACCTTATCTGACAGCAACTTCAACCGTCTTCGGAACTTCTTGAGCTATTTGGAGATAACACAGAAATAGGAGTGAGAATTTTGAATTCTCAGTAGGATTCCTTAAGTATCATACATAATGTCATTGTTGTCATCTCCAGTTGCTTCGGTTTTATTATGAAAAATGTGACAATAATATACATACTGTTTAATTTTATAGTTCAAAAATATATTATCCGAAGCAAAGTTTATTTTACTCACACACTTGGCATTTGGGAGAGTCCATACAAAATCAATTCATGAATTATACTATGAAGGATAATTGAAACAAATTTAAAATACAATAGCACAAATATATTGAACACGTAAAATCTGCACATGACTTTACTTGTACTTGAATTTATGCATGTACACAAAATTTACTTTTCTTTCTTTATTTTCCTTTACTTGTTACACACATTTCAGAGTATGATCGCCATGTCATACTCCATCGAGATGTGATCGCCATGTCACATTCCTTAGGAATATGTTTTTCCTGCCACGTCCCAGAGTATGATCGCCATATCATACTCCATCAAAATGTGATCGTTATGTCACATTCCTTAGGGTGTGGGATCGTCATGCTATATTCCAGAATATAATCGCCATATCATACCCCATCAAAGCGTGATTGCTATGTCACGTTCCTTAGGAATATAGACTCATCATCATATCTTTATATGCCACATTCCAAAGTATGATCGCCATGTCATACCCCATCAAAACGTGATCGCCATGTCACAATCCTTAGGAATATGGGACCTTCATTCGGTACTTACACTAGCTGGGTCATGCTATGCCTCATGTAAGTCCTATCCCCTATACTTACACTAGCTGGTCGATGCTATGCTTCATGTAAGTGGGATGCTTGCATATGCTTTAATCCTTGTTCTTTAACTGCCTACACTTGGAGACACCCAAATAACTGCCTCCAAGTGAAGGGATTTGCATTTTATATGTTCATGTCCTTTTATTCTCATACATAATCATGCATAGACGTGCTGAACGTACTCATACATATACTTTATCATTTATTTTCATATACTTGTATTCATACATACGCTTCATCATTTATTTTCATAACGTCATAACTCATATTATACTTAAATTCATCTTTGCATATAAACATTCGTAGTTTCATAGACTTCTGCCGTAAATTTGGCAGTATAATGGATCAGATCTGTTTTCCCATAAATAGTGCCAGTTCTCACAGACAAATCAGTTATAGCAGTATAATCAATCTAACATACCTATCGATGTAAAACTTGCAACCATCAACTCAAGCCTTATATGTTCACTAACACTTGTGAAACCATCAATTTGGTCATTCTTGCCAATTCTATTCAGTTTTGCCCGAATTTTGTATAATCCAACTTTACTTCTATTCAACTTATTTAAACCTAAATTTTGGATATATCGTAGCTCTATGTGTCTATTTTCTAACCTCTTTAGTCCCATCTCATTTTGATATGTATAGCTCAAGATATTTAAATTTTACCTCAGCCTATTCGGTCACTGGTCTGAATTATACTCTTAGAAGTAAAAATTCACTAAAAATCGAAAGCAAATCCAAATTATACGAAATTGGTGTCATATCAAAGCTAAAAGGACACCCTTTCATTTGCAATAGGTTTCATTTCATTTGCTTTAGTATAGCTCGAGTTATAAGTCCTGAAACTCGACCTTCCTGAACTATCCTATTTTGGCCTAGTTTGGACACAAGGTAAATTTCTCGAACTACTGGGAACAAATGGGATCATAACAAACTCGTAATTTTATTATGGGATGTTCCCCTATGTGTAAAATTTCTAATAAAGTTAGTTTCACTCAATTTGGAGTTGTGTAGGGTGAGTTACACCCTCCTCAAGTCACACTACCCAGATGAAAGTCCTGATTCCTATGTTAACCTTCAAAAATTCATATCTTTCTCAATATTAATCCAATGGCCTTATATTATATATGTATGGAAAGATCTGAATGTCTACTTTCATCTAAAAATAGTTTCATCGGATTTAACTGGCCGTAGGCAGAGCCGTACACTCTGCCATACGGACTGCCGTGGGATTCCTCACTTAGGCAGCATCCCAATCCTCCACTTCTCCTAGTTTTCTTCTTCTAACTTTAATTCCAACTCAAGATTTCATATTAATCCAATAATAATCCATCACATACATCCAATATATCATCAAATACATGAATAAGAATAAAATTTCATATAGCCATAGTGCAAAGAATTCAAAAATAGAAATGGAATCCTACCTCTTTGAAATGTGGTTTTGCTAGGTGTTGAGCTAAGTGTTGAAGCTTGAATTGTTGGAACCTTGTTAAGCTTGAAGGAGTGATGGAGTTGGTTGAGAGAAGAGAAGAAGAAGGCCGGAACAGAAGGGAGAGAGGGAGGCGTAAATCAGCTAGAAATGAGAGGGAGAGTCTAACTTAAATATATGAGGATAGTTGGAATTGTGAGTGTTGATTAGTTGAAATTTTGTGATTGAAATTTGGCCATGCTTCCCTCTTTTGTGGCTAAATTGCTTTCCACGTCGTCCCAAAAGTGGAACTTGCTTCCATTTTATCTGAAATTGGAACTCATCTTGATTCTGCTTAAAGTCGGAACTCGTGCTATTTACTTGCCCCTCGAAGATGAAATCGGATATCGGAAAACTTGACTGGTTTATTCGAAACTTGGAAGCAAGGTCAGATGTCGGAAGTCGTATAGCTTAAATCACATAATCTCAGAATTCCCCATTCAAATTTGGGAATGCCAACAGAAATGGAAAGCTCCTGGGGAATAAACTCAGAGATCGGAACTCGTGTATGACTTGGAAATCAACTTAAAGATCCGAACTCGTATCCACTCTAGTTGAGTTTAACTCTAAGGCTGGAACTCATTACATTAAACTCGGAGATCAGTACTTGTGACCATTGTGTTAAACTATCAATTCGCAGGTCAGAAACCGTGTACACTATTTTGAAACATGAGGTATGAGGTAGGAGCTCACGTACATCTTGCTTGAAACTTGGATATAAATTATGAGATCGGAAATCATGTCCGTTTTCTTTGAGACATAAAGTCGGATATCGGGAATCACGTCCATGCCGTTTGGACTCGAAGGTTAAGTCGGAAGTCGGGAAATTAATGCCAGATGAAGTCGAAAATTATGCTGAAATTTGAAGACTAACACGGAAGTCGGAAATTATCCCATTTTATCTGAAATTCGAAGATGAAGTCGAAAACCATGGGAACTAGAAAGTGAAGTCGGAACTCGGAACTCGAAACTCAGGAATGTTACACTCTACATATAAGATGTTATCTGCTACATTGAAGTTCAAGAATGTCTCTACTGGTTATAAGGAAAGAGAGCCACATTACAACTATGCACCATCAAAAGAGGATTGGAAGAAAGTTGAGAAGATTTGTAAACTTCTAGAGGTGTTCAATTTAGCCACTCATATCATTTCAAGTAGTGATCATTACCCTACTGCAAATTTGTATCTTCCTGAAGTTCGGAGAATAAAACAAGTAATTGACAATGCCATAGAGGATGATGATTTCTTCATGAAAGACATGGCAATTTCAATAAAGGAAAAATTTGACAAATATTAGGGGGAGTAAAATATGGTAATGGCCCTTGCAAGCATTTTGGATCCTAGATGCAAAGTATATGTTATTAATTATTACTTTCCTTTGATTTATAAACTTGATTATGTGGCTTCTAAGAATGTGGATAAAGTGATGAATTGATTGCAATTGATGTATGATGAGTATGCTGACAAGTATAGGGGAGAGACAGCTACTAGTCATGAAGTTGACATCAGTGCCAACAATTCTGCCTCCAATATGACTAGTTCTATAGTTACTGGATTTGAACAAATCGTGAGCATTGTTCGTGAAAAGCAAGCATTCCCTCCAATGAAATCAGAATTGGAAGTTTACTTTGAGGAGGGTGTTTACAATCCTGAGGGTAGTTCTAGCTCCTTCAGCGCCTTGGAATGGTGGAAAAATAATAGCCTCAAGTATAAGATTCTATCTAAAATAGCTGCTGAGGTATTAGCTATTCCAATTTCAACAGTGGCATTAGAGTCCACATTTAGTGCTCAAGGAAGAGTTATGGATGAATATCGTTCTAGATTAAATGAAGACTCAATTGAAGCACTTATTTGTGATGGGGATTAGCTTTACAACAAGTATAGTTTAAAGAAAAAACCAAAGGTACATTTTCCATTGTTTAGATATTACCTTTTTCTTATAGTTATTACTTGTTAAATTGTGTTATGATCGAATGATATATTTGATGTCTTATTCTTTAAGGTGTTCGAACAAGAAGAAGAAATTACATTGAAGATTTGATACTTTGCTTAGAGAGATCAACTTCACTTTGTCTTTGTTTGAATTGTTATATGTTGCTGTATTTGGATAATTTAGATTTTAGATATTGTTTTGGATAATTTGGTACCTTTAGCTAACTTGTTAAATTAGTATTTTTGATAATTGGACTGAGTTGTTATAATTTAAATATTGGAAGTGGTTTGATTTTATCATTATGGACAGGTACATAGTTGTTTAGTGGCCTTGCTAGGTATATTTGTAGGTCTAGCCTATTTTGAGGCCTGTATGAAGGGTGGCCTATTTGATATGCAAGGCCTGATTTTGGACAAAGGCCTGGTTTTCGGCTTGTTTAATGCTTTGGCCTGTTGGCCTGCTTTGTAAACAAGCTGTAGGCCAAGCTAGGCTATTGAACAGGGCAAGCTTAGGCCAAGATAAAAGCCTATAATAGGCCACAAGAGAAAAATATCTTGCTTCTCCTTTGCTTCCAACCGCGGCCACAAGGAGAAAAGGAGAGGAAATTTTTGCTTCTTGAGTTGATGGCGAAGAGAGGAAATGGGAGGAAGAAGATGGGGGCTTGAGTTTATGTGTGGTTGTGGAGGTTGATTGAGAGAAATGATGAGGGTTTGGGGAAGAAGAGTGGCCGAGAGTTTTGAGAGGTTGAGCGGGGCGATGTGGTATTGTTATGTTATATATTGAAAGGAGTTTGTATGTTTGAGTGGTATTAGTATTAATGGGTGTCAAAACTCTAGCTTTTAGATTAAGGACAAGACTTGTGACTTTGTCTAAGCCCTTGAACAAGAGGTTTAAAGTGATAGTTATCATTTTATGTCACTCATCAGTACTTTGTGATATGATATGAGCATTCTATTATACTTTAAATCTTTAAATTAAATAGTTATAAGAATTTTATGAAGTTCCATCATAATTCTAAACTGTTTCTAATTATTTTATTAGAAGATATAATTTATTTAATTTTTATCCCTTACAGGATTTTAACTGTGCAAGTAATATGTTATGATCTTATTTAATTGTCTCTATTTAATTTTATTAACTACATTTAAGTGAATAAATTTTTTTGCCATCTCTTTACTTAAAATTTATGATCTCTAAATAATTTAATTTGTAATTTAAATATATTTTGTCTCTTAATGATCTACATAGCATTATTTATTTAAATTTGTAACATAAAGTTACAAACGTGGCAAAATTAGGGATGTTATAATCTAGGCGCACTTTTAGCGACTTGTCTATATAGAGTATATACATTATTTATCATGAAATGCAATAGCGTTGATCCATGTAGTCGAGATTGTTGTTGAATAAGAGCCAAATTAAAAATAAATATCATATATAAATAATAACCGGAAGTATACTTTATCTCACTTGTATTTTTCAAAATTAAATTTTATAATTTCCTATGTCAAATCCCAACTTTTTGCGAAGTGGCTGTGAGATATAACTACATGCATTTTGGTCGCTTGGAAGACAATTGTAAGATTAACTTAGTTTTTGAAAGTGTTTTGATATTAAATAAGTTTTTAAAAGTTAATATGTGATATTATATTATTTGATATTAAATAGGTCTCTAAATATTAAAATATGATATTATTTTACTTTTTCTAATAGTTATGTGATATCATATAGATCACTAAAAATTCATATTTTAACAAAAAAAGGATAAATAGATATCACATATATCTTTTAGGAGTCCAAATGATATTATATTTTAATGAGTAAACCTCTTAAATTAGTTCTTGATGTAACATCTATAAAATTTTATCATTTTTCGCCTAGTTATTCAGTTTTTATCAAATAATTGAGATTAATTAAATTTGACTAAATATTTATTTACGGTTAATTAATTAGCAACTAGAGATATTAGAAGTGAGGGAATTAGATTACAAGCATAGAAGATTTCATAGAAATTTTCCTAAACCAATTTATCGATTTAAAGGAAATCGGTAAGATTTCGGTATTTTAAACTATCGGAACTGAATCAATAGAATTATATACCCAAATTCTATTGTGTCAAGACTGATTACTCAGCCACTTAAATAGCCCTTGGTGGCACCACAAAAGCCACAAAGTGGGTGAGGCATTGTAACACCCTTTATGATATAAACCATGCTCGAGTCATGGAGTTATATTAAAAGGTTGTCACTATGCTAAGAAATATTTAAAATATGGAAAATATAATAGACCCTTTAACTACTCACTTTATTACTAACTAATAGTCTCTGATACATAGATAATAAAATAATTGCACTTTAAAGGAAATTGTGATTGACATAATATACAGCGTTTACTTCCGACTAGTCGTTAGCTAGCTTCAATAGTCTCTTGGTCTAGCTTACGCCCGATTCTTGCTCAATGAATGGCCCTATACTCTGCCTCGCACTTAATTTCCAACTTGGGTGCTGGAATATTTACGGAAAAGAAAAATATACAAGTAGGCAGTGAGAACCTAAGGTTCTCAGTAGGTAAACTCAAACCAATCTTACAGTGCTATATTATCAACGACAATGTTACAATAGCCTATAATTCCAAGTGTGAGGATCATCATGGCATAGCGCTGCCTGAGGAATTCTCACACTGCCTAAGGGAAATAATTCAAAGTTTCTATTACGTTCTGCTTTCGAAAGTGGGGATGTTACATTCTACCCACCTTAAAAAGAATTTTGTCCTCAAAATTCTAGAATTAAGAAGGGTCAAGGAAAAATTCCTTTTAACTTATAGGGATACTCCTCTTCTTGAGTTTGCATCTTGTCTTGAGATTACTTGTCGGTAGCTATGAGGTATTGTCTTAGTATGTACAAAGGATCCATAAGGGTTATGTTGGTGCCCAAGCTTGCCTTGTCTCTATAACGCTTTGAATTATTGTTCAGTTTATTGGAGACTCTTACTTATCTCCCTTGCTCTATATTCTGCTACTCCTGCTTTGTGGTAGCTGTTAAATCTTCCGCCACTTGTACATGAGACCTTAGATATTCAACTCATGAAGATTTGCAATTGCAAAGATTAGCAGCTATTGTCGTAATTGACGTCAATATGTAGTAATGATGATGCCTATGTCAAGTTTTAGGAGGTTCGTATATCCTTTCCTAAGATTCTTATTCACTCAGCTACCCTTAGTTCAATAATAAATTCATCTCCGATACGATTCTTTACAAACATAGGCTTAGGCCTCTTCTCAAGATTATGACTAGGAGCCTTATCTTAAAACTCCTTCTTCTTGGTAAAGTTTGCTTCATGCCTAATGCCTGTAGCAAAATTTCAGGTCGCTCCCACTATACGGATTAAGTCATAAGACTCATAACTCTTTCTATTAGTCTAATATCCTTCTTGATTCCTAGTTATTAAGATACAGGCAATTTAATGTGAAAATCAAAGTCAAAATTCAGATCCTTTTATCGGACCTGCAGAGTTTCCTTACCATATTGTCTTATAAGATGCCTTTCCAATATCTATGCAGAGAGTTGTCGTGGATTATATGAGTGCCAAAATATACTTTGTTTCGCTAACGTTCTGATCCATCATCAGGTTCATTGAGTAAATTCCTCATCCTCCTTGTCATATGTCTGACTACTTGTGCGCTATGTTTTCCGATAACTTTCCAATACTTGTGCCTTGGGCCCTAAATATCAACTGAAGAAGTTCTGCCATTATGAAAACTATCAGCTACAGCAGCAGTCAACTTCGACAAATAGTGGTCATAGTGAATTCGCCGAAGTTTTTCGGGAAGTTAATTAAGCTATATCCAAATTCTCACCTACCTGACCTTCTTTGATCAGTGATGAATCCCTTTCCATTAGATTTTAGGTGTAAGGCTAGAGCTTCCTTCTAAACCATAACTATAGTCCTTGCTTCGAAATCTCTCCTTTTCTTGCGGACTTTATTCCATTTCTCATTATTTGGATCTCGTGTCATTCTTGTTGAACTTCTCAATGATTGTTGCGATACTTGTTCCCTCAAAATATGATCAGCTTCACATAAGGAAAGGATTGGTGGACAACTGAAGTCCCTGCCACTCTTCTACTTTCTTCAATTGATTAGCATGGAGATTCCTCAACTTTTGTTTTGATGTCCACCTCCCATTTTTATGGGCACTAATGTTACCAATCTCATTGGGGGTTTGTTCTAATACAATATATAGAGGTGTGTTAGTTTTAGTGGCTAAATCTCATATTATGCTAACTGCTAAGCCTTCTGGCTATTCTTTGTAATATCTTGCCCCTAGGATGTAATCTATTTATTGTGAGATGGAAATGATGGTCTTGCTTCCCTGTTGAAGTTACAATATGAGGAATTCCCAGAAGGTCACCCATCATAATATTACTCTCATTCGAGTACACTTAACTATGAAACTCTGATGGAACCTAGTGCATTGGTGATGATCTCATTTAATCTGGTCCAAGGTATGGAGAGACTCTTCTGACTGCCTCTAATTCCGACATCGTAACCTTGCCCCTCATGGGGCATGTTTCCGAATCCTTTTTGATCATATATTGGTACATCATTCGGTCTTGCTTAGGGTGCATTAGGTCCGTTGCACTTATGACCGATGCCAAGGCAACCCTACTTGGTATTTCGTACACAATCTTATTTGCACCATAATCTCATACTAGGTAGCTTTGCTCTTTTTAATGGGTCAGTCAGAAATCCAAACTTCCTCTTTTCCTATCTCGCTCGTACTATGTTCTATTGTTCTTGTGGAAACTTGTCTATTTTCATTTGTCAGAACCTACCTTGTGGCTGCTCCCTTGGTCTATCAGAATTTGTTGCATACTTTAAGTCTTTATTACTCTCGTCTGAATCTAAATACATTCTTTATCGAGTTACTCCACCCATAACATATATAATGGTACCTAAAGGCATTTGTTAGACTTTGCCTTTCTTCTCTAAATAGCCTCATTCCTCTACTAATAACATGTTAAAGATGATCCTATCATCCAGTTCCTGTGGTGGCTGAGGTTGATAGAATTTAAACATGACTAGATTTTCTAGCACTTCCTTTATCCCTGAAAGATAGGAAAAATTATACTTGGTTCGTATGCCACCTCTTGTCTGAAAGTGTTCCTACTTCAGGTTAGTAAGAGATATACTGCCTCTCTCTCTTGTTACACTTATAACTTCATTTGCTTTCCATATCGTGTATAATCGTATCTCTATCTTGATTCAATATATGGTTAGATGGGTCTTGTTATAGTTTGCTCAACCGTTTCCATTTCGTAGCCAAGATTCCACTTTGTACTCTTCCAATTTGTAATCGCTATAAGGCTAGTTCCCTGTACCCTTGAGGAAGAAACCACTCCATCCTCTGGACGGGGACTTAAAAAGGTCTCTAGTATACCTAACCAAAGCTTCTACCCTTAACTTCTTTCACTGATTCTCTACTTCATTCATCCACTCTACAAATTTCTTAATGAAGAATCAGGTCTTTATAATGTGGTGTTACCACAATCCAAAATAAAAACCATTGACTGAATTTGCTAGCGATGTACCCTCAAGGTAATCTCATCTACGAAGAAAATAAGGGCACTATCCATGCCACATAAGATAACCTCATCAGCGAGTAATCACCTTACTGCTATCGAGTATTAAGAATACAAAACCAGGTAGAAGAATCCCTTAGATTCAATCTAAAGAAGATAGTCTGGATTGGGTACTCGCAATGAAGCTTGAAACAAGCCCCATCAGGGTGAAGAAGGTTCTTACTCAGCTCGTCTCCAACTAAGATCCTGCCCTTGATGATGGGAAATCCTCGGCTACTCGGCAACACTTTGCAAACAACCCCTTTTGTCGATATAACCATATTTCCTATGCCCATGGCAAACCGTCCGACACAATTTCTTTGATTGAATTCCCAATTCTCTGCACTCCTTAACTTGCTCAATTGTCTACCCCTTTATGCCATCGCTACTTTCTAGGAGTTTCGACCCTCATAATTATACTTAGAAGGTCCCTAATAAGCCTACAGAGTGTTATGGGTTTCTATTTACACAAAACCATATATTGAGATGATCAGGCTCAACATTCAGTCAAGTGCAACATGTAGTCCACAACACTCACAACAAGGCTACCATGCCGAATATTTCTATGCCTTCTTCACTCGAGGACCTAAAAGCATGGTTTATCTAGATTCTCAGAGTATGCCTCAGAAGCATAATCAGTCCATCCACGGGCCTATACAGGACGAACTGCTCTGATACAAATAAATGTAAATATAAACTATGCTCAAGCCATGGAGTTATATTAAAAGGTTGTCACTATGCTAAGAAATCTTTAAAATATGGAAAATATAATACATGGCCCTTTAACTGCTCACTTTATTACTGACTAATAGTCTCTGATACATATATAATAAAATAATTATACTTTAAAGAAAATTGTAACTGACATAATACATAGCATTTACTTCCGATTAGTCGTTAACTAGCTTCAATAGTCTCTTAGTCTAGCTTACGCCCGATTCTTGCTCAATGAATGACCATGTACTCTACCTCGAACTTGATTTCCAACTTGGGTGCTGGAATATTTACGAAAAAAAGAAACATATAAGTAGGTAGTGAGAACCTAAGGTTCTCAGTAGGTAAACTCAAATCAATCTTACAGTGCCATATTATCAATGGTAGTGTTACACTACCCTATAATTCCAAGTGTGAGAATCGTCATGGCATAGCACTGCCTAAGGAATTCTCACACTGCCTAAGGCAATTAATTCAAAGTTTCCGTTACGTTCTGCTTACGAAAGTAGGGATGTTACAGGCATGGCTGAAATATGGCCATAAAGTTCCATCCAATCAAAACTCACATTCTCAACTACCTCATCAAGACTTTATGACATATTTCCTTCCTTTTCCCTTCAACAGATTTGCGCCTCCTCCTCTCCCCTTTCCAGCCTTCTTCTTCTCTTCTCCTCTTAACTAACTCCATCAAACCTTCAAGCTTTGATAAAGTTCCATCAATTTAAACTCAAATTTAGCAAGATCACACCCAAAGGAGGTAGAGATTCAACTTTGTTCTTGTCTTTTTGGGTGGTGGATAGCTGTTTGGGGTTTTTGTCTTTTAGTTCTTGATGAGGTGTTTGGATGTATATGATGATTATTGGCTAGTTTGATAGCTGTTTTTGTGTTTAAAATCAATTAAGAAGTAAAAAGGAGTGAGAATAGGATGCAATGAGGGGCTGGAAGAGCAAAATCCTCCGGCAATCCATACGACAGGGTGTACAGCTCTGCCTACAGCTATTTAAATTTGATAAAACTATTTTTATATGAAACTAGACATTCAGGGTTTTCCATAAATATAAAATATAAGGCCATTGGATTAGTATTGAGAGAGATATGAATTTTGGAAGTTTGATCTAGGTTTTTGAGTTTGATTTTGGGCAGACTAGGTTGTTTAGGGAAAAACTTGCCCTATACAACTTGGATTTGAATGAAACTAACTTTTTTAGAAAGCTTACACATAGGAGAATATCCCATAAAAATTTTAGAGTTAGATATAGTCTCGTTTGCTCCCAATCATTCGAGGAAATTGCTCTATGTCCAAACCGGGCCAAAATAGGGCAGTTCAGAAAAGCCAAATTTCGGAGCTTATAAATCCAGCTATACTCAAGCAAATGATATGGAACTTATTACAAACGAAAGCTTGTCCTGTTATCTTTAATTTGCTACTAATTTCATATGATTTGAACTGGTTTTCAATTTTTAGTGGATTTTTAATTTTAAGTGTTCAATTCTAGCCAGCTACAGGGTAAGCCGAGATAAAACTTAAATAACTTGAGCTACATTTATCAAAATTAGATGGGACAAAAGAGATTAGAAAATAGACACATAACACTCTAATATACCCAAAATTTAGGTCTAGATGAGTTAAATAGAAATTGTGGCCTGATTTACAAAAATCAGGTTGAATGAAAGTGTTGAGACAGCAACCATGTTTTAAATGCAATAATTGTGCCCATGACTTTGATGTTTGAATTGTGAACGAAGTGTAATGATTTCTCTGAAAGATTGTTTTCCTGAGTACTAGCACTATTCATGGGAAAGCAGACACATTCTGTTATGCTGCCGAAATTTTGGCAAAACCTATGCATGAGTTATAATATACATTCAGATACATGTGCATTTTCAAAAAATTCATAAAGGTTATGTTATGATGAAAGTTTCATAATAATTGGGCCAACCCTGGATTAAAGTTAAGGGGAATAGATTAGTAGGAAAGTCGGGGAAAGTAAACCCGGCATTCTTGTATAGGAACGACCTCGATCCCGAAAAGCAACGATTACTGAGGAGTCTGAATGGCCAAGAACTCCTAGGGGACCAAGTAACAGAAAAGTATATGAAGAAAAGTTTAAAAATGAGTTTTTGCATGGTCGCATTGAATAGTCATTATAAGTTGTTTATAGTTTGACTGTTATATTTACTTATTGTGGCATGTTCATTTATTCTGCTCATTATTCTGTGTATGACTATTTAGTAGTTTATTTTGTTTCTTATGCTGTCTTAAGTAAAATTGAACCTTGCCTCGGACCAGACATTTTCTTAAACTCATTAAATGGGGATAGTTCAATTCGATGCCATTTTTTTTATAATTAAATAAAAATCAAGGCAACTAAAAATGAATGTGACGTTAGTTTAATACCTTACTCGAATCCTAATGAGAATTTCTTTAAATTTTCATCTCGCTTTGTATTTCCGCATCATTCTCAGACTCTGGTGATGGACACGACACTACCCTGTTTATCGAGATCCCTGACCTGCAGCTCCACCATGATCTCGTGTTGGACTCATTGTACATAGCCGGCTCTTGCTATTTCCGTCTTTATCTTTTTAGTAATAGGAGTTTTGCGGTTACTTTATTTCACCCTGCTTTTGACCCTACCGCTCCTTATTTCGCGATGCCGTTGCATGTAGCACACCCTCCTCTAGCACCTCCAGCACCTGCCGCTCCTGCCAGCCCTCTACCAGAGTCACCTCTGCAGGTAGTTCCAGACATTCCTCTCAGTCCTGAGAGCGATCCTTTTGAGGCTATGGCTCACCATCCTCCTTTTCGGGACCGAGTGCTAACTACTCCCCAACTAGGCCTGGTATGGTCAACGGTTACATGATCGAGCAGGTCCCAGCTGCAGGATTACATTGTATAGTATGGCCCTCTTTTGGCAGTATGCAGCATTGGGCTATAGACTTAGCCGTATGTATATATCAGCTAGTTTGAAATGTCCTCTAAGGACCTCGTAGGACCGTTTTGATTGACACTGGCCTAATGTCTTTTTGGTACACCGGCCCCACTTATGTTTCCTCTTTGAACCTATATATAAACTGAAGCGTTGGCTTATGTATACAACTAATGTTATATTAACTGTCTTTATCTCTTCTGTTGTGCTTCTTATTAAATTTTGTTATGTTCTGCGATGCTGATCACGTTTATATTATATACAGCGCGCTGCTTCTTCTGTTTACATATATGATCGCTGCACCCCGAACTACATTTTATCAATATATATATATATATATATATATATATATATATATTAATGAAAAAAGAGGATAGGATATAATAAATAAATAGTAAACAGAGTACTAACACGGTAATGCAATCTACTCAATTTCATGCTATGACTTCAGCATAACATCGAATTGGTAGAGTGTTACATTTTTTGTATTAGAGCAGTTCGTCCTCGCTAAGGCCTGAGGCTTGGACTGACTATGCTTATGCATATTCTATACTTTTAGATGATAACATGCACCAAAACTTGTCTAGAAGTTAAGATATAGATGTGCATGTGTAGGAGGCGCCCAACTGATTGAGCTATTATTTACTAGCACATTAGACTTAGTATTGAGCCTGATCAACTCAATAACTTTTATTTTATGTGCTCAGAATTTAATGGCTTCCGGAAAGCGAGGTAGGCCACGCACAGAACCTGTTCAAGAGGACCCGGCTGACTTTATGGACATAATACGAGAGATGGCTCAAGCAATGCAAGAACAGGCTAAACAACTCACCAGATGATGGATCAATTAGGCAGGTGACCTGAGGCAAGTTGTGGAGGAAGTCCACATGGCACAAGAGCTGACCTAGGCTACCTTAAATTTGCTGAGTTCAGGAAGGCAAACCCGCCCAGCTTTCAAGGAGCGTATGACCTAGATAAGGCCGATGAATGGATCAAAGCTATGGAGAAGATTTTCTCTATCCTGGATTGTTAAGATCATTAGAAGGTGACTTTTGCCACCTATATGCTCGAAGCAGACGTAGAGTTTTGGTGGAACAGCGTACGAAGACTATTCGAAGAATCTCAAACAGTAGTCAACTGGACGGTGTTTAGAGAGATTTTCTACCAAAAGTACTTTCCTGCCTCAGTTCGAAATACTAAAGAGCTAGAATTTATGCAGCTTTGTCAAGGAAACCGGACGGTATCCGAGTATATTGCCAAGTTTGAAGAATTGTAAGTTTTCTACAATTTGCCAGAGGAACCCGGATGAAGCTTGGAAGTGCATTAAATTCAAAGGAGGATTACAAGAAGATATTCTTGCAGCAATAGAGCCAATGGAGATTAGAGATTTCCCTACATTGGTAAATAAATGCCGACTTGTGGAAGATTGTAACCTGAAACTGGCTGTAACCAAGGTGTCTAGTGGCAACTTTAAGAAGGGATTGGCACCGCAGGGTCAAAGATTCAAGCCCAACTTTCAACAACAAAGAAGATTCTCACCGATGGGCAACAAAGGCAAGCAGCCCCAAAGGCCTCTTCCAAATCCGACTTGCACAATATGCGGAAAGAATCATGGTGATCGGCGTTGTGTTTGGCAAGCCAGAATATTTGTTATGGGTGTGGCAAGCTAGGCCACAAAATTTATGAGTGCCCAACCAGGAATCCACCACAAATGTTTAGACCTCAATGTTAAGGACGGGTCTTTACAATGAATGCAGAAGAAGCTGACAAGTCTGAAAGACTAATCCGAGGTACCTGTGAAGTGGGCGGTAAGACTGTAATTGTACTCTATGATTCGAGTGCCTCACATTCGTTTGTTTCTTATGACTATGTGGCTATTTTGTAATTACCAATTTCTGAATTGCCTTATGATCTATTGATTTCTACTCCTACTAATGAACCTATTAAAACTAGTCAAATTTGCATCAATGTTCCTCTTCAAATTGAGATTAGGACCTTTGCAACTAATTTGATTTGTCTCCCTCTATTTGGACTTGATATAATTCTGGGCATGGATTGGCTTTCTGCCAATCGAGTCATGCTCAATTGTTCTAATAAGTATTCGCATCTGTCTCGTATTCTGAATCCCAAATCTCAACACTCTTTTATCTGAACTCTTTATTAGTAAACTATAGAGGGTCGAAGAGTCAAGGATACATTCTCCTATCAGCTAATGTGACGGAAGTTGAACAGAAACTGGAGTAGATCCTAATTGTTAAGAAATATCCCAATGTTTTCCCCGAAGATATCCCCAAATTCCCTCATGAAAGGGAAATTGAGTTCGCCATCAAGTTGGTTCCAGGTGCAGGACCAATATCTATAGCTTCGTATCGAATGTCACCTCTGGAACTGACAGAACTGAAGAGGCAGATTGAAGAGATTTTGGAAAAAAGATTCATATGGCCAAGCGCGTCGCCATGGGGAGCTCTAGTTTTATTGGTCAAGAAGAAAGATAGGAGCATGCGTCTATACGTGGATTATCGACAGCTGAATAAAGTGACAATTAAAAATAAATATCCACTACCAAGGATCGATGACCTCATGGACCAACTACAAGGTGCAATGGTATTTTCCTAGATTGACTTGCATTTCGAATATCATCAAATTCGACTTCGGGAACAAGATATCCCTAAGACAGCCTTTCGAACTCATTACGGACACTACACGAGTATATCGTGATGTCGTTTGGTCTGACAAACGCACCAGCAGTATTCATGGATTATATGAATCGGATATTCCGCCCATTTCTGGACAAGTTTGTAGTGGTTTTCATCGACGACATACTCGTCTATTCAAAGACAGAGCAAGAGCACGCGGAGCACTTGCGGCTAGTTATGCAAATTTTAAGAGAAAAGAAACTCTATACTAAGTTATCCAAATGTGAATTTTGGATGAAAAAAGCAAAATTTCTTGGCCATGTGGTATCCCATGGGGGGATTTTTGTAGACCCCAGCAAAGTAGAAGCAGTTCTAGATTGGGCAAGGTCGACTACAGTCACTGAAGTTAGGAGTTTTCTGGGCTTAGCTGGATATTATAGGTGATTTGTCAAGAATTTCTCTCGGATAGCTTTGCCTTTGACGAAGCTAACTAGGAAGAATGTTTCATTTGAATAGATACCGAAGTGTGAGCAGAGTTTTCAAGACTTGAAAAGCAGGTTAACCACGACCCCAGTGTTAGCCTTGCCAAACCCTCGTGGGCCATTTGAGGTCTATTGTGATGCTTCCAAACAAGGATTAGGATGCGTGTTGATGCAAACTGGAAATGTGGTCGTATATGCCTCTAGACAATTAAAGCCACATGCAAAGAATTATCCCACACATGATCTCGAATTAGGTAATATTTGCTTTGAAGATATGGAGACACTACCTGTATGGTGTAAGGTTCAAGGTCTTTTCTGATTATAAGAGTTTGAAATACCTCTTTGATCTGAAGGAATTAAATATGAGGTAGCGGAGGTGGATAGAACTTCTTAAGGACTACGAATTTGAATTCAAATACCACCCAAGCAAGGCAAATATTGTGACAGATGCTTTGAGCAGGAAATCTCTGACTGTAGCTTGGATGATGATTAAAGAGATAGAGCTTATTGAGAGCTTCCGAGATCTTAATTTGGGAATCCTTATAACTCCTAAGACTAGTTACACCAAATTAAGATAGCAAGTAGCTTTAAGGAGCAAATTCAGCAGGCACAATAGCAGGATACCAGTTTTCAACATACAATCAATTTCATGCAATCAGGGAAATTAATGGGTTTTGCTCAGGATAAAGAAGACATATGGCGGCATCATGACAGGGTGTGTGTACCTGAGGGGAATGATCTCTGAAGAAGAATCTTGGAGGAAGCACATAAAGGTGAATTTACCGTACATCCCGACATTACTAAAATGTATCAAGACCTTAAGAAAATATTTTGGTGGCCAGGCATCAAGTCAAATGTGGCGAGCTTCGTGAGCAAGTGCTTGATCTGTCAGAAGGTGAAAGCAAAACATCAGAAACCCTCCGGGGTGCTACAACCTCTGGAAATCCCTGAGTGGAGTAGGAGAGTATCTCCATGAATTTTGTAATGGGATTACCAAGAACAGCAACAGGATATGATGCCATATGGGTCATCGTGGATAGTTGACCAAATCTGCTCACTTTCTACCCATTCCAGCAAATTATCCGTTGAAAAAATTTAGTGCAATTGTATATTCAAGAGATTATAAGGCTGCATGGGACCCCTTTAACCATTATTTCTGATCGGGACCCAAGGTTCACTTCGCAGTTTTGGGAGGCCTTACAAAAAGTGTTTAGTACTAAGTTGTGCCTAAGCACTGCATATCACCCACAAACGGATGGCCTATCACCCACAAACGCATGGCCAAACAGAAAGAACAATTCAAACCTTAGTAGATATGCTACGAGCCTATATAATGGAGCAACGTGGGAATTGGGATCGGCACTTACTGCTAGCCGAATTTGCATACAATAACAACTATCACACTAGCATCGGCATGGCTCTTTACGAAGCATTAGATGAACGGCAGTGCCAATTTCCCCTGTGTTGGTATGAAATAGGATAATCGAGTCTATTGGGGCCTAATTTAGTTGGACAAACCACTGAGCAGATCAAGAAAATTCAAAGTAAGATACTTGCTTCTCAAAGCGATCAGAAGAGTTGTATGGATATCAGGAGAAAACCCCTAGAATTTCAAGGAGGAGATCATGTATTTCTGAAGATTACACCTGCAATAGGGATAGGCAGAGCCATTATGATTAAGAAACTAAGTCCTTGCTTTATCGGTCCCTTCCAAATCTTGAAGCGAATCGGATCAGTCGTATATCGAGTCGCTTTACCTCCACATTTGTCAAACCTTCACGATGTTTTTCATGTTTCCCAACTCAGAAGATATCAACCTGATCCTACACACTTCCTAGAACCCGAGTCAATACAGTAAAAAGAGGACCTGACTTTTCATGTATCACTGGCACGGATTGTAGATAGAAGCAGCAGGCAACTTCGAAACAAAACCGTGCAGTTAGTAAAAGTAGCCTGGGAAAAAGAAGATGTTGCAACCTACACTTGGGAATTAGAATCAGACATGAAGAAAGATTATCTTGAACTATTCTTAGGTACTAAATTTTGAGGACAATTTTTTTTTTTTTTAGGAGAGTGGTAATGTAACATCCGTAAAATTTTATCAGTTTCGCCTAGTTGTTTAGGTTTTATCAAGTAATTGAGGTAAATTAAATTCAACTAAGTATTTATTTAAGGTTAATTAATTAGCAATTAGAGAGATTAGAAGTGAGGGAATTAGATTACAAGCATAGAAGATTTCATAGAAATTTTCCTAAACCGATTTACTGATTTAAAGGAAATCGATAAGATTTCGGTATTTTAAACTGTTGGAACCGAATCAATAGAATTATATACCCAAATTCTATTGTGTCAAGGCTGATTACTCAGCCACTTAAACAACCCTTGGTGGTGCCACAAAAGCCACAAAGTGGGTGAGGCATGGCTGAAATGTGGCCACAAAGTTCCATCTAATCAAAACTCACATTCTCAACTACCTCATCAAGACTTTATAACATATTTCCTTCCTTTTCCCTTCAACAGATTTGCGCTTCTCCTCTTCCTTTTCCAGCCTTTTTCTTCTCTTTTCCTCTCAACCAACTCCATCAAACCTTCAAGCTTTGATAAGGTTCCATCAATTTAAACTCAAATTTAGCAAGATCACACCCAAAGGAGGTAGAGATTCAGCTTTATTCTTGTGTTTTTGGGTGGTGGGTGGCTATTTGGGGTTTTTGTTTTTCAATTCTTGATGGGATCTATGGATGTATATGATGATTATTGGCTGGTTTGATGGCTGCTTTTGTGTTTAAAATCGATTAAGAAGTAAAAAGGAGTGAGAATAGGATGCAATGAGGGGCTGAAAGAGCAAAATCCTCCAGCAGTCCATATGGCGGAGCGTATGGCTCCACTCACAACTGTTTAAATTTGATGAAACTATTTTTATATAAAACTAGACATTCAAGGATTTCTATACATATAAAATATAAGGCCATTGGACTAGTATTAAGAGAGATATGAATTTTGGAAATTTAACCTAGGTTTTTGAGTTTGATTTTGGGCAGACTAGGTTGTTCAGGGCAAAACCTATCCTATACAACTTGGAATTGAATGAAACTAACTTTGTTAGAAAGATTACACATAGGATAATATCCTAGAAAAATTTTAGAGTTAGATATGGTCCTGTTTGCTCCCAGTGGTTTGAGGAAGTTTCCCTATATCTAAACTGGGCCAAAATAGGGTAGTTCAGAAAGGCCAAATTTCAGAGCTTATAACTCCAGCTATACTAAAGTAAATCATATGTAACTTCTTGCAAATGAAAGCTTGTCCTGCTAGCTTTAATATAATACTAATTTTGTATGATTTGAACTGATTTTCGATTTTTAGTGGATTTTTACTTTTAAGTGTATAATTCTAGCTAGTTACAGGGCAAGCCGAGATAAAACTTAAATAACTTAAGCTATATTTATCAAAATTAGATAGAACTAAAGAGGTTAGAAAATAGACACATAACAATCTAACATACTCAAAATTTAGGTCCAGATGAATTAAATAGAAATTATGGCCTATTTGGAAAAATTGGGTTAAATGAAAGTGTTGAGACAGCAACCATGTTTTAAATGCAACAATTGTGCCCATGACTTTGATGTTTGAATTGTGAATGAAGTGTTATGATTTCTCTGAAAGATTGTTTTCCTGAGTACTAGCACTATTCATGGGGAAGCGGACACATTCTGTTATGCTGCCGAAATTTCGGCCAAACCCATGCATGAGTTATAATATACATTCAGATGCATGTACATTTTCAAGAAATTCATAAAGGTTATGTTATGATGAAAGTTTCATAATACTTGGGCCAGCCCCGAATTAAAGTTAAGGGGAATAGATCGGTGGAAAGGTCAGGGAAAGTAAATCCAGCATTCCTGTATAGGAACAAGCTCGATCATGAAAAGCTGACTATTACCCAGGAGTCTAAATGGCCAAGAACTCCCAGGGGACCAAGTAACGAAAAGTTTATGAAGATAAGTTTAAGAATGAGTTTTTGCATGGTCGCATTGAATAGTCATTGTAAGTTGGTTACAGTTTGACTGTTATGTCTACTTACTGCTGTATGTTTATTTATTCTGTGTATCACTATTTAGTAGTTTATTCTATTTTTTATGTTGTCTTAAGTAAAATTGAACCTTGTCTCGGACTAGACATTTTCTTAAACTTATTAAATGGGGATAGTTCAATTCGATGCCATGTTTTTTTATAATTAAATAAAAACCAAGGCAACTGAGAATGAATATGACATCAGTTTAATACCGTACTCGAATCCTACTGAGAATTTCTTTAAATTCTCATCTCGCTTTGTATTTTCGCATCACTCTCAGACTCTGGTGTTGGACACGACAGCTACCTTGTTTATCAAGATCCCTGACCTGCAGCCCCACCATGACCCCATGTTGGACTCATTGTACATAGCCAGCTCCTGCCTTTTCTGTCTCTATCTATTTAGTAATAGGAGTTTTGCGGTTCCTTTATTTCACCCTGCTTTCGACCCTGCCGCTCCATATTTCGCGGTGCCGTTGCATGTAGCACACCCTCCTCTAGCACCTCCAGCACCTACCGCTCCTGCCAGCCCTCCACCAGAGTCACCTCCGCAGGTGGTTCCAGACATTCCTCTCAGTCCTGAGAGCAATTCTTCTAAGGCTACCGGCTCACCATCCTCCTCTTCAGGACCGAGTGCTGACTACTCCCCAGCCGGGCCTGGTATGGCCAACGGCTACATGACCGAGTAAGTCCCAGCCGTAGGATTACACTGTACAGTATGGCCCTCTTTTGGCAATGTGCAGCATTGGCCCATAGACTTAGCCGTATGTATATATCAGCTAGTTTGAAATGTCCTCTAAGGGCCTCGTAGGACCATTTTGACTGACACAGGCCTTATGTCTTTTTGGTACACCGGCCCCACTTATGTTTCCTTTTTGAACTTGTATATAAATTGAAGCGTTGGCTTATGTATACAACTAATGATATATTAACTGTCTTTATCTCTTTTGTTGTGCTTCTTATTAAATTTTGTTATGTTCTGCGATGCTGATCATGTTTATATTATATACAGCGCGCTGCTTCTTCTGTTTACATATATGATCGCTGCGCCCCGAACTACATTTTGTCAATATATATATATATATATATATATATATATATATATATATGATATAATAAATAAACAGTAAATAGAGTGCTAACACGATAACGCAATCTACTCAATTGCATATTATGACTTAAGCAAAATATCGAATTGGTAGAGTGTTACACTTGACAATATCCTTAGTGGACAATTGGTCCAAGACAAAAACAAATTAGTCCAAAGGTCCTTAACAATTGCACTAATTTGACACTTTTGTCCCTAGCTCACTTGTATGCTGCATACTGATTAAAACATCATATATCCATCTCATGTGGCACCAACACAAGCAAACATGCAATCAAGAAACAAAAAAAAAAAGGAAACAAACTTACCGTTGGACTCACTGAACCCTAAATCTAACATTTCGAATTCTCAACTCTATTTCCTCTCTAATACTGTTATTAGAGATTATTGAGCAGTGTGGTACTTGACAAATTAGCATCCAATGGAACAATGGTGCTACTGCTAAGTGTACAAATTCCTTGGAGAATTTTGAAATATTCAATTTAGGGATCATTAAGTAAAACAGTGAATTTGTTTTTCTTTTTTCTTGCATGTTTTGGGGTGTTGGTGCTACATAGAATGAGATTAGGATATCCTAGTCAATATGTAATCTACATATAACACTCTTTACCAATTGTAAGTTATCTAGGGACTAAAATGTCTAATTTTTGCAATTGTGAAGAACATCAAGACCAATCTATTTTTGTTAGCGACTAATCTATCCATCAAAGATATTGTCAAAAACTAATATGAAAGTTTACTTTATTTAATTTTAAGAACCAATTAGATGTTAAAAATGAAAAAAAAGAAAAAAAAGCTTGATGTTCTAAAATTTTGTCACCTCACCAAGAAGCATGTTTACTTAAAAAAAAAAATGATGGTAAAAATTAAAGGTGGCAAAACAAGCCTAACCTGTTAGGTGCCCCGCCTTGCATGACTTGCAGGTTGAGGCAGGTCGTGGTAGGCTGAACCTGCGGGTTGTATATATATATATATGTATGTATTGGGGAAAATTCGAGTTGCTAAGGGAAAGAGGGTCATGCTTTTGAGTTTTGGCCCTATCTTGGCTGATGACCCAATTGGCCAATTAGCCATTCCCCTTCCAAACCCCAATGTTCCCTATTCCATTTGGCTCACTCATTGTCACCCTCAAATCTCACACCTTGTTTGAAATGATAAAATGAGATAGAATTAAATTCAACTCTGTCAACAATTGAATTCAATTGTATTATATTTGAATTCTTATGTTTGGATTAAACTAGCAAATTATATAATTAAATTCATTTACATTGTTTGCCATATATAAAAATGAATTAAATTCTTTCTCTTAATTATTTTATCCTTCATTAATAAAACATCATGATCACACAGTACGGTGTAGAACTTGAACACGTTCCAAGCCATGGTAGCACTAATCCTTGACTCCATCTCCATTGGGGGGCCCTACCCTGTCAACCTAGCACTGGCGGTGGCAGAGGAGATAGTAGGAAAGACTAGACGGTGAAGATGGCAGCCATGTACTGTGTCTTGCGGGTGTTGATGGTGTCGGTAAGGATGAACATGAAGTTGACTTGCTTGTCGAAGTAGATGAGCTATAGGTAATTGTTGTATTGTGCGGTTAGGATTCCTGACTGAGGCATACTCGGAGAATATGAAGTTGATGGTGCTGCTTGAGACAGAGAAGGATGGGAACCTGATGATGTTGATGGCAATCTTGGAGTCCTAAGGCCTGAAGAGTATGAAGTAAATGATGAAAATGGCTTGGAACGTGTTCACCACAGTGGGTTAAGGGTTAAGGAAAGAAAAAGAGAAAATATTATATAGGGTTAAGGTTAATTTTGATATATCACTTTTTAATAGCAAATCCACTTGGTTATGAATTGCAAATTAGACCTATTTTGGTTTGATTTATTTTTAGGCCTTTTTAAAGAATTGAATTCTATTTAGATTTTAATTTCATGCTATTAGTTGGTTCGAAACTAGAGAATTGAATTCAATTTTTTAGATGAATTCGCTTTCAAAGCTTTCCAAACAACTTGTCAGTCTCTTATCTATGATAAGTTCTACTTTTGTAGAATTGATTATAAATATAATTGATTTTGTTAGAATTGATTTTGAGGTAATATGATTTATATTTAGTAGTTCCTTTAAAAGTAATTCTGATAGAAAGTAAAATTTTTTTACTTTTCCCATAATCAATTTTAGAGACAAGAATTGATTTTGGTTTTGAAAAATTAAAATTCGTAAAAAATGGTTAGAATCAATTTTGGCATCTCAAAATCAATTCTAACCTCAGCCACCTCAGATGCAAACACACGCACAACATCTCTCTCTTTTTGCGCTTCCTCGAAGTCTCCATAGGCCACAGCTTCACTCAAGCACTCACTCCTATTCTGGCCGCACTGCCTTCACCAAATTTCACTCTGCTAGCTTCACCCCCCACTCATAGCGACGATGAGGCATGGACACATAGTGACGGTGATGCCAGCTCCATGGCAGCAGCGATTTGTTTACATTTCGTTGATGGTAAAGGACTTAGTGTTCTAAATTGAGGTTGCGGTTGCAATTGTGGTTGCGCGATTGCGGGCATTGCGGCTACTGTGATGCGGATTGCAGTTGCTACCGCGTGATTTGTTTTTTGGTGCGCACAAAATGTAAAAATAAAAGAAGTACAACAATTGTAGCACTAAAAAAACAAGTCTTCAACATATTTGACACAAACTTATGTCTCCAACATATTCAAATACAAACTTCTCATATTTTTAGAATAATACAATAAAGTTAGAAATTCTAAAAGGAATACAATTTGCTATAGTTATGATAAAGTCACTAATTATCTAATCTAATGAACAAACCACCAATTTAGATATATGACTTCACTACAAAAAATATGAAAATAAATCATAATTAGAATCTTAAGATTTTAAGAGAATCAATATTTTCCTTCAAATATAAATATAATTAACTAAAACTATCATTTAAAACTAAAAAATAAAGCAAAATAAGTTAGCATAAGATTTTGATATAACATACTAATTAATTGAACATAACTAACTTAACTAAATAAAATACATTATACATAAATGTAAACTTAAAATTAATTATTTTAACTATTAATTTTATAACATTAAATTATATATTTTTAGATAAAATTATTACATATGCATTCTTACATTATTTTATTTTTTAGAAAAATAGTTTTAATCACAATATAATTATCTTTCCCCTTTTCAACCTCACAACCATATACATGTAAACCTTTTTTCAAAAAAAAAAAAAACCACTCAAAACTCATTTTTTAATTAGAAACTCAACACATTTAAAAAGAAAAAAGCCACCCCAAATGACAAAAAAGAGGTAGAAAAAAAAAATCCCACCCCTAGCAAATATAGCCAAAGTCCCATTAAAAAAAATTTAAAAAAAAAAGCTAGCACCCATCCCACAAATATAGCCAATGTCTCATCTTTTTTTTTTTTTTTTTAAAAAAAAAGAAGCTGCCATCCACCCCACAAATATAGCCAATGTCCCTTTCTTTAAAAAGAAAAAAAAAAAGCTAGTACCCACCCACAAAAATAGCCATCGTCCCAATTTTTTTTTCAAAAAACAAAACTACCCTAAAAAGAAAACAAAGACCAACGGTCCCTCACTCTCACCCACCCCACTTTCTTCTACACTCTTCTAATCTAACACTCCCCACCGCCACAAACAAAGCAACAGCAGTAGAGCAACACTAACAATAACGTCCCCTCCTTTTACTTCTTTCTTTTGCGGTTTTGGCATCTACTTCCCCTTCCCTTTTCTTCCTAATTTCATCCCTTTCCAATTTCTCCAAACACCACCCCTCTTAACAATCATAAGCCACAAATGATGAGATCCACACAAAGAGGAAAAAGCAAAGAGAAAGAGCACAAAGAACTTATCTACTATGGTGATTCAAGATTTGGAAATGGAAGAGAAGATGAAGACAGGAAGAGTTTAGGACTGGAAGAGAATGTGTTCTTGTCTGGAGCTAGAATAATAATTGTGTGAATATTTTGTAATATTTGTTTAATACTTTGATCTGAATGTATAGTGAGTGATCTCTGCTATGTTAAGTGTTTTGAGTTTTGACAAAAAAAAAAAAAGTTTGATTCACGGGATATGGAAGGGAAGAACGGAACTAGAATCGGGTTTGGTTTGTTGCATTACGTTGTGGCCACAACGCAGTTGCATTGTCGTTATTTCTATCATTTGGCATCACCTTGCAATTGTGGTATGAAAACGGCATTGCGGGCGCAACGCAGTTGCATTGTCGTTATTTTTGTGATTTGGCATCACCCCGTAATTCTGGTCTGATGCCGCTGCGGCCACTGCCGCATCCGCAATGTTGCGGTCGCATCATCTGATGTGGTTCGCAATTTAGAACACTAAGAGGTACTGCGCGTGAATGATGGGGATGGCCATGTCTGGCAGAGGCACCAGGGGGCGAGTGTGTGGTGGCCGTTAGAACGGTGGCAAGGTTGAGATTCATGGATGTTGGCTTTTGTTTGGATGTTTTCTTGTATCAGGTGAAAGTTGATGTATTGATTTGGACTTGAAAATTTGCAGCTGTGTGTGTGCATGTTTTTTTTTTTTTTTCTTTTTATCCTTTTTTTTTTCTTTTTTGCCTGGTTGGTTTTGGTTTGGTCTTTTTGGTTGGATTTATGTATGTTGGCTTTTGAGTGAGCACTTTTTATTTTGATGGTATCATATACTTTGATTTTGGGTGGCATCCAATATGCACCTTGAATATTATGGTACATAATGCACCTTATAATCCAACAATAGAGATTAGATGGTGTATTGATACACCTATCTACTATAATGCATCATAAAAGCTCTATCTCTCTTCCCAATCCATCTCAGTCGATTTCCAACTTTCCTTATTCGAATTCCATACCTCCATTGCCGTCCAATTCCCACTGCCAGGCTCCTTTGCTGGCGGTTGGCTATTCATGGTGGAGCACTGCCCTCTATCCTGCAAGACCGCGTTTTGACGTCTAGTGGCTCCTCTGCATCTCCACCTTCGACGTTCGACCTTGATGACCATTCCACCTCTGACGTCCAGTGGCTCCTCCGACGTCCAACCTTGATGATGATTTTGATGTCCAATTCTCCTTTGCATCTCCGCTTTCAACCTTAATGATGACGGTAACAATAGCCTTGGTGATGGCAACGACGGTGATAGCAGGGATGGCGATGGCGTGCTTATGGGTCTCAGTCATTGCCATTGGCTCGTCGGAGCATGCATCGGTGGGTTGGAGGTGAATGGCGGGGTAGTTTCGGGAGCTGCGAAAGAGAGAGAGAGGGCGAGCAAGAGAGGGAAAGAGAGAGAAATAAATTTTAAGGTGTGTTGCAATGATTGATTGTATACATATACTGCAAATCTTAACTCTTAGATTGACCTGGTGCATCAAGCTTCAAACTTAAGGTGGTGCATAGCAAATGTTTCCTTGATTTTGATTGTATTTTGTCTTTGGTCTTTGGTGTTGGCTTAATGCACTGTGCAATTTTTTTTTTTTTTCGACCAATCCTCCAACCTATCTTAAAATGGCACGAGGTAATATATTTAACCTAGATTAAAAAATTGAGTTGACCAGCCCAACGCCTTTTGTGTTGATCCGTAGTGGACGGGGCGGGTTGACCCGTTTGTCACTACTAAAACTAAAATCCCATTCAGAAAGCCAGGCCAATCATAAAGTCGCAGATTCAAATATACGCCCGCTAACTCCAGCTCTTCTTTTTGTTCATTTTCTTCAGCTGCAACCCACTCACTGGCTACTACTCAGTTCAGTTGCTACTCCTGCACACATCTCCTTTCAGAAAACCAAAAATCTAGGGTTAGGGTTTTCGTTTTGGGGCCACACAACCATGGAGGCCGCAGTGGTCGACGCCGGCTCAAGCCTTCTCAAGGCCGGGTTCGCAGTTCCCGATCAACCTCCCGCATTGGTATCCATTTCTTGCTCCTTTCTTCATTTGCTTTCAACTTTCATTTCTCAAAAAAAGGGGAAAAATTGGTGTTGAATTTATGCTGCTGCAACAATGTGTGTCGCTAATTGTCGTTGTTTTTGGTGTGTATGAATCAGATAATTCCCACGCAGATGAAGCGGATGCTTGATGATGGGTCAGCGGCTGATAATCCGGTGGTGGACGATGTTGCGGTTGATCCGGTGGGGAGAGGTTATGTAAGAGATTGGGATGCCATGGAGGATTTGTTGCATTATGTTTTGTACACTGGTCTTGGATGGGAAATGGGCAATGAGGGGCAGATATTATTTACAGATCCACTTTGTACCCCAAAGGTTTCAATCTATGTTTGTAATGCATGTTTGGATTTGATTATTTTTTAGGACATAATTGTGTTTTTTCTTAGAAAGCTGTCTTAGTAAGATTTTGGTTATAAGTTGTTTTGAGCATGAAATAAGCTTTCTTGAATTTGAAAGTGTCCATTTGGATGAGCTTGTATTCAGCTTATTTGGGCTTATCTACTGTAATAAGTACTTGCAAAATGTTTTTGGTCCTGTTTGGATGAGTTCATTGAATCGGCTTTTGAAACCAAAATCATCTGCTCTAGGTTTATTTCATTGCTAAGTATGAAAAGCATATGAAAATGAGCATTTGCAAGAGTTAGAAACAACTTTGTGCTTACCTATGTTTATAATAATTTATGGATAAGTTAACTTTAATGAATTGTCAAAAGTCCATTCCCTACATAAGCACTTCTTGAAGTATCTATCTCTACACTATTTAGCTTAATTTTGGCCGCACATATGATACTAGAGCTTATTTAACAAGCTCTACTCCAATAAGTACTTATTTAAGCTGTCAGTTGCATCGCTGGAGTGTGTGTGTATTGGCATATTTATTTCACCATTTGTCACCTTATCTACATGCAACTGCTTTCTCTTTTACTTTACTTACATTCTTAGTTGCAATTTTAATGCGCGTTTGTATGCATAAGTTTTCTTCATGGGAGGACTTGTGTTTCTTTTTTATCCAACCACATACTAAGTTGTCTATATCTTATCTACTGTTACATCATTCCCTTGAAAATGAAATTGGGAGTAACAAATTGATAGTCATAGTCTTCTTTTCCTGTGTATTATTATACATCTTTCATTAACATATGTATACATCATCTTTTTCCAGGCTAACAAAGAACAGTTAGTGCAACTAATGTTTGAAACCTTCAACATATCAGGGTTTTATGCCTCAGAACAGGCAGTGTTGTCACTATATGCTGTGGGACGTATCTCTGGATGCACAGTTGATATTGGTCATGGAAAAATAGGTATCCGTGTCTGAAGTAATGGAAATTCAATTTAATATTTGTTTGAATTGTGTGAATAAATATTACTCTGACTAAATGGTTTGTTTGATCTGCTTGCTGTGTGTCAAGTTGTCTGTTTTGTTTGTGAAAGTATGTTAGCTTCATCACATAATTGTGTGATATTCATGCACCTAGGGATCTTTAGGAACAAGACATCAGTTGTGGCTATGTTCGTTATATGGCAATGGTGTAAAGAAATAATAGTGATATTAAGTTGTTTTATCATGCCTCAGTGATAAAACAGAATACTGCAGAGTTATGGTGTGAAATATCTCCATTAGGTGTTCACAACCAACAGGCTATTAGTATCAGCAACTGAAAGCCAAGAAGAGTCACATGGTTGACTTAAAAATTGGTCCATTGCTTGGAATTGCATATTCATTTTGCCTTGTCTATGCCATATGCAATCTTTTTCATTCTTTTTTCTGGTTGTCTGCTATCTGCATGGAAAAAGTGGAGAGAATTGCACACTTCAGTATTAGTTAATGTAACCTAGGTTTGGCAGTTCCCCTACGTCAGTCTTTTGCTAATTTTTAGTAGTCTTATTAAAAGGTATTTTCCCGATTTTATTTTTTCTGCAGAGAGGGGTGTGGATTTAGATGAATTTAACCTTAGTGACGTGTATAATTAACTTTTGATTATAATTATTGTTGTTAAATGTAGACAGGAAAATATTAGACAATAGCTATTGTAAAAATAAAAGTGTATTTTCCTAAAGGTTTAATATTTCCATTGGTTTGTTTTTTTCCCCTGGTACTTTCTATTTATCAAACTAAAATAACAGATACTATGTTGTTATTAAGGTTAAAGGTATACTAATTGATTTATAACTATCAATGCATCGTGGGAACTAGGAAGGCAAATAGTTCTTCAGATATTGTTGTTTTAGTACTTGGTTTGAGAAGCACATTATGTTGAAGTTCTAGTGAATATTGCATGTTCTGCCGAAGTTTATGAATAGTGTCTTTCTCTTCCAATGTGAACTTGCTCATGGGTATAATAGACTACTACTTGTTATGTGCAACTTGATCATACTGGACTAGTTGTTATGTGTAACTTAATCATTTTGACTTTATAACCAGATATTGCACCAGTAATTGAAGGTGCTGTTAACCACATTGCCTCAAGAAGATTTGAGTTTGGAGGTACTGATCTAACTAATTTCCTGGCTCAAGAACTTGGCAAATCCAATCCGCTAGTGAATATCAGCTTGTCTGATGTTGAGAAAATAAAACAGCAATACTCATGTTGTGCTGAAGATGAACTAGCTTATCAGAAGACCCAAGATTCTTGCCCTGTGGAGAAACATACCCTACCTGATGGACAGGTCTGCCTTTTGGTTCCTCTATCTAATAGTTATGAGTTATGATGCTTGCTCATTTACTTGATCCTGATTTTTTATGTTTGGTCAGTTCTTCGATCAAATTTGTACTATTGTGGATTTGACTTTCAAGTGTGAATTAATGCTGGTTACGAGTTACAATAGTGGGATGCAAACAAAAATGAAAGGTATGGTGGGGTGAAGAATTGGTAAGGAGAGGGCAGGGTTTGGTTTAGAACTAGATTGTTGTTCTTGATTTACACAAAGCTTATGAGCAGGAGAGAGGTGGATAGCATTTGTTATCATGGAATGCATTCTGTTTTAATGCCTTGTAAATTTTAAATCATATCTTTTTGGTTGGTGATATTGAGTTTTTCCTTTATTGTGATCTATACAAACAAGAGGTTTTTGATTGCCCCTGTTCAAGTTCTCTCTACAAGCTTTGAATTAGAGCTCTTAATTTTCTAACAGGTGGCAGTGTAGCAGTATATTCTTCAAAGAGTGTTGATGATAGCTAGGTTGTAATTGGAGGAGGCTTTAGAATGTAGGGTCATATTAAATGGGATTTATTTTAACATTCACAACACCAGAGTTAATTGATTATAGTTATTTAAGCTTCGTTAGATATAAAATCATTCATATGTCTCTACTTAATAGTTTGAGCTTTTGAGAAAATGGTTTATGATATAGTATCAAAGCCTTTATGACCACATTATTTGAGTTCAATCCTTGTTGCTGCCATTCTTCTAAACAAAAGTTAAATTTCAGCATCTGATAAAGTGAGCTTGTGCATTATCTGTAACATCCTTAATTTCGTGATGTGCTAAATTATTTTAGTAATCCTGAATAATCAGATACTTAATGAGAAATTATGAGATTAAGGTTTAATTAAGGGGTTAACGAAGAGTTTATGAGTTAACTCGGATGAGAAAAGTTAAGAGAATGCTTAATCGAGATTAGATGATCTCTAATTAAGCAAGTCAAAGCCTTTATAGCTTAATTAAGCATTAATCACTCTTAATTAGCTTAATCGAGTTTAATTAAGGTTAATTAAGTTTAGTCACAATATTAATTTTTGTTAATTATATTTTTGTGTGTTAATCATTAATTCTTGCTTAATTATTTTAATTAAGTTGCAAGAGTATTTAATCACATGATTAAATTTAAATTTAGTCAACTAGATAATAAAGTAAAAAGTGATGTCATAAAAGCATAAAATATAAGACAAGAGTGCTATTTTATGTAAGAATTTGACCATATTTTATTCCCCCATCATCCACTTTGTCTTCTTAATCACTAATTAACACAAAATGAAGCAAAAATATCTCCCCCCACCCTACTCGAAGTTTCGGCCATACATAACACACACACACACACACACACACACACATACACACTCTTCATTTTTCAACTTCTATTCTCTATCTAAGTTTCCTACTATTCCAACTTCTCTCTAAAATTCTTTCTTCTTCTTCTTCATCTTCTTTTCCTTTCTCCACCACCACCACTCAAAACCTCTCACTTAGCCTTAAGGACCTCATCTTTGGGTTTTTGGAGATAAGATCTAAACATTATAACCTCTATTTTCATAAGATCTCATGAGCTTCTCCTTCCTTCTTGCAAAACTGCCGCCATCATCATCATCAAGAGGAGCCATCATCTTCTTCTCCCTCTTCTCTTATTTTTGCGCCATCTTCAAGAAGAGGTAGTGATTTTCATCTTTTTATTTTGTTTACTCAAGAAAGCTTGAATTTTGGTTCTTTTCATGACCAAGATCTTTAAGTGAAAACTTGAGAAGATCCTTCATACTCTTCATGAACAACAGTTTTAATTTTTGGCAAAATATGTTCTTGTTGTTCTTCAAGTGTTCTTGATGTTTCTACTTTTGGAAAAATATGTTTTTGTTCTTCTTCAAGTGTTCTTGATATTTCTATTTTTGGTAAAGTATGTTCATTTTCTTATTCTTGGATGTTCTTGGTGGTATCTTGTTCAAAGTTGCTCTTTTCTTATGATGAGTTTATGATTAGAAAAGTTTCATCTTTACATATTTTTCATGATTTGATAAGACTATGATCATCCTAAAAGTTTAAAATTTTAAAAAGTTTGCTTCTTGAATCATAAAAAGTGGCGCAAGTTTAGTGCCTTCATAAAAATCTTATTTTGTTTTGTTTTGAAGACAAGACTACATGTAAAAGTTTAAGCTTTTTGGAATAATAAGCCTTTTTAAGTTAAAAAAATGATGTCGTCACTTTATGTTTCAAAGATTGATCCTTAGAAGTAAATCTTTTCATAAAGTTTGAAACTTGAAATCAAAAGGTCACTTTTGGATCATAGAAATACTAACTTTTATAAAGATCAAGACTTTATAACTTTAAAGCTAATGTCTTATATCACTAGTTGATAAAGTAGGAATCTTTTTAATGTAGAGATAACTTTAAATCATAAAGTTGAGGCCTTGATGGTCTTAAAATAATTAAAAGAGTCAACTTTCATAAAGAATAAGACTTTTTTGTTAAAAAGCTAGTAACTTGTATTATTACTTCATGAAGATCTAATATTTAAGATAAGAGCTTAATCTTAAAGGCACTTGCTTTCATAAAAAATAAAACTTTATGACTACTTTATAAAGAATGATAACTTTTGTAATACTTAAGGTAAGACCTTGTATGTTAGTGATAAAAGCTTGAATCTTTGTAATGTGGTTAAGTTAAAAATTACTCTTGGTGTTTAGTGAACATGGTGTTGTTGGGTTCATGATGTGGTTATGCGTTGTCATGATCCAAGGATTAGAGGGATCTTGAACTCTTTGAGAACTAAAGTATTATTAGGGCTTCTGAGCATACCAAATCTAGGAATCACTGAGTGCACTATCTCAAAGAAAGGAAACAATCATTTAACTTAATTAATTTAAACAAGTATTCCATAAGACATGAATTTAAGTAAATAATAATTTCATATGAGAACTATGTAACTAAAAGATCACATACATATATTTTAACTAAGTGATTCTCTCATGGGTAACCACAGAAAATCAAATGATGATTCATAAGATTCTTTACAAAGAATAATACAACTATAAACCTCTTTAGGGTATGAATGAGTGATGCCGTTCGGCATGATGAATGATGAGTTTGCTTGAACTTTATCTCATGATTGATTGATTGTGATATGATAAATTGTTGATTGGATGTTTTATGATTGGCATTTTGGGGAAGCTCCGGTCTAGCCGTTATGCTGTCGGATTTCCGTCAAAATTATGGACTTAATCATATCATTGCATGTGTCTAGTCAAAGAAGTATTATGCATGTAAAATATAATGATAAGAAAAAAAATAATGGGATATGAGCCCTCGATCACTTCAGGGAAGTGAGAGATGGTGATACACAAAGATTCAAGGAACCTCTTTGAGGGAGGCAAGGGTGACATGGAGGACTCTCCAACTTAGAGGTGACATTGGTTAGTACTGCATGGCGACGGTCAAGGAATAAGTTCATGTCCAAAAGCAGTCTATTTCAAAGGAAAAGTAAAGAATGTTAAGCACATACTAAAAATGAAAATAAAGTCAAAGTAGAACCATAGTCAAATTGATGAGTTGCATGTTTCTATATTTCTCATGCGTATTATGAATGTTTATCCCATGTGTTAGTGGGTATGCCTATGTATGATATTATGAATATGATGATAAACGTAAAAGCAATCCGCTTCAGGATTTATTTCTTTGGAAATTGTTAAAATTGAACCTATATCTATCCACTATTTTTATAATCAAACCCGAAGTAGTTGAGACGATGACGATGACACTATGTTTGTCTAGTCACAATCCTACTGAGAAATCCTGTATTTCTCACTCCTACATTTCCGTGTCGTCTTCAGATGGAGCTGATGGCATCCATGGTAACACTTCTGATGGTACCTGATTGGATAAGACGAGGAGCTGCCATGTTTCTTCACCTAGCTAAGGAGGATCGAGATAGTAGCATAGCATTTTCATTTTTTCAAAAGCCCTATAGTTGGGCAATTTATGTGTAATTAAGAGCATGTAGGAAGTCATGCTATTTAATTTGACCTATTATATGTGTGGTACTTATTAAGTGTAATGATGATCTTGATTATCTATGATTACGTTCTTGGTTTAATGTATTGTGTTATGTTGTTTCCATTTTGTCGTATATCTTATTAGTAACTCAGCGATTTGAAGAACAACATTCATATATATACGAGTAAGTAAGCACTTAAAAGCTCAGTTTTCAAGCATAAAGGTTTTACAAGAAAAAAATTATTTGCTATTTTCGTATATTACGCTAATTTCAAAGATAAGAACTTTCGTTAGATAAGAGTAACAACTAGTAATGCCATAAAATGACTTAAGCATAGTATGGTATTAGTAGGGTGTTACATTATCCACTCTTCAAGCCCAAGATGTTCTTAAGGCAGCGGCATGATAGATATAAAACCATTTATGTGACTCTATTTAACAGCTTAGGCATTGAGAGAGATGGTTCATGACAAGTTTTATTTTTGATGGTTGAAATGTGAAACTCCTGCAAGTCACAACAAAGTTGAATGATATTATTGTAGGAGAAAATAAATTGGAGATTACTTCAGGGTCAAATCTGTTTCTTCTCTATATGGTAGTAATTTAATATGGATGCGTATTTTCTACCTAGAGACTTGATGGGTTCTCAGAGGTTTGTCCATTTTAGAGGAAAGGTATGGTGTATGAGATTAGAAACATGTAAATTTGTGTTAGAACAAGTATTGCAAGTTATTGGTTTCCTGAATACTGATTTTTGACACTGAATGATCACAGAGATGGTCAGAAAAGGACTTCCACTGCCATACACGTGATTTAATTTTTTTATCATAAGCTACAATGCCCAATTCACGGAGCCAAAATTGGTCCCCAATCCCCACCCTCCACCCCCAACATTTTTCTACTTGTCCGTTTGTCTGTGAACTGTGTGCTCTAACTATGTGTCTTCTATATTTTATGACTTAATCTAACAGTTGAATTATGTTTAGGTGATAACAATTGGAAGAGAAAGATATACTGTTGGTGAAGCTTTATTCCAGCCATGTTTGTTGGGTTTAGAGGCTCATGGTATTGTTGAGCAGCTTGTTCGTACTATATCGACTGTGTCATCTGATAATCATCGGCAACTTCTAGAAAATACTGTGGTTTGTGGTGGCACTTCTTCCATGACTGGTAAATTATTATTTTCATTAGTTCTGGTTGAATTTAGGATAAGCTGATCTGAGCTACTATTCCTAGCTGCTGTATCTTTTATTCATTCTCCTATTTAAAGGGTAATAGGCAGATCTTTGGTATATGCATTTAAGATATTACTAAATGGAATCACGGAATTTTCTACTTTGAATGTTAGGGAAACTATATTTCTTTTCTATACTTGAGTGTGATACATCGATGTTTCTTTCTTATATTGGAGTGTGATAAAACTGAATATTGAGCCATTAAATTTCCTATTGTCCAATTTGAAACCTGGCCAATTTGAAACCTGGATATCAACGAAAAAAAACTTCTAAAATAAGAAACAAGGAGTTTCAATTCTAAAATTCTCATCCTGCAACAACCGTAGAACCACAACGCAGGAAACAACCTCAATGGCTGAACTACCAAGAAACAAAAATGAGCAAATCACAAATATCACATTCCTTTGCATCTTACCACAACCACCACGAATCCAGTTCCAATAGAAGCTTAAACTGACAAACCACTCTCATAACCAACCAAATCAATGCTTAAAGTCACTAGCATATAGAACAAATAAGAAGAAGAATACGTAACACCCAAGCAAAGTAACACATAGAAGGTTAGGTTTGGTGGCTATGGAGGCTGTGATTTGGTGGTGCCTCTGTTTTTATTTGGGTGAGGTTCAGGATTGATATGGTGAAGTAAATGGCACCATTTGGTAGTGCTTTAAATGACAGTTAAACATCATCCCATGGAAGGGGTATCAATGAAGGCATCCTAACTAGATAGGTATCAGGTATAATTAAGGCAAGGTTCAGAGGAAGTCAATATAATTTTTCTTTATCATCATTATTATTATTTTAGTGAGAGGATAGAGATTAGCTGAGTTTAGATTTGGTCAATGATTATTCTGCTTAAGGCATACATAAATGGATGTTGTTCCCAATATGATCTTAACTGCTGGAATTACCTATTGTAGCATGCTACCCAAGTAAACTTTAAATTGCTATGTGATGAATACAACAAAACACCACTCACCCCTCTTACTTTCTGAGGTTAGGTTTGATTTGGGTGGCTATGGAGGTTGTGATTTGGTGGTGCCTCTGTTTTTATTTGGGTGTGGTTCAGTATTGATTTTGTGAAGTAAACGGCACCATTTGGTAGTGCTTTAAACGATAGCTAAACATCGTCTCATGAAAGGGTTATCAATGTAGGCATCCAAACTAAATAGGTATCAGGTATAATTCAGGCAAAGTTCAGAGGAAGTCAATATAATTTTTCTTTATCATCATTATTATTATTTTTGTGAGAGGATAGAGATTAGTTGAGTTTAGATTGGGTTAATGGTTATTGTGCTTAAGGCCTACATAAATGGATGTTGTTCCCAATATGATCTTAAATAGTGGAATTACCTATTGTAGCATGCTAGCTATTTAAACTTTAAATTGCTATGTAATGAATACAACAACTAAGCCTTTCTTTACTAGATGGGGTCAGCTATATGAACTAAACAACATCATATGGTCATATGAATCATGTCTGCAGACCATTTAAATCTAACTCTTTCCTGTCGGTTTCGCCTATAATTTTTCTTGATTTCTCTCTATGTCTAACTATTTGGTTACAGTCCATCTAGTCTACTCTTCTTACTAGGGTTTTTACGGTCCTCTTTATACATAAACAAACCACCTAAGGCCAGTTTTTGTCATCTTTTTTCACAATAGATTCCATCAACTTACTTTTTAATGCATTTGTTCCTAATCTTAATATCTTGTTTAACGTGTCCACTTATCCAACGTGGCATTATCATTTTTTTTAGCGTTGAGCTTATTATTTTGTTGGCTTGTTTATGCCTAGCTTTCAGTCTCATACAACATCCCAAGTCTTATAGTTGTGCAGTAAAATTTTCTCTTTAGCTTGAGTGGTATTTTTCTATCATGATACTTGAAGCATTTTTTGATTTTATCCACTCAGCTTGAATTCTATAGTTTACATCTCCCTCTATTTCTTCGTTATTTCGTATGACGATGGTGTGTGACTTGAGGTATGGTATGATCTCTAATTTTTACCTCTAACGTAGAATTAGTGCACCACTGCGCCTCTGATCTCTTGTAAAACTTGCATTCTTTATATTCTGTCTTATTTCTATTTAAATGAAAGTCATGTGCTTCCAAAGCTTGTCTCTATAGGTCTAATTCCCTATTTATTTTCTCTCTTGACTCTCTAAGTAGGACTTCTGCCAAAAGCATGTATCGTGACATTAACTCTTGAATAGCACATCCAAGGTAAAAAAGGTAGAGACTCAAATTTGACCTTGGTGCAGTCCTATATTAATAGGAAATTTTGTGGTCCTACTGTGTGTTCTTGCACTAGTTGTAATCCCATCATACATATTTTTGATTGTTAGAATATTGGCAATTGGACCTCTTTAGAGCGTTTTACAATATATTGCTTGGCACCCTGCGTACACCTTTTTGAAATTGATGAAGACTATGTGTAAGTCTCTTTGATTCCACTCCATCAATTTTTGAAGCAAGTAAATTGCTTCCATCATTGACCTCCCAGGCATAAATTCCAATTCATTCTCTATAATGTGAGTCTCTTGGCTTAATTACCCTCTCTTTAACTTCATAATGTGGATCATGAGATTAATCCTTGTGTAGTTTGCACAATTTTTTATTTCTTCCTTGCACATTTTTGCATGTCTCAATCTCATTAAATAACCTTTTGAGCGAACTTTTGTCTCTCGTAGACATTTCCATAGCTCAATAGGTATATTTAGGTTCAATTCCTTTGCCATTATCCGTCTTCTTCAATGCCTCCTTAACCTCAAGCTCACCTATTTTATTTTTGAAGGTATAATTTTGGTCATCCTGACTAGCGTTTGGTCTATTAGAATGTAGAAAGTTCCTTGTCCTTTATTAAATAACATGTGAAAGTAATTATTCCATATTTCCTTGATATCTCATTCTGTAGCCGAAACTTTACCTTCTTCATCCTTAATGCATTTCACTTGGTTCAAGTCTCTTTCTTTCCTTCAAAATAAGCTTGTAATTACTTCTTTTCTCAACTTCAGTCCTTGAGAATTGGTATAACCTGTCAAATGCTCTACCTCTTGTTTGTTCACCACCTTCTTAGTATCTTTCTTAACTACCTTATAATTTCCAATTTTCAACATTTGTACGCATGGGTCACGCTTTAAAACACTTCTTTTTAACCTTAACCTTGTACTTCATTGTGTGTCTTTTGTTACCTTCCTAATCCCTTTAGCCATCTCCTTCTACATATCATTAGCACTTAATTATGCCTCTAGAATCCCTTCCTCAAAAACATTTCTTTAGGAGCTCCTTTGTTTTTCACCCTTCAATTACCACTACTTGATCCTCAAAACCTTACATTGGTTGTTTCTCCTTACTCTATTCTTAACTCATACATCCATCATCAAGACCCTATGTTGGGTAGTCAATCTATCTACAAGACCCTATGACTTTAGAGCTATGATCCTATCTCCTCACTTTTTTACGTTTACAGCATCAACCTTTCAATCCTTATATATTATTATGTATACTCCATTTGTAGATTTACATTGTTGGTGTACCAAAGCTTAAAATTCGAAGTGTCTAATTCTTTTGTTTATTTGCCTACCCACTTAATTTCTTATAGGCACATAAAATTAATCCTCTCTAATCGTGGTGTCTACTATTTCCACTGATTTACTTGTAAGTATTCCTATATTTCAAGTTCCAAAATGAATCCTACTCTTGTAAACTAGCTTCTTTACCCACACCCATTCACGAAAATATGAAAATCCTTGCTTATTTTTCACTACATTTAGGTATCAATGCAGACTATTTTTGCCCATTTAACAGTGTACTTGAGCCAGACACCGTGTTGCTTTGGGCAACTACCTAGCATTAGCATGATCACATTGCTGATCCATGTCATGAAAATTTGACAAAATTTTATTTCAGCTGTCGATTACCTAATACAATCCTCCTCTTTATTCGGGTCTAGGACCAGCTATGAAAAGATTTGCAACAAAGCACATCATAGGAATAGTTACTTGCTTTGTAATGAATAAAAAGGGGGCAATCCAATGTATGAAGCTCATACCTGGTGGGGTCTGAGGAGAGTAGACGTAGGTAGCCTTACCGCTCCCAACGGAGAGGTTGTTCTTAGGATTTGAACCTTTGATCTCTCGGCCACAAGCAACAATCTTACTATTGGGCCAAGATTCACCCTCTATGTAATAAATAAAAAATAAAAAGCAGCCCGGTACATGAGATTCCTATGTTGTGGAGTTTGGGGAGGGTAGATGTACTCTACAAACAGAGAGGCTGTTTTCCGGATTTGAACCTGTGACTTTCAGGTCACAAGGCAACAATCTTATCACAAGGCAACAATTTTATTGTGCTGAGGCACACTATAATGAATATAGAAATTTTATTCTGGATGCAAAACTGATATATGGAGGTTGAAATTTTTTACTTTATGTTCCTTTTTTCTTTCTTTTGGTGATTGTTTGAGATCATGGATTTTAGGTAGAAAAGGAAGAAAAGAGAGATTAAAGATTATGAATAATATGAAAATATATTCATATGATATATTCTCATATTAATGTGGTTGATACAAAATACAAAGCACCAAACCCTATTATTTATAATAATAGTAGAATCTTGATCCTAACTAAATAAACAAATTATGAAATATAAGGAAATATAGAAATCAATCCTAAGAGATTCTAATTCTGGTTTTTTCTTGTCAGAATGTAAACCACTATTGTGTAATACATCAGTTTATTTAGTTTGTTCGTGTCAAGATGCAGGCCCATCTCAATCAATCTAACCCCTTATTTACCTGTGTTTTAGCATGCTAATTTCACTTATTAGTGCAGGGTTTGAAGAGAGATTTCAGAAGGAATCTAGCTTAAGTTCATCTGCTATTCGACCTACCCTGGTTAAGGTAAATTTTTTTATACTGTAAAATACATAAAGTATATATTTTTGGTAACTGACCTATGCTAACTACGGGAAATAGCTGCACAATTTTGCGGCTACTCCACTTGTCTACCATCTGTGGTTTATTTCATTCCTTTTGCAAGTTACATGAGCTCAGACCAGAATAAACATAGTTTTCCCCTCATCTCCGGAGATAAAGTTTGGGCTAATCTTTAAAATTGTTCATTGTTATCCCAGACTTATATGTACCTGACCTTTATCGTTATTGATGTTCTAATTTATGTTTCACCTGGTGGGTAATCTCTGGCTTATTGCAGCCTCCAGAATACATGCCAGAAAACTTAACCATGTATTCTGCATGGGTGGGAGGTGCCATACTTGCCAAAGTAGTTTTTCCTCAAAATCAGCATGTAACTAAGGCAGACTACGATGAAACTGGACCTTCCATTGTTCACCGGAAATGCTTCTGACGGAATTCATCTGCAAGATTTCTTCAAACAGCCAGTTGGTTCACACTTGTAATAGAACTTGTGGTAGGCCTTGATTGACTTTATTAGATGCTACATGCCAGTCTTGGTAGATGTCCAGGTGCTTGTGTGATTTAAAAAACTGTAGTGGATCTCCATTAACTAAATACAATCATATTTCCCTGCACCATTGACTAGGCACCACAGGTTGATGATTTCAGTAAAAATTCCTTCAAACTAAATCATATATACATGTATGTTGCGGCAATAGCAGGTTGCTTATCTTTGTAATGGGTAAAGCCTGCAAGAGATTCTGTTTGGCCCCCGGTGACCTCTACTTTCACAACGTTTTCTGCACCTCTTCCAAAGTAGTTAGTAATTTTTATTTGCTCCTAATTTATTATTCCTTGTTGGTAACTTTTTTTATTCAGATAATTAAAAAAGTTAGATACACATTTTAAAATCTATTAACATGAAATAACAAAATTAGAAACATGCATAGAAAGGTTTAAAGTGGTAGTGGTGTTTGAATGTGCAAGCATGAAGAATTTTGAATCAATTTCTTTACCTTGTAATTTCAGTAGTTATAACTACCGATAGGGAGCACCCAATAAAATTAGAATGATATTCTGTTATAATAAAGTTTCATGTGCCTATGAAAGTGCAGAATAGTAAATTAACTTGCCCCTTTGGAATTGCAAGTTATACAGAGAAAATTCCAACAAAATTCCAACAACTTTTATGAGGTTTTTGAAACAATACTAAATTTAAAACTTATAAAATGAAAGGGCATTCCACTTCATTTTAGAAGTTGTGAAAATTACAATTAGTCTCTAGAAAAGATAGTAAATTCCAAACTTGTTAAAAAATAACATTACCCTCCAATCTTTGTCAAATTATACTTAATCATAGTTTTTCATGTTTACTTTAGAGTGATGCATGATTATATTTTGCTGGATTGTAAAGGAGTAATGATATATTGTCTAATTTTTCTCTCATTAATGTTTTGTTGTTTACATGGTTTCAATTTTAAGTAAATATATTGTGTTATGAAATAAATTATAAAAGGAAGTAATTTTTAAGTGTTTTTTTTTTAGAATGCTCTATCATGTAGTATGAAAAGGAAATAAGTTTTGCATGATATTTTTGGATGAAGTAAATTTTTAATGGTATATATGTGTTATTCTTAAAATAAATAAATTGTAAGTAAATTTTACATATAAATGGGAAACAAATTTTACACAAATTTTGTATAAAAATTTTGTTTAAAATTTGTTGACCACTCACATGCAAATTTTGTTATGACAACAATAAAATGATAACAATGGCAGCGCGTGTGTGCGTGCGCCCACACACATGCGTGCGCGCGCAAGTATTAAAAGTCCATATAATATTTTAAGGTTAATACAAAGCATTGCTTGTTTGGCAAGTTAAGTGAATGTTTTATGTTTTTACGTGTGGGCTTGCAAAATATTTATAATTTATTCAGTTTAAGGAATAACACATACATATTATGAAAAAATTATTTCATCCAAAAATATCATCTAAAAATTATTTCTTTTTCACATTACATGATTGAGTGCTATAAAAAGAAGTTACTTTAAAAATTATTTCCTTTTATAATTTATTCCACAACATAATATATTTATATAAAATTGAAACCATGAAAAAGACGAAAAAAACCAGCAAGAGAGAAAAATTGGACAAATGTATAAATACTCTCTTTTATTTTGCATTTTGTCCATATAATACTACTTGACTCTAAAGTAACTACGGTTAACTATAGTTAAGTATAATTTGATGAAAATTTGAGTGGTGTTGTTTTTTAAGTTTGGAGTTTATTATCTATTAGTAAAGTGTTTTGTTTTTACTAAATAAGTTTGGAGATTATCTTTTCTAAAAACTTCAAATATCGATGAATTTTTCCCATAGTTGTAACGTTCCGCAAGAGACATTCAATAAATTAGAACGCTGTGAAGTAGCTATAACTTACAATGGATTCTTTTTTTAAATAATTATCAAAATAAGGCTCAAAACTCACAATGGAATTTTATCTACCTATGGTTTAAGGCAATCAGTGTTGTGAAAACGGCAGCTATATTCCATTTCTTTGGCAATGAACCTATACCCTTGAACTTGCATTTAGGCAGATCCCATTTTAGACTACTAATATTTTGTCAATAGGCTTTATGGCATGATTAGAGCAAAATAATTCTGTGCCGTAATTAGTGGTGATCCTACTATCACCAATGCCAACTCCTGTATGTTTCTCTGGTTCATGTCTTCTGGACATGAAATGAATATATGGATTAAATAGCGAGGCTCGGGTTACGTTGATCTGTGCTAAATGCTAAGCCACTCCACTTTTAAATGGGCCAGTGGAGGCACTTGATGGAACTTTGTATGTTGCACATTTTATTATGTCCAACCTGTACCTGTGTAGGCAAGCAGCCTCGGTCAGGGCACTTCCTTGTAGTTGGTATAGTATTGTTATTTTATTACTCTATGGCCCTCTTCTGCAATTTTTATTCACCATGAAGATCAAATTATTACTTTGCGTGATTTGAAGATCCATACCATAATTCAATTCGAAATTACTTTATCTGTAAAGCTAGTATGAATTGATTTTGTGGTGCTTGCTAACATATACCTTATAAAGTATGGTGCATGATGCACCATATATTATTAGGCGCTTAACGTGGTCCGTCATGAGTAATTTGAGGTTTTTTCTCAATAGCTGGTTACGAAAATAACGAAAACACTTAGACAATTGGCCCCACAGTATCATTGTTTCTTTTGACTTTTTTTGGTCCAAAAATTTATCAGCATAATAGTGAAAACACTGGTAAAAAGCTACTAAATAAGACTTTATTATCAGTATTTTCAGCAAATACACTGGTAAGAAAGAGTTTTTTAGTCTTTTTTTTTCTAGAATATATATATATATATATATATATATAAAGAGTTTCTTACCAACGTTTTAGGCAAATTTACCAGCGTTTCATAATCTTTGTTACTTATTTGAAACAAAAAAATTCTTTTTTACTTGCGTCTTTGTTGAAAACGCTGGTAAAAAACTCTTTTCTTACCAATGTTTTCAACAAATTTACCGGCACCCCATAATCTTTGTTACTTTTTTTCAAGTTTTTATTTTCCAGAAATATACCAGCATTTTTTGGCAAATTTACCAGCATTTTGGACAAATTTACCAGCATTTTAGGTAAATTTACTAGCGTCTCATATGATTATTGTTACTTTTATTCAAATTATTTATTTTTTCCAAAATATTAGTTAGTAAATTATATATATATATATAACATACTTAATAGTGTTATAAAAAAATGACAAAAAAACTCTTTCTTAACAAAAAAAACTTCTTCTTATTTGTGTCTTTGTTGAAAACGCTGGTGAGAAACTCTTTTTTTAGTAGTGTTTTAGGCAAATTTACTAATGTCCCATAATTTTTATTATTTTTTTAAGTTTTTTACTTTTCAGAAACTTACTAGCGTTTTTGGCAAATTAGTAGTATTTTGGACAAATTTACCAACATTTTGGACAAATTTATTAGCGTCCCATATAATTATTATTATTTGTTAGCCTTTTGGGCAAATTTACTAGTGTCTCATATGACCATTGTTACTTTTGTTCAAATTATTTATGTTTTTCAGAACACTAGTTAGTAAGTTATATATATATATATATAATTAAATAAATATATTTATTTTTATAGTTACAAATATATTTATTTAAGTATATATATACATATATAAAACATACTTAATAGTAATTTTAAAATATGACAAAAAAATCTTTCTTATTTGTGTCTTCGCTAAAAATGTTGGTAAGAATTTCTTATTAGCATTTTCAACAAATTTATTCATGTTTCTTACCGGCATTTTCAGAAAATTTACCAATGTTTGATGATCTTTTATACTTTTTTCAAGTTTTTAATTTTTTCCAGAAACTTATCAATATTTTGGCAAATTTATCAGTATTTTAGACAAATTTACTAGTATTTTGGACAAATTTACCGGTATCTCATAATCTATGTTACTTTTGTTTAAGGTTTTTATTTTTTCCAAAAACTTACCAGTATTTTTGGCAAATTTATCAGTGTTTTGGACAAATTTACTAATATTTTGGGCAAATTTACTAGCATCCCATATGATTATTATTAATTTTGTTCAAGTTATTTATTTTTTCTAGAAATTTACTAGTATTTTTTGCAAATTTACCAGTATTTTGGGCAAATTTACCAATATTTTTAGCAAAGACGTTAGTAATTTTCTGAAAAAAAAATTCAAATGAAATAATAATCATGTGGGACCAGTTATCTGAGTATTTTTGTCATTTTTCTCATTTTTTTATGGTCATATACGAAAAATATGACTTCTGAAAACCTGATTGTTAGGTAATTAATAACAAATCTCTACCGTTTAATTAGTATTTTACTTAAAAGAACCATTCGATCTAACTTAAAGTGTAGGTGGGACAACAATGCATAACTAACTATAATGCATGTTGGAAAGCGTCTTTTGATTTTGTGCAAGTTTTAGGACTCAACCTTACTTTAGCTTATACCGTTAATATAAGATATAAGACGTGCTAATGGGGTAATTCTGGTAGGACCGGTAAATGTATAAAATAATTTCCTGATAATGTTCAGTTGTGATGGTCAGAGGTACTCGGGTACTAAGAGCATCTTCAATGCTATTTCTATTTTGGATCTCAATTTTGACCTTATTTTTTATCATATTAATATCACCTAATCAATGAGCCATAAAAATTGAGACTCTTCTAAAATTGAGACTTTTCGTTTTAATAGAGGAGATCAACTTTGATCTCAAATAATTTTCAGATTAAATGGATAAAAATATAATATTTAAAATTTTTTAATAATTTTTTTAAAATTAAATCTAAAAAATTAAACTACTCTTAGCTACAACAAAATGTGACTATATTTTAAATTTAATCACAATCCCCTGTGCTAAAGGTCGTTTTTATTAAAACTATTCACAACTACGGTGAAATATAACTATATTTTTAACTTAGACATAGTCACTGTAGCTAGAGGTAATTTGTTTAGGAACTAAATAATCTCTGAAAAATCTATCGCAATTCAAAAGGTTTCATATTTTTCTATTTTTTAAATAATCTATCATGCATTCTCCACTTATATACATAACTATGAATTGCACAACATATTACGATAATAAAGTGTTGCCTGGAAAGTTTATACGGTTGTATTAGCTTTAAAATAGGGAATTTTGCTTTCAAACTAAATTTTTTTTTGGAACTAAAACAACTTTTGAAAATACTAGAAAATATTACATGATTAACAACAACAATATTGCATACTTTTTTTTTAAATTATATTATAAAATTCGTTATATGCATAGTGCAAGCATATAAAAAAAATTCTGTGCAGTGATGTGCTTGGTATACTATATAACATTTAATAAGATAATATAATGTATTGTGACTTTATTAGTAATTTGTTAAAAATAATGTATTATATAAATTTATTATTTGAAATTATCTTATATATTAAAATGATTAACAACTTAATCAAACATTGAGATTTGAGAAGTGAGATTAGCCCAGATTGACTTTTAATGTAAGTAGAAGGTCTCTCATTTCATTTTTTTTTTATATTTCATTAAAATAAAAAGTAATTATTAGCAATGAATAATAAATAACATAAATAATAACTGTCTATAATAAAAAAAATCAAACTAATTATAATTCATAATGATGAACATTTAAATAACAATACTTATTTTATTTAATGATTATTAAAATTTTTATTTTATTATTTTTATTGTATATTTTAATATAATTTTATTTTTTCATGTTAACTTTTTTGTTTTTGATTAAAATTATATGTAATAATAAAAAGATAATATTATTCTATAAAATATACCATCTTATTCAATATTTTATACTATTGAATTTTATATCATCAGGTTTTATAATATTAGAACTTGTTTTATCATGTATACTAAAGGAGCTCTAATGGTCCCTTTTTTGTTTTTGAAAATGTGAGAGTTAAAGAGTAAATGCTCATTTTAGATTTTGAAATTGTACACATACTTCACTTTAGCTCCTATAATTAAGAAATTAGTAATTTAGTCTTTAAAATTGCAAAATATGATTCAAGTTTAGTCTTTGGGATGATATCTATTACTTAACCTTAATAAAGAAACTAATGTGGCACGTTAAGTGCAAATACGACATATTACGTAACACTCCTATAAAATATTGTGTTCCACCTTAAATGAGAATCACTTTAATCAATCCCCTAATAATACATAAAATAAGGTCCACACCCTTAACGTGACATCTCATTTTTCAAACAATATCTTGTATAGATTTATTTTGACTCAATAATTTGAATATTTTAGTTAATTTTTCTAAGTTGTTGTGGCAAGAACAATTAATTAAAGTTTGATAAATAGTCTATCAACTTCTAAATATAAGATAATAAATTAGAACTAGTTTCAATTTATTTAAGAGAAATTATATTAATATTTATAGGTTTAAAAAATAGAGGATTGGCAATCAGGTACAGCACCGCATTACACCTAACCCCAATTATTAAAATTGCTTCATAACAAAGTAATTGTTCAAATGCCTCTCTCTCTCTCTCTCTCACCTTCTCTCACTCACTCACTCACTCTCTCTCTCTATATATAGGCGTTTTCAGGAACATAGGGAATAAAAAAGTTGGAGAGAGAGCTAGAATTGAGAGTATAGTGAGAGAGGAAAAGAAAGAAGAAGAAAAGTAGGAGAGAGCTTGAAGAAAAGGATAGAAAAATGTAGTATGCAATATTATTTAATATTGATTTAGATAAAGCTTATGATAGAGTTAATTGGAACTTTTTTAAGGAGATTCTCTACGATTTTGGATTTTCTTTATAATTATTAGACAAAATATCCATTTTTGTCCCTGACGAAAATTTGGGGGACAAATTAGTTTCTCAAAATTTGAAAGTTCACAAGTAATCTCTCATAATTTAAAAAAAGGGGACATATTAGTCCCTCCATACAGAACCGTATTGCCAAAAAACCTGTACGGAGGGACTAATAGGTCCTCCTTTTTTGAATAGTGAGGGACTACTTGCGAACTTTCAAATTTTGAGGAATTAATTTGTTTCTTATAATTTTTGTCAGGGACCAAAATAGTTATTTTATCTAATTAATTTAGTTAATCATGTGACGTGTGACTTCTTCCTCTCTTGCTCTTGTTGGCAATGGGAGTAGACTTTTGTCTTTTATACCTTTGAGAGGCTTAGGCAAGGTGCTCCTCTCTTTCCAAATTTGTCAGTCTTGCATATGGAGAAGTTGGCTATGCTTACGAAGGAGAAAGTGTTGAAAGGTATTTGGCAACCTATGAGGATATCTAAAGAAGGCCCTTCCATCTCCCCATTTATTCTTTGCCAATGATTGCCTTCTCTTTATGGAAGCCCATCAATCTTCGAAAGGAATTCATTTTGCCAATTAGGACACAATTTCTCAAACAAAGGAAATGGACATCAGGGGGGAAGGAGGTTTGGGCCTAGGCTCAACAATTTAATAATGCTATTCTTGGTAAGCATGTGGAGTTCTTTTCATCATTGGTGGAAGAATTGGTACCATGTTGTGACTACAAAGTATCTTGGAGACAAGGATATTTTCTCAGTGGACTACAAGGGGAACAGCCCCTATATCTGGAAATTTATTCATAAGCCAGCGCACATTCTTAAAGATGATTTTCGTTATAGAGTTTGAAAGGGAGGTATTTCTTTTTGGTACCATAAATGATTCAACAATGGTCCTTTATGTCATATCCTTCTGTTTGTAATTAACCAAGATATCTTTGAAAATCTTTGATGTTTTCTAGATGGTGTGTGGCATATGGAGAAGGTTGCATCTATTAACCTAGATCATGTGTTAGATGCAATAAAAATTACCCTTATTGATAACTCTGGAAGCAATTGTGATGTAATGATATTGAGAGGTGAAATTGTAGGAGTTTACTCCACAGTCATGTTGCAAGTGGCATTTGGGTCTTGGTTTTGCGCATAATACTTCCTCGAACTAGGATTAGATTTGGCATCTCCTAGCTCCAAAAAAGATCCATGTTAACTCTAATGATTATTAAAAATATTATACAATTCAATTTGTTTCCTTTAGTGTTGTAGGAAAACTCATTATGGCGAGAAGAGCACTAAAGAGGAAAAGAATCATGTGCACGAGGCTAATGGATTGGGCACATCAAGACCCATTATGAAGACAAAAATAAGGAGCTGGATTCGCATCTTACTCGAAGATATTCAATAGTTGATGAGAAAAAGGAAAAGGAAAGAATTGGATCACCATTTATGAAGAGATTCTAATGACCAAAATTGAAAGAAGAAAGAAACCAATCAAATCATCATATAAAGTCTCCATTAGCATATATGACTAAGTAGAAATAAGAATGTAATAAAGTAAAAGCTCCCGTTTCGGATCAAAAGAATGAATCAAGATGAACCAGATTGATATATTCCAAATTTAGGAAAAGAAAGAGTAGCAGAGCATCAATGCCTATATCTCTATTGTAACATCCTCAACTCTGAGAGCTGTCTAGTATGGAAGGAAGCCCAATCTTGAGGCAGTGGCAAAATGATAAATAGTTGAACTATAGTTAAATAATGGCAAAATTGTAATTACTAGCTTACAGTTGTTAGGAGAGGTATTAGAGGGAAAGTCCCTAATTCTGGGAACATGTGGGTCCTAGGACACTAATAGCTAAATAATATATATTTCATAACCTTATGGATGATGTTTTATGCACATGATTTTAAATAAAAGTATGAGATTACTCACACACGTAAATAATATCTCAGGTAACTTTGAGTACCCAAACTAATCATTGGACACCTCGATTTAGTCCTCAAAGATCCCATATAGTTTGAGATGAGTTCTAGGAATGATATTTTATTTCTTTGGCCATGGTAAATCAAAGGAAATACTCCTACATAGATTAAGTAGGCATGACATGAAAGTGGTTAGATTAAGCGGCTAAGAATGTGCCACACCATATGTTAGGTAAAGTGAGTAGCTTTAGGAGAAAGCACCTCACTCGGATTAACCATTACCATACCCTCCACCTAGCATACTACATAGCTTCACCACCACCACACAAACAATTCACTGTCATCTCCTTTCCCCCTCTTCATTTTTAGCCATGATCCTTTACCCTGCAAAACCACTATCATTTTCCTTCATTCTCTTTATTTTTCTCTCAAAAAACTCTACCTCACCCCCACCTCTTTGTACCTAACCAAGCTCCGACGTAAAAGATCAAAAGAAAACTCCTCCCTTGGAGTTTTTATGCCACGGTTTTGAAGAAGGGAAAAGGGGGCTATTATTGACTTGTTTTGGTTGTCTTGAAGCTTAAAGAATTAAAGTCTCACAAAGTTCTAAGTTGTCTTGAAGCTTGGAGGAGAAGTCCTAAGCTAATATTTTCTCTCTTAATCTCGAATATATATGTGTATGATGGAAGATGATTACTACTACTATTTTGGATTTGAAGTGATGTTTTTTAAGCTTGTTCTTAATGGTTTAATACTTATTGAACTTGGTTATTGATGGGAGTTTAGTTTTGTGGTTGAAAATATACAAATATGGATTCTAATACAATTAGAAAATCTGGGTAGCAGATAGCTCAAGGTCCATATCTGCAGTTAGCGAACTCAAAATAAGGTGGAATCAATTTTAGACAAAAGTTAACATGTATAGGAGTCTAGCCATAAATTTTGAGGTTCATTGATATGAATTTTGAATTTGGTTGTCGGATGTAGAGAGCAAAATAGGGTAGTCTATGCTCTAGCCCTTATAACTTGAGCTACATAATCTAAATTAAATGAAACTAATTTTCTTTTAGAAAGCTAATTGATATAGAAACAACCTGTAAAGTTTCATGCGAAAATTCCTTATGCTTTATTCCCAGTAATTTTGTGAATTTACTATTGCCTTGTTGAGCTCAAAATAGAGTAGTTTTGAAGTGGAGCTTATAACTTGAGTTTGGCTTAGTGAAATTAAACAGGATTTCATTTTTTTGAAAGAAGGTTTATAATGGTGTAAGCTTGTGAATATTGAGGTCAAAACAATAAATGATCAATTTTTGACGATTTTCCAAAATTAGGGGACCAATTCTATGTCAAAACAGAACTATGGGTAGAAGGAAAATTATATCTTTACTATTACAATCCCATTCTTGTTGAGACTAGTCCCAAATGAAAATAGACATATAAACCTTACTTTCCCTAGGGACTCGTAAGAAATGAACATAGATTTCATAATTAACAATTAATGATAAGAATGTGATGAATTTGGCCATAGGAAAACTTAAGGAAAGACATTATGTAAGTTAAGAGAATATTTGATGACCATTGTTTCTTAAAATGTTATGGGAATCCTTGTTATTTATGATTATGATGATTATATCAGTTTAATTGAGCTGTTGGTTGGATATTTGACAGATTCTAAATTTTGAGAATCTCCCGGGACTACTGTTGTGCTATCGAAATTCCGTCAGGTCATTCCTTGATTTATGCTATTTAAATATGTTTAATTAAGTTTGAATAATGAGAATTGCGCCAAGCATAATTATGTTAAGTATGAATGCATGATGGAATTTGCCTCTAATACATAACACTCAAGCAAGCATAAATTAGTATTCTGGAGACAACAAAGTGTAATGCCCAGTCATGTTAGAAGGATGACATCTTGAGAATGACAACACGTAATGCTCAGGCATGTGTAAGGCTACACTCTGAGGATGGTGGTGTGTAATGCTCAAGTGCAAATACATGTTGACACTTTAAGGATGGCGAGATATAATACTTATATGTGTTTTCATCAAGAAGAGTGAACCTGACCGCTCACTAGATTCCTTTAATTAAGTTAGAGGAAGATGTTTGACTCCCAAGTTAATGATCTCCTTACATTATGCCAGAGAGAATGAATCTGGTAAGATCCCCTTACATTATGTTAGAAAGAATGAATCTGACAAGATTTGCTTGCCTGAGTCGGAGAGAGAGAAAGAGAGAGAATCTGGCCAGGGATACTTCTATGTGAGAGTAAAAAAGAGTGAATCTGACAATTACATATAGCATTGAGCTCAATCCTATAATGCAGATTGAACACATTTGTACTTGAAAAGTAAGGGCACGATAATACTTTGAATGTAAATGCACAATAATATTTTAAAGTTAAGAGCACGTGCAAAGATGTAAAGAAACCTAAAGAAAATATGTCATGCATGTCAAGGAAGTCATTCCATCTATCATGTTGCATCATAAGTCATTCATTCATGATTTATTCTGCCTATCACTAATGAGATAATTGCTACAACTGTATGATTAAAATGAACCTACTTCAGAAGGGATTTTTTGAACTTATTAAATGAGCTTTTATGTTTATGTATATGAAACACACTTTTTATAATAAATCGAAACAGTTGGGATGATAACGATGACATTGCTAGTTGTAACGTAGGATTTTTCTGCTGAGAATTTATAATTCTTACTTCTATGTGTGTTCCTACATCATTTCCATATAGCAAAGGTGGCAGCGGGTGGAAGAACAGGTTCCATACCCCTTGAAGATAGCGGGTGTACGACCAAGACTACTTTGAGGTATATATGTAATTGAGTACACCTAATAGTTATGTAAAATATACTATATATGAATTCTCTAGAATTAATATTTGCAAAGAGCAAGGTATGTATCTGTGACCTTATACTAGACATAATGATAGGGAATGAGAATTTTATAGTTTAGATACAGGCTCAGGTTTTTGGAAAATTTCTACTTTCCTATTTATAACCTTGTGTTCTTTAAAAGTATTTTAAAGAGTATGCAAAAGAAAAGATGGCAACTTCTAATTAGGTATCATGAATTAAGCACGATATTACAATTAGAAGGGTGTTACATCTATATGAAGCTTACTATAGACCTTGGGATTGCAGAAAAAATACTAAGTGCTATTGTTAATCATATACTGAGTCAGTTAGTCGACCTACATCTACCAGTGAAGGCTGGCAAGCTCCACTATGGAGATTGCAAGATTAGTTTCACAAGTAAGAAAAGCCCTAATCAGACGTTCGTGGATTATGTAATCAAGCTCCCCTGCAAATCTCCTTTTACTTTGAAAGATCCCTCTTCTCTTTTACACCTCTGGAAGATCGACCCACCACTGCAACTCGTACCTTACTAGTTCATCCTATTCTCATTATCAAGTTGTATTATTGTAAGAAAGATATTGCATGAGTGTGCTCTTAGTTTTGTTATTACACAATGAGAGTTACCTTATTGTTGTAGTTCTTGTGAGTGAAGAAAGCCAGTGAGTTGAGAGAGTAACCCAAAGAGTAGTTAGAGTGCCTCGAGGAAACCATTACAAGAGTGAATCTTAGTTGGTGAAGAAGAGGTTTCTTGTTTGTGTACAGGCTTGCAGGGGCTTCTTGTAAAAGCACACTTACGATTATTGAAAATCTCACCTCTTGGTGGGGATTGGACATAGACTTCATATTGGAGATTGAACCAATATAAAAATGATTGGTGCACACTTTTCTACCCCTATCTCTATTATTTAATTTCATACTCGTGATAAAATCGTTTGAGCTGATATTTGATATTTTTGTTATATTCATGTTTCTGCTCATTTGATTTTTCATAAAAATTTGGTAGATGTCTCCTAATTGTTCACTAGACTTTAAATGAATGTTGTTGATATTTTGTTTAAGTGTACAAAAAGTTTGAATAGGCCAAGGACTTGATTCAAGCTCTGTTTTCGTAAGTTCTCTGGTACCATCAATTGGTATCAGAGCTTGGTCTCAAGGGATCAAGCTTAACCACTTGGAGAAGTAGATCCAGGACCAAGCATGGCAAACGTAATTCCCTTTACACTATTAGAGGGAAAATCCATGAGGCCACCATTCTTCAATGGGAACAACTATCCTTACTCGAAAGAGAGAATGAGGGTCTTCATCTAGTCAACAAACTATGCATTATGGAAGATAATAAGAAATGGACCTGAAATGCCCGCGGTCACTAATGAAAAAGGAACAAAAGTTCCTAAGCCTGAGGATCAATGGAGTATAGAGGATCAAAAGAAACTTGAGCTCAATGCAAAGAAAATTAACATGATGTATTGTATTATCAATTTTGGAGAGTACAGAAAAATCTCCATATGTAAGACTGCAAAGGAGATGGAGGACAAACTTCAACCTGCACATGAAAGTGCCAAGTAAGACAAACCAAAGCAGACATGCTAACTCATGAGTATGAGTTATTTCACATGAAGGAAGATGAGAACATTGATGAAATGTTTGAGAGGTTGTCTATAATCATCAACTACTTAGACATACTTTCCAAAATTTTTGCATTTCAAGAAGGACAAGACATCGACACCCTTGCATATGATGAGTTGAGAGGAAATCTCATTGCTTGCGAAATCACTTATTTGAAAATGAGAGTGGCAACAAGAAGAAGGAGTTAGCACTAAAATCAAGAGAAATTTGAAACAGAGCAAGAAATTCAAATTAATGATCAATTTGCACTTGCAGTTCAAAAGGTGTATAGAATGCTGAGAAGAAAAGGAAAATTGAAAAAAAAAAAGGGAGTAGTCCAAATAAAGAAGGAAGCAAGGAAACCTTAAACAAAAAAGATGTAACTTGTCACAAGCACAAACAACCAGGACACTTTCAAAACAAGTGTCCTTTGCCAAAAGAGTCAAAGAAGAAAAAGGAAGCTCTTTTATCCACATGGGAAGATATAGAGAATGACTCACAAGCGAGGAAGAAGAAAAAGATGACAATGCTAACCTCTGCTTCATGGCAAAAAGTGATGAAGAGGTAGACTTTTCTTATTTTATTTTTGAGGAATTACTTGATGCCTTAGGTGATGTAACACCCTAATAGTCCCATATTATGTTTAAGTCATATTATGGAATTACTAATTGTTACTTTTGCTCGCGGAACTAACACTACCATTTGAAAATACTTTGTAATGACATTAGGGGGGTTTTTTTTGAACAATAACGAATAAACTGTTTTGAAAACCAAGAGCCTACAACATCGCTACCTCATACATACAACGCGAATAAAAGAAACAGAAGCGACAAAGGTAACAATAGTTGAGATAAACATGACATTCATTCCATGGCCATTCATAGTTAATATAATAATAGTGATACCAGAAGTCATATATGAAGATAATGATGGATACGATACCTACTATCGGCCCTAAAAAAGAAACCTACCAAATACATCATAAAGGAAAATATATAGGAAATCTCTACTGCCCAAGCATGCCATAAAATAGAATGATAATCCTATAACTACAACCAAAAAGGGCTATTATTGTGCTCGGCTCCATATGCAATCACCACATCACTCATCAGGCAGGAGGAAACCATTCCCAAAACCACCGGGAGCAACATTACCACGTCCCCCTCCTCGAGCATGCCCACATCCATGAGGCACAGCACAGGTACAAATGAACCCGTGACCACGAACCGAGGGTGGAGTGTGACCAGAAGCTATTGAAGAAGAACATGAATCAAACGTTAGGTGTATCATAGACGGGTAGGAGGGCTCAGATGGGTCAGTCTCCACATGATAGCTCGGATGGGAAGGCTTCGAGGGATCAGAATCTAATGAAATGGTCGGAGTCAGATGGGTATCTGAGTCAGTCTCATCGTCAGTGGGGTATCTCAGCGGCTAAAAGTAAGGACGGATATCATCCAGGGTAACCTCACGTATGGCTGATATGGTTGGAAAAACGGGCTCGTGACTGGAACCTGAAATGGACGGTTGTGGAAGATGTAGACCCTCATCGTTGCCCTTGTAGACATCACCAAGGCATTCAGTACCGGGTTGAAGTGCCAACGCTATACTGGAAACTCAATGAAGATCACCACCATGCCCGACATCGACATCCTCTGAAGACGACATGGAAACGTAGGAGTGAGAAATACTAGATTTCTCAATAGGATCGCGACTAGACAAACACTGTGTCATCGTTATCATCCCAGCCACTTCGGGTTTAATTATGAAAATGATGAATATGTATAGATTCAACTTTAATGGTTTTGAAAACTTAAGTCCCGAAGCGGGTTGCTTTTAAACTTAACATCATAACTTTATCATCATAACTAAGCATACATATGAAAGCATAGAATAAGCATTCATAATGCATATGGACCATATAAATACATACAATGACATGCAACCTCATAAACTTAACCATGGTTATACTTTGACTTTACTTTCATTCTTAGCACGTGCTTAACTTTCTTTACTTTTCCTTTGAAATAGATTGCTTTTGAACATGAGCTCATCCATGACCATCGTCATGTAGTACTAACCAATTCGGACCAAGCCGATATTGGTTACCTCTAAGTTAGAGGTCCTCCATGTCACCTTTGCCTTCTCCATAGAGGTTCCATGAGTCTTTGTGGATCACCGTCTCTCACTTCCTTTACCGAAGGGATTGAAGGGTCATATCCCATTCTTTCTTTTCTTATCATTATACTTTACATGCATAATACTTCTTTGACTAGACACATGCAATGATATGACTAAGTCCATAATTTTGACGGAAATCAGGCAGCATAATGGCTAGACCAGAGCTTCCCCGAAATGCCAATCATAAAGCTTTTAATCAACAGTCCATTATATCCACGTTATATCATTACACTAGTCATTCAATCATGAAATAGGGCTCAATCAACTTGTCATTCATCATGTTGAATGGCATCATACAATCATACCCTAAAGGGGTTCATAATTGTGTTATTCTTTATGAAGAATCTTATAAGTCATCACATAATTTTCCATGGTTACCTATGCGAGAATCACATAGTTAAAATATATGTATGTGGTCTTTTAGTTACTTAGTTCTCATGTGAAATTACTCTTTACTTGAGTATATGTCTTATGGAACACTTGTTCAATTTAATTAAGTTAGATAATTGTTTTCTTTTCTTGAGATAGTGCACTTAGTGATTCCTAAGTTCATGGTATGCTCAGAGGCCCTAATGATACTTCTGTTCCCAAGGAGTTTGAGATCCCTCGCACTTAGTGATTCCTAAGTTCATGGTATGCTCAGAGGCCCTAATGATACTTCTGTTCCCAAGGAGTTCGAGATCCCTCTAAACCTTGGGTTATGACAACGCATAACCATACTCATGAACCCAACAACACCATGTTCACTAATCACCAAGGGTGATTTTTAACTTGTCCAAGTTGCAAAGTTTCAAGCTTTTAGCACTAACATAACAAGATCTTACCTTAAGTATTATAAAAGTTATCATTCTTTATAAAGTAGACATAAAGTTTTATTCTTTATGAAAGTAAGTGCCTCTAGAATTATACTCATGACTTAAAGATTAAATCTTTATGAAATAGTGATACAAGATACTAGCTTTTGAACTAAAAAATCTTGTTCTTTATGAAAGTTGACACTTTTATTTATTCTAAGACCATCAAGGTCTCAACTTTATGGTTTAAGGTTGTCTTAAAGTCAAAATGTTTCCTACTTTTTGAACTAGGAATATAAAACATTAACTTTGAAATTAGAAAGTCTTGATCTTTATAAAAGTTAACACTTTTATGACTCAAAAGTGACATTTTTGCTTAAAGCTTAAAACTTTACTAATATATTCATCTCAAGATTCCACCTTTACAAGACTTAAAGTGCAAGCTTATAACTTTATGACTTAAAGTTACTTTCTTGATTAAAGTTTAAAATTTTATGAAAGGATTTGCATCCAAGAATCAATCTTTAAAACATAAAGTGACAAGATATCATTTCTATGGCTCAAAAAGGCTTCATATTTTCAAAAAGCTTCGACTTTTACATACATTCTTGTCGTCAAGACAAAACATAAGACTTTATGAAGGCACCAAAACTTGTGCCACTTTTTAAGGTTGCAAGCAACAACTTTTTGAAATTTCATGCACCAAAAATGTGTTAAGTCTTGTCAAATGAAGAGAAAATGATAAAGGTGACAACTTTTCCAATCATAAGCATCATCATAAGAAGATAGACAACTTTCAACCCAAATACCACAAAAAAACATCAAGATCCCATGCATCAAGAAAGGAAAATGGAAACTTTAAGGCACTTAAAGAAAGGAACTTTTCAAAAACTCAAGAACACTTATGAACAAGAACATGAACATATTTGACCAAAAATAGAAACTTTTGCTCAGGAAGAGCATGAAAGATTTTCTCAACTTTTCACTTGAAGATCTTGGTCATGAGAGGAACCAAGTTTCAAGCTTTCTTGAGTAACCAAAATAAAAAAGTGAAGATCATTACCTAAGCTTGAAAATGGCATGCTCTTGAAGGAGAAAATGAAGAAAATAATGGCTCCTCCTTGATGATGATGGTGGTGGTTTTGGACGAACAAAGAGAGAACTCTTGAGTTCTCTTGAGAATGAAGCTTGTAGTGTTTAGATCTTGTCTCCAAAGACCAAAAGATGTGGTCTTTAAAGGGCTAAGTGAGAGTTTTGGTTATGGTGGGGGTGGAGAAAGGAAGAAGAAGATGAAGAAGAAGAAGAGAATTTTAGAGAGAAGTGAGAGAATTTGAGAGTTAGAGAGAGAATAGGAAGACGCAAAATGAAAATGTGAGTATGTGTGTGTTGTTGTTGTGGGCATAACATGCATGGGGGTGGAGGGAGATATTTTTGTGTTATTTTGTGTTAATTAAGGTTTAGGGAGACAAATTGGATGATAGGGGAACAAATCATATACTTACTCTTACGTAAAGCACTCTTGTCTAATGCTTTATGCTTTAGTGACATCATTCTTTACTTTATTGTCTAGTTGACTAAATTTGAATTTAATCATGTAATTAGGTGCTCTTGCAACTTAATTAACATGATTAAGCAAGGATTAGTGATTAACACACAAGAGCATGATTAACAAAAAAAAAATAAATCTTGCAATTTAGCTTAATTATCCTTATTTAAACTCGATTAAGCTAATTAAGAGTGATTAGTGCTTAATTAAGCTATTTAGGGTCTGACTTGCTTAATTAGAGATTATCTAATCTCGATTAAGCATTCTCTTGACTTTTCTCATCAGAGTTGACCCATAAACACTTAATTGATCCCTTAATTAAGCCTTAATATCATAATTTCTCATTAAGTACCTAATTATTTAGGGTTATTGAGGTAATTTAGCATGACAAGAAATTGAGCATGTTATAGGTGATATGCTCATTAAGTCTCAAACTATACTATCTAAATATGATGAGTTAAAGAAAGAAAATGAAAAACTAGTTAAAGGAAATTCTGCTTTAAAATCTGAAAACAAATCTTTGAAAGAAAATGTGTAAGATCAAGTTTCATATGACTTGAAGCCGAAAACAAGCTGCTACATGAGAAGGTCAAAACACTGACCAAAGACCTTGCCAACCTTGTCAATGGGACTGAAAACGTTGATAGATTGCTAGGTCAACAAACATGCACAATTAACAAGGCCGGTTTGGGCTATGTTGAAAATAGTCAAAACAGATTCTATAGGAATCTCATTGATAAGAAATTTGCACCATCCTCTAGTAGAAACATGCAGAGAAATAAGTCATATGTTAAACATTTTTATAAGGGAACATACAGGAAATAAGAAGGCAAAATTACCTAGTACACTAAAATCTTGCTATAACTACAATGGTAAGAGACATCTAGCAAATGAATGTTTCATCTTTTCAAGAAAAAATTGAAGATAGAATTATTCCTCTTTTGAGTGATACTAACCTTGTAGGTAGGAACAAAGGATCTAATTTCAAAGGATCCAAGCAAATTGGGATATCTAAAAGAGGTTAAATAATTTGTATTGTAGGTTTGTATAAGGTAATGATGATTATGGCTACTAAATAGTGGATGCTCAAGGCATATGATAGGAAACTCACATATATTTTTGTAGGTTTATAAATATGATGACGGATATGTAACTTTTGGAGATAATGCAAAAGGACACATTGTTGGAGTAGGAAAAATTGGTAAAGGTCTTTTAACTACTATTGATAATGTGTACTTAGTTAAAAGGATTGAAACAGAACTTCTTAATCGTAAGTCAATTTTGTGATGAAGGTCATCATGTAGTGTTTGAATGCTTTAGATGCATCATTCATGAGAAAAATAATGACTACACGGCTTTTGTTGGCCAAAGGTATGGAAACATATATGGCATTACCTTAGGGGATTTAAAAGATCAAGATGTAAAGTGTCTAGCTTCTTCTGAAAATGAAAAACGATTATGGCATAGGAGATTGGGAAATGCTAGCATGTACAAAATCTCTAAGCTCTGGAAAAAAGATTTGGTGCGAGGCATATCAAATATAAAGTTTAACAAAGATATAGTTTGTGAAGCTTGTCGAAAAGGCAAATAAACTAAAACCTCTTTTAATCCCAAGGATGCTATCTCAACTGCAAGACCTCTAGAACTTTTACATCCTCATTTGTTTGGTCTTATTAAGACACAAAGCTTGGGAAAGAAAAAGTATGGTATGATCATTGTTGATGATTTTTCAAGGTATAGATGGGTGATGTTCTTGGCTCATAGGCTTTTAAGCTTTTTCAAAAATTCTGCAAGAAAACTCAAAATAAAAAAGGCACTTCATAGTTTCATTAGAAGTGATCTTGGAATTGAATTTGAAAACCAACATTTGAGTTTTGCTAAGAAGAAAATGGAATAGCTCATAACTTTTTGTTGTCTAAGGACACCCTAGCAAAATAAGGTAGTTGAAAGAAGAAATAGGTCCTTGCAATGCTTTGTAAAAATGATTTCCCAAAACATTTCTGGGTAGAAGCTATTAGCATAGCATGTTGCATTTGACATAGAACCTTGATTGACCCCTTTATTGATAAAACCTTTTATGAGTTATGGAATGGAACCAAGTGTACCCTTCATTACTTTCATGTTTTTGGATATAAGTGTTTCATTCTTAACAATAAAGATAACCTTGGAAAGTTTGACTCTAAAACTGATGATAACATATTTCTTGGTTTTCACCAAGAAGCAATCTACAATAATAATTCATGAACAGTAGAAGAAACTATGCATGTTGTTTTCTGAGTCTAACCAAGGCTATGTAAAGAAAGTTCTTGAAGATATCTCTTGATCAACCAATAATGGAACATTAATATAGAACCTATAGTGGAAGACAGATATCTCTTGATCAACCAATAGACATCCCATCTGTAGAAGATAAGCATGATCAACCTGAACCTACAGAACCTTTTGGAAGCACTCAAAGGATAAAGCCTAGAGAATGTAGATTCTCTAGCACTTTTCTACACGAGTTCATAATTGGACAACCAACTCAAGGCATAAGAACTAGGTCATTGTTCAAACAAAGAAACATGGCCTTGGTATCAACTACTAAACCTAAGTCAATTGATGAAGCTTTAAGTGACATGGATCTAAGCCATAAGAAAGAATTATAGCAGTTTGATAAGAATAATGTATGGACACTAGTTCCAAGACCTGAAGGATGCTCCATAATTAGAACGAGATGGGTGTTTCGAAACAAACTAGATGAAAATGTAAACATTATAAGGAACAAAGCAATATTCATAGCTCAAGGATATAACCAATCGGAAAGTATTGACTTTGATTGGACATATGCTCCAGTGGCAAGAATATAAGCTATTTAGATGCTATTAGCATATGCAGCTTACAAAGGTTTTAAGTCATTTCAAATGGATATGAAAAGTGCGTTCTTGAATGAGTTCACTAATGAAGAAGTATTTGTCAAACAAGCTCTAGGTTTTGAGCATAAAAAGCATGCTAATCATGTGCTTAAGCTCTCTATAGCATTATATGGCTTGAAGCAAGTTCCTAGAGCTTGGAATGAGAGACCTAGCACATTTCTTATTAAAAATCATTTTCAAAGAGGCAAAGTTGACACTACTTTATTCATTAAGAACTCTACTGGTGATTTTTTTTTTTAGTTTAAATTCATATTGATTACGTTATCTTTGGTTCTACTAATGAGTCTTTGTGTGAAGAATTCTCAAAGCTTATAGCCATTGAATTTGACATAAGCATGATGGGTGAGTTATCCGTCTTCCTCAAACTACAAATAATAACAAACACTGAAAGGGATATTTCTGAGCCAAGAAAAATATACTAATAAGTTGCTAAAGAAATTTGGGATGGACAAAGCAAGACCAATGGGCATGCCCATGCATCCATTCGGAAGCTGAACAAAAATGAATAAGGAAAGACCATGAACGAGACTAAGTATAGAGGAATGATAGGGTCATTGATGTATCTAACATCATCAAGACCTGACATATCCTTTGGTGTGAGGCTGTGCCTACGTTTTCAATCAGATATATGGGAATCTCGAAACAAACACATTTGAGTTAATGGGATTTTGCGATGCAGATTATGTAGGGGACAAAATTATTCACAGAAGCACTATCAGATATTCTAGCTTACTTTGGTGCTAACTCTATCATGGACAAGCAAAAAGCAAAATACAAAAGCTTTATCCATTATAGAGGCCGAGTATATGGTAGCATCAAGTTGCTATTCCTAGGTACTTTAGATGAAACATCAACTAATTAATTATAATATGTCATATAAGCATATACCATTATATTGTGATAATATAAGTGTTGTTAATCTCACTAGAAATTAGGGGTGTTCAAAGGACGGGTTGGGCCGATTTGGATCAAACCCAGACCCGGTTTGATTTTTGGACCAGGTTATTATTTTGAGCCCAAACCCGACCCGATAATGACTCGATTAGAGACTAGGTCATATCGGGTCAACCCAAATTTTAAATAACATATAAAGATTTGAACATTATACATAGTAAAATCATAAAATTTTAAAAGTAAGAAATAAAATTTAAAAGATATTATACAATATATATTTTAAAACAAACGATATCAATAAAAAAATAACATCAAGTTATCTAAAATGTATTAATTGAAGTATAAAATTTTATAATTTATCACTAAGTATTTTAAAAGATATAACTTATGAAGAATTATTTGACTTCGAGCCAGGTTAGGTCAACCCGAAGTATAACCTGAGCTTGGCTCGAAAATTGCAACAGGTTAAATTTTAGAACCTGAACCCAGCCTCATAAGCTTCGGGCCGGGATGGGTTAGGGGGCTTGGCCGGGTCTTGAACACCCTTACTAGAAATCCTGTTCTGCATTCTAGAAAAAAAGCATATAGAGATTAGGCACCATTTCATTCACGAACATGTTCAAAATGGTAACTGTAACGTCCGAAAAATTTTTACCATTTTTAAACAAGTTGTTCAGTTTTTATCGAATAATTGTGATTAATTAGAATTCGATTTAGCATTTACTTAAAGCCAATTAACTGTCATTTAGGAGGATTAGATATGATGGAATTAGATTAGAAACATAGGAATTTTCTAAAACCGTTTTACTGATTTAAAAGAAATCGGTAAGATTTCGGTATTTTAAATTGTCAGAACCGAATCAATAGAAATTACACTGTAAGAACCATAGGATAGATGGCCAAGATTCAGCCAACTCATCCATACATGTGGTACCACAATCAGCCTTGGAGAATGGCAGCTACATCAAGTTGAAGTAACAAAACACATCCACTAATCATATGAAGACTTGCTTCAAAAGTTTCCAATTAATCCCTTCCTTCTCCCTTGACAATTTCGGCCATCAAAAGGGGCAGAACCTTCATTCTTTTCCTTTCTATCCCAGCTTCTCTTTACTCCATCTCCATCAACTCTTCATGTTACCTCAAGATGTCTTCAACTCACAACACAAATCTAGCAAGAATCACACCTAAGAAAAGTAGGAAAGATTGGGGTTTCTTTTTCTTCCATGATTCTAATCTTATTTTGGGTAGAAATGAGGAGTTAGGGTTGATTTTGCATATATGTGATGATTAGAATTGAAGTTAGAAGAGAATAACTTGAAGATAGAAAGAAGCAAGGTGATGTTAGGTGAAAAACCCTACGGCGTCCATACGTTCGTCTTGTATGGACCGAAATCCAGCCATTAAAACTTGATGGGTATATTTTTACATGAAAATAGACATTTAGGGATTTCAAACTAGATAAAATATAAGGCCATTGGATTAGTATTGAGTGAGTTATGAATTTTTGAAGTTTAGCCTGAAATTCTGGGCCCTTTTCTGGGTAGTATGAGTTGAGAAGGGTGTAACTCACCCTACAAAACTCCAAGTTGAGTGCTACCATTTGAAAGCTAACATGTAGATGAACCTTCCATAAAAATTTCAGAGTTTGATTCATTCTCAATTGTTCCCAGTAAATCGATGAAGTTGCCTTAAGTCCAAATTGGACTGGAATAGGGCAGTCTAGAAGGGTCTACTTACGAGCCTTATATCTCGAGTTATACTTATGCAAATGAAGTGAAACTTATTTCAAATAAAATTTTGTTCTGTTAGCTTTAATTTTGTATAATTTTCATATGATTTCACTTAGTTTTCTATTTTTAGTGCATTTTTACTTTTAAGAGTGCAATTCTGGCCAATAGTAGAACAGATTGGAGTAAAATTCAAATAACTTGAGCTATACAAACCAAAATGAGATGGGACTAAAAAGGGTTGAAAACTAGACACATTGAGCTATAACATATCCAAAATTCAGATTTAAATGAGTTGAATAGAAGAAATGGTGATTTTTATAAAACTCAGGTAGAAGGGGATAGGGTGAACAGAAAAACTCTGTTGATATTACTGTTGATTTTGACACACCATATGATTTATATTGTTGCTATAACTTGCTATTTTATATTGAATTGAATGCTTAATTGATTATACTGGTAGCCTAGCACTATTCACAAAGAAGCGGACTTAATCTGTTATGTTGCCAAAATTTTGGCGACGAATTCAGATACCTTATGAAATATTTGTATGAATACATAATGTTCAAGCAAGATAATGTTAGTTGTGCATGCAATTTATGAAAGATATAAAGGATTTCATATTAATTGGGTCAGCCTTTGAATAATTTTAAGGGGAATAGATCAGTAGGCAAGTTGGGGAAAGTAAACCCGGCAATTCTGTATAGGAACGAGCTCGGTCCTGAAAAGCAGACTATTACCTAGGAGTATATGGCCAAAGACTCCCAAGTGACCAAGAGTGGAAAATAAAAGTTGCATAAGTTGAAAATCTCCAAAGGCTACATGCATTTTTCCATTTCACATATATATGCTCTGTTTATGGATTTCTAAGTTAAGGTTATAGTTAACTGTATATTCCTTGTATTATATTACTGTTTGTTTATGATTACTGTTTCAGCTATGTTAGTGTGCCTGTTAAATATATTTGTATTGCTCTAATTTAAAATTTAGCTTTGTTTCGGGTTTTGTTTTCTACAATTTAAATTAAGTTGAACATTACTATTATATTGTATCATTTAAAATTAAGAAAAATCGAAATAACCGGGAATGACGGTGATGACAGAGGTGCATAGAATTAGGATTCCTATTGAGAAATTTTCATTTCTCACCTTGCTATATGTTTCTGCGTCATTCTTAGATCATGACAAATGCGTCAATTGATATCCTCTAGGTAACGTCCTCCTCTGTACAGTACTATGCTTAAATCATAGTACCATATCCTGGAGTTATTACTGTTACTTGAGTGGTCCTTATCTGACAGCAACTTTAACCGTTTATGAAACTTCTTGAACTATCTTGAGATAACACGAAAATAGGAGTGAGAAGTTTAAATTCTCAATAGGATTCCTTAAACTACCATATATTGTGTCATTGTTATTATCTCCAGCTGCTTTGGTTTATTATGAAAATATGAGATGTTAACTAGACTGTTCAGTTTTATAGTTTGAAAATATATTGTCCGAAGCAGAGTTCATTTTATTCATGCACTTGAGTCACATTGGCCATATTTCATATTTGGAATAATAATCATAGCATAAGTAGATAGAACAGTCTTAGCATCAATAAAACATGGGATATAATTATGCAAATACTCGTACTTGAATTCATGCAAATGCACTGATGTTTTTCTTTAACTTTCTTTGCTTTCTTTTCTTGGCACACCTAGGCGTTACGTATCGCCGCCCCTAGGGTGCTTGCATATGATTTGATCTTTAGTCTTTACTGCTCTTGGTAGTCTGATCTAGGAGTGAGTTCAACTCGTGACCGTTGTCACACAATACTGACCCGCAAGGGGACCCATGTGCCTCTAGGTCGAAGAGACTTAGTTGGCCAACTACCTCCAACATAGAGGGACCCAAAAGTTTTTACCTGCCTTCACAGGGAGGGACACAATGTGCAACTGCCTCCGAGTGAAGGAACCCACATCTTTATCTTTTAACTGCCTTCACCTGGAGGGACCCAAATAACTGCCTCCAAGTGAAAGGATCTCATATATTCTTACTTCATTCATATGCAAATATACATGCTCTCATAAGAATAATTCATGATCTTATCACCATAACATATCCATAATTGTATAGCTGTTCATATCATAAATTTCTCGTAAAGTAAACACTCGTAGTTTCATAGACTTCTGCCAAAAATTTGGCAGCATAACGGATCATGTCCGCTTCCCCTTGAATAGTGCCAGACAACCAGGAAATTTTAATCAAACAGCAAACCCAATATAGAGTATCATATCTTCAATAGTTGTCACACATAACAAAGCCTTATGAGCAAAGCTTAGGTAGTTAGGTGCAAGTTTTAATATCTTAAGTCTTAATCTATCTTGCAAGCTTTTAACTTTTATTGATGTTCCCGAGTTTGAGCTTAGGACCGACTTCCAAGATTAAATTGGGTCCGAGTTTCGAGATTATATAAGTTGCATCTTCCAGGGTTATGTAATGTTTTGGTTTCCGACTTTCGGGATTATGTAATGTTTTGATTCCCAACTTTCGGGATTATGTATTTTAGGACTTTCGATTTCAAAGTGTTTTATGTGTTGTTTGGTTACGATTTCCGATATTAATCCATAATTGGTCTTCCAAGACTTTTATGAATGTATTTCCTAAGTTCCGAGTTCCGACATTATCCATACCAGATCTAGTTTTCTATTCACTAAGTTCCGAGTTCCGATATTAACTAAACTTGATCTAGTATTCATATATGTCTCCAACTAGAATTGCACTCTTATAAGAGAAAATTCACCAAAAATAGAAATCTGAGTGAAATCATATGAAATTTATATCACTGTAAAGCTAACAAAGCAAGCTTTCAAACGAAATAAGTTGCATATTATTTGAATGAGTATAACTCGAGATATAAGCCCTGAAACTTGACCCTACTAGACTACCCTGTTCTAGCCCGGGTTGCACTTAAGGTGAATTCATTGATGTACTGGGATTAGTTAGCACCGAATCTGACTTTAAAATTTTTATGGGATGTTCCCTCATATGTTAGTTTTCAAACAACATTGGATTCACTCAATTTGGAGTTGTGTAGGGTGAGTTACACTCTTCTCAACCCGCACTACCTGGATGAAAGTCCTAATTTCTAGGTCAAATGTCAAAAATTCATAACTACCTGTATACTGATCCAATAGCCTTATATTATATATGTATGGAAAGCCCTGAATGTCTAGTTGGTCATAAAAATAGATTCATGAAATTTAAACAGCTATAGGCGGAGCCGTACACTTTGATGTACGGATCACTGAGGAAAACCCTAACAACTTCTTGAGTTTTCTCTTATCTTCAAGTTCTTTTATACCAATTTCCAACTCTAATCACAACACACATGCAAATTCGGTCATAAATCATCATCATCACTCCAAATCACATTAATAGCATGAGGAAGATAAGATCCCTACACAGCCGCAAATAAAAAAAAAAAAAAAACAAGAGAAGGAGTTGGATTCCTACCTTGTCTAGGTGAGATCATGTTGGATTGGTGTCTTGGATTGAAGAAACTCTTGATGAAGCTTGAAGGGTTGATGAAGATGGAGTGAAAATGAGTGTGGGTAGGAGAAAAAGGATGAAAGCTCAGTAGCGTATATGGACGAAAATAAAAGGGGAGAAGAAAGGAATTATGTCAAGACTTTTGAAGGAAGTTAGATTGTGATTGGTGGATTTCATTTCACATTCAAACCCAACTTGGCTGCCCTCTTTCATGGCTGATTGAGGCGCCACTTGTAGGGATGTTTTGGCTAAATCTTGGCCATCCATCCCAGGGTTCTCACAGTATAATTTCTATTGATCCGGCTCCGACAGTTTAAATTACCGAAATTTTACCGATTTCTCTTAAATCAGCAAATCGGTTTTAGAAAAATTTTGTGAGGCTTCCTATGTTCCTAATCTAATTCCATTATGCCTAATCATTTTAAATCACACTTAATTAGATTTAAGTGAATGCTAAATCGAATCCTATTTAATCACAATTATTTGTGAAAAACCGAACAACTCGATTAAAAACGATTAAAATTTTTCGGGCGTTACACTCTACATCGAGTTCCCTGACCTGCATATCCACCTGGATCCGTTTTTAGACTCTCTCTCTCTCTCTCTCTCTCTCCCTATATATATATATATGGCAGCTGTCAGTTCCATTTCTACTTCTTTTTTCGTAGAGATTTTGTCGTCCCACTGGCTCATCCACTATTTGACCCCTCCGCACCTTATATTGCCATTCTGCTCTATATGGCACATCCCTTCCCACCTCCAGAGCAAGTGCTTGACCCCAGCTTGCCGGCATACACCTCCCCAAGCTCCTTCTATTTCATTTTCTGAGGAGGAGGACCCATTTGAAGCAGCGAGCTCATCCTTGTCATCTTCAGCACCCAGCGGTGGCTATGCTCCAGCAGACGCCGGCATGGCTAATGGATTCCTCTCTTCGGAGTCCATCTAGGGGAGGTTTACATAGTGCAGTAGGAGCAGATGTATAGAGTGGGCTTCTTTTGGCATTTTTGGGCGATAGGTAGTTGTTTAGTGGATGTTATAGGTGGATGGTTAGTACATGCAATGTCCCGTGGGGACCAGCTATGGTTCTGATCATAGAGACAGGCCGGTTTTATTTCATTTTAGCAGCCTCATTGTTATACCCTGTACTATTTATGTACTTTTGAAAAACATGGATACAGATATATATATATATATATATATATATATATATATATAATATGTCTATTTTTCAGGATCGAGCTCATTCCTATACAAGAATGCCAGATTTACTTTCCCCGACCTCCCCACCGATCTATTCCCTTTAACTTTATTCCGGGGCTGGCCCAAGTATCATGGAACTTTCGATGGCGTAACGGAAAGTGTTCGCTTCCCCATGAATTGTGCCAGTACTCAGAACACCAATTTCTCATAGAAATCAACACATTTCATTCATATTTCAAATATCAAATTCATGGCACAATTATTGCAATTAAAACATGGTTTCTGTCCCAATACTTATATTCAACCCAGTTTTTGTAACTCAAGCCAAAATTTCTATTTAACTCATCTGGACCTGAATTTTGGATATGTTAAAGTGTTATGTGTCTATTTTCTAACCTCTTTGGTCCCATCTAATTTTGATAAATATAACTCAAGTTATTTAGGTTTTATCCCGGCCTGCCCTGTAGCTGGCCAGAATTACACACTTAAAAGTAAAAACCACTAAAAATCGAAAACTAGCTCAAATCATTCGAAATTGGTCTCATATTAAAGCTAACAGGACAATATTTCATTTTCAAAAGGTTCCATTCCATTTGCCTTATTAGGGCTCAAGTTATAAGCCCCGAAATTCAACTTTCCTGAACTGCCCTGTTTTGGCCCGATTTGGACATAGGGCAACTTTCTCGATTCACTGGGAGCAAACGAGACCTTATCTAACTCTGAAATTTTAATGGGGCATTATCCTATGTGTAAGCTTTCTAAAAAAGTTAGTTTCATTCAATTCCAAGTAGTATAGGCCGAGTTTTGCCCTGAACAACCTAGTTTGCCCAAAATCAAATTCAAAAACCTAGGTCGAACTTCAAAAATTCATATCTCCCTCAATACTAATCCAATGCCTTATATGATATATGTATGGAAAGACCTGAATGTCTAGTTTCATTTAAAATTGGTTTAATTGAATTTAAACGATAGTAGGCGGAGCCATACAGTCCGCCGTACAGACTGCCGAGGGTTTTTGGTTCTCCAGCCTCTCAGGTCTTCCTATTCTCATCCTTTCTTGCTTCCTATTCGAATTCAACATCACAAACAGCCAATAAACCAGCCAAATATCATCATATTCACTTAATCATCACATCAAGAATTGAGAAAATAAACCACCACCAGCCACCCACAATCAGAAAATAAAGACAAGAATTAAACCTCTACCTCTTGTTATGTGTGATTTAGCTTGATTTTGGAATCTGGATAAACAAAACCTTGTTGAGCTTGAAAGTTTAATGGAGTTGGGTGAGTGGAGAAGAGAAGGAGACAGTTGAACAAGGGAGAAGAGTGGCGCAGAAAATTGGCTGAAGGAAGGAAAGGAATTGTGTTATAAAAGCTTGAGGAGATAGTTAGAATGAAGGATTTTGATTGGTTGAAGCACAAGAGGCTGAAATTCAGCCAATTCTCCTCATTTGTGTGGCCTTTGTGGCGCCACTTTCATGTGTCAATGTGGTTGAGTAATCAGCCTTAGCTTGTAATTTTATTGGTTCGGTTCCGATAGTTTAAAATACCATAATCTTACCGATTTCCTTTAAATCGGTAAATCGGTTTCGAGAAAATTTTTATGAAAACTTCTATACTTCTAACCTAATTCCCTCATATATAAACTCAATTAGTTGCAAATTAATTGATCGTAAATAAATATTTAGTCAAATTGTAATTAATCTTAATTATTCGATAAAAATCGAACAATTAGGCGAAAAACGATAAGAAAATTTCGGTGGATGTTACACAAAACAATTCGGTTCATAGCCTCAAAATAGCTTTTGATAGGCATTGGAGTTAACAAGCCCCCCTTTTTTGATGATGGCAAATTAGTATTTAAGAAATGCTTTTTGTTATCAGAAAACAACTTTTGAAAGGACATGATTTGTTGTTTGAAAAGCAACTTCTTTCAAAAAGGAGTGATGAATTCAGAGATCATTATTTTTATCATAATACATCTTTAAGATATATCAGAGTAATTTTTCAAGAAAAAATGTTTTGAATGTCATCACGTGAAGGCAAATGAATTTAAGATTTATCTTAGTACAATATGTTGATATATTAGAGGAATGGTAAAGATAAATCAACTAAGATGCATATGGTCAGAGAATAGCTAATCAATCATTATCTTAAAACTTCAAACAAGTATTTAATGAGGATCAGAGCATTTCATTTGAATACATATTCAATCATTAGATATCAAGACAGTTATTGATTGTTCTAAATAAGGATCAGAGCATTCAATAATTTGAAATATCAGAGCGTATTCAATAATTTAAGGTATGAGAGCATGTTATAGGTAACAAAATATTCAATCAAAGCAATTAAAAATATGGTAGATAAATATTGAATCTAGAATGCATTTGTAGAAGAAAAATTAACTGTAATTGTTTTTAACCAAAATTAAACAGAGCTGTAAGCACAGATATAACATTAAAGAGAATGTGTGTGTATGTATGCATGCTTTTTCCTAAGTGTATGCACTTATGCTATGCTCCCCCCTCAGCTTGAGCTTTCTTAAATATTTTCTTCTTCTCCCCCTTTGACATCATAAAAAAAAAAATGATGTAGGATCATGGAAGTGCCATCACTGATTGCCTTTTGCTTTCTAAATGGTCCTTAGAATCTACACAAGAAGGTTTTCCATTTTGTCCATACGGTGATCCATTCTCTACTGATGGGATTGGAGTTCAGCTTGATTTGCCAATATAGTGTGTTGATTGGCAAGGAGCAGATCCATCTGAACGTCAACAGTATTGGGAAACACTTCAGCATATGAAGGTTCTTCAGAAGGCAATTTTTCAGTGTGCTGAGAATTATTTGCTGAGTGTTGTTGGGGCTCAGATATAACAGGAGAGGTTTTCCTATCAAATCTAGGTGTGGAAGTGAGCAACAGCAAGGTCTAAGCTATAACAGGAGTGGCAGGAGTTTCTTAAGGTTTAGAGGTAGCAGCTGGATGAGGCATTCGAGTGCTTAACAAAAGAGGTTGTAATTCAGCAACAACTGCTTCAGTTTTTGGTTCTGCTACTAGAACAAGAGTTTTGTCATATTCTGATCTTTCTGGAGCATATTCTATTTGTAGTGAAGGCTGTGTTGGTCTTCTTGATGGTTTTTTAGAAGGTAGAACCACTGCCCTCATTTTAGAAAGTGGATTGAGTTCTTCAATGACAATGAAGTCTTGCTTCACTTCCAGAGAGGTTGATGAGCTCCTTGTTCTTCTAACTAACCTATCAACTCCAGAAGCTTTATCTCTTTGCCTCTATAGCCATGCTTCATTTCTTAGTCTGTCATGAGCAGCTTCCAGCATAGCTTTCCTAACATAGGCTCTCTTTTTCTTCCTCTTCTTGATTATCTTAGGGTCTTCATTTGTTTTTAAAGCTTCTACTTCAGGTTGTTCTTTTGGAGAAGCTTGAGGAGGCTATTCCCTAATGACAATCCCTTTTGTTATAAGGGGTTGTGAAGCAGATGTTGCAGGAGTAGCAGCATTCACGGGCTATGCTGCAATGACTGAGTCATCAACTTCTGCACTATAGGAGGAGGATTCAGCAATTCTCAGCACTCTTCTTTTACTGATTCTTCTCTCCTCAGGAATAGGTGAGAGATCTTTCTCATGCTTTTTCTTCAATCTTCTTTCTTCAAAAGGTTTAGAAACATCCTTCTGAAGGTTGGTTGATTTTCTTTTCTTCTTCTTCTTCTTCTTCTCTTCTTCTTCGTTCTTCTTTTTCTTTTTTGCCTTCTTGAGACCTTGGGATTTTAGACCCATAGCGGAGAAGGTCTTCATGGTGGTAGCAGGGCATTTTCATCCTTCTTGTGTCCTTCAACAGGAAGTTGGGCTCTTTGGAAGATGCGTGTTAGGACCATGCCACAGGGCAAGGCTGCATGATTCCTTTTGGCATCATCCACAGCAGAGAGGATGTAGTCGAGGCTTAACCCGACCAGATTAATCCTTTTTCTAGTCATGAGGCAAAACATGACCATATGATCTACCTCAGTCATGACATCAGTGTTTCCTATCCTTGGAAGCACTGTGTGTTGGACAACAGAATAGATTGCTCTGACATTTAAGATGAGAGAGGAAGTGAGAATATTTCTCACTTGCATGTCTTTTCTTCCAGTAAGGACTTCAGAGACATCTTCTTCTGTGGCTTCAAGTTGCTCCCACTATCTTGAACCACCTCTGCATAAAACCTCTTCATTTGGAGTGTTGGTGACATGAGTGAGATTAGTGGGGAGTATTTGGATCTCAAAGCTCCCTATGATGCTCCTCAAAGATGTATTGTCTTCATTAATAGGCACGACGGTGCTGTAGAAGGCAGCAACAACTCCAGTGTAGACATCTTTAGAAATATTCAAGAAATTATTCCATCCTTGGAACTCAAACACTTCTGTAATCTGGGGAAGGTGAGAAGTTCTCCAATTTCAAACTTCTTCCAAAAGCAATAGGCCATATGAAGAACTGCCTATAAAATCTGGTTTGCACTTCATCATCGTCAAACATGAAAGGCACACTGTAGTCTCCTTTCTTCGTCATGATACATAGATGAGATAAGTAACTGGAGGTGAAGGACAGAGTGTGTTAGGGCAAGGTGTATGGAAAAAAATGTGAGGGTTAAAAGCTTTTGGAGTAGGGAGGATGAAGAACAGTGAAAGGTTTTTCTCTAAGACTTGAGAAATGAAAAAGTTGATGTGATGTGTAATGGTTAATGAGGGAGACCAACAGGTAGATTTAAAGTAAAATGCTGCCGTTTTCAAAGTAGGCATGCCTTTTAGAGTTTCCCGCTTAATTAGGCAATGGCCATCGTGTGCTAGTGGGTGATCATCCAAGCAACGCACGTAACATTAACTAAAGATGTTAGTGTTGTAGAAGGCGGCAGCAACACTAGTGTAGATATCTTTGAAAATATTTAAGAAATTGTTCCATTCTTAGAACTCAAACACTTCTGTAATCTGGGGAAGGCTGAGAAGTTCTCCAATTCCAAACTTCTTCCAAAAGTAATAGGCCATATGAAGAACTGCCTATAAAATCTGGTCTGCACTTCATCATCGTCAAACATGAAAGGCACACTGTAGTCTCCTTTCTTAGTCATGATACATAGATGAGATAAGTAACTGGAGGTAAAGGACAGAGTGTGTTAGGGCAAGGTGTATGGAAAAAAATGTGAGGGTTAGAAGCTTTTGGAGTAGGGAGGATGAAGAATAGTGAAAGGTTTTTCTCTAAGACTTGAGAGATGAAAAAGTTGATGTGATGTGTAATGGTTAATGAGGGAGACCAACGGTTAAAGTGTATTAGCAGATTTAGAGTAAAACGTTGTCGTTTTCAGAGTAGGTGTGCCTTTTAGAGTTTCTCGTTTAAGTAGGTAATGGTCATCGTGTGATAGTGGGTGATCATCCAAGCGATGCATGTAACAAAACCATATCTTTTAACCAGAACCTTCATTCTTCAAAGTCTATAACCATCTTTCTGGAGGAATGAGAAAGCAGTCCCATGAGAAGACTAATTTAACTTTCTAAAGCTGTTATTCTTCTCTTTCATCCTCATTCTTTTTTGAAGTCATCTTTCTGAATGGTAAGAGAGCACATTCTAAACAGTCTCTACAAGTTTCTCATGATGTGACTTTTTTGAAGCAAACTTAGATGAAGAAGAATAATGCTCCAGAAAGCAAACCCCATTGAAGTATGGCAATCTCAACTTTTACTTTGGCTTAAGAGAGAGAGAGAAAGAGAGAGAGTTCAGATGCAATACATGTGAATGATCAAAAGTTGATCAAGTTCAGAAGGTTCCTGATTTTGGAGAATCGATCTTCTGCTCCGGGTTTTGTAAAAATGTCAGCAATTTGACTTTTAGTATTAACAAACCTTAGCTCAATGTCACCTTTCTGAACATGATCTCTTAGGAAATGATGCTTTATGTCAATGTGCTTAGATCTAGAATGTTGAATGGGATTCTTGGTGAGGTTTATAGCACTCGTATTGTCACATAGGATAAGAATTTTGGTATACCTCAAGTTGAAGTCCTCTAATTGTTGCTTGATCCACAGAGTCTAGGTACTGCAAGTTGTAGCAGATACATATTCTGCTTCTGCAGTTAAAAAAGCAATAGTGTTTTGCTTCTTGCTTGACCATGTTATTAAAGATTTTCCAAGAAAGCAACAACAACAACTAGTGCTTTTTCGTTCCACTCTATCTCCAGCAAAATCAGCATCACAGTATCCTATAATATCACAAGAAGTACCTTTCTCGTACCATAGACCGAGATTAGTAGTACCAACCAAATATCTCAAAATTCTCTTAACAGCAATTAAGTGTGAAAGTTTGGGATTTGATTGAAATCAAGCACAAATTCCTATACTTAATTGCAAGTCAGGTCTACTAGTAGTTAGATATAATAGTGATCCAATCATACCTCTGCAGAGAGATTCAGAAACTTTCTCACTATCTTCATCAGCTTCTAAAACTTGTGAGGGATGCATAAGAGTAATAATGCTCTTGGCTTTGTCCATATCAAACTTTTTGTGCAAATCCTTGGCATACTTTTCTTGATGAATTAGGATACCATCTTTCTCTTGTTTGATTTGCAGTCTAAGAAAGAATTTTAGTTCTCCCATCATGCTCATTTCAAATTCTTCTTGCATAAGAGAAGAAAAATTCTTGCACAGACTTTGATTAGTTGCTCCAAAAGTAATATCATCAACATAAATCTGAACAATCATAAAATCATTTTTGTCATGATGAATAAACAAGGTGGAGTCAACCTTTCCTCTTACAAAATCATTTTTTATTAGGAAAGAGTTGAGTCTATCATACCAAGCTCTAGGAGCTTATTTTAACCCATAAAGAGCTTTTGAAAGTTTAAACACATGTTGGGGAAATTTTTCATTCTCAAAACTAGGAGGTTGATTAACATAAACTTCCTCAGATATGAAATCATTTAAAAAAGCAGATTTTACATTCATTTGAAATAACTTAAAATCTTTGTTAGATGCTTAGGCAAGTAACATTCTAATGGCTTCTAATCTTGCAATAGGAGCAAAAGTTTCATCATAATCTATGCCTTCTTGTTGCCCTGAGCCAATAATCTTGCTTTGTTTCTGACAATCTTTCCATCCTCATCAAGCTTGTTTCTGAATACCCATTTGGTTCCAATGGCGGATTATCCTATAGGCAGTGGTACCAAGGTCTAGACTTTGTTTTTCTTGAATTGAGATAACTCCTCTTTCATAGCTTCAATCTAGAATTGATCCATAAGGCCTTCTTCGATATTTTTTGGTTGAATCTCAGAGATAAGAGCAACATTTGAATTGTTTCTAAGTGAGGATCTCATTCTGATTCCATGAGAAGGTTCACCAATAATTTGGTTTTGAGAGACAATTTTTAAATCTCTTACACTTGAGTACTTTCTCCTCAAAGGAGCACCTTTTGGTTCTTCAGAAGCATCATCAGAAACATGTTGATGTGAAGGAGTTTCAGAAACATTTTCATCATCTTCTCTAGTGGTCATCTGAAGGTTCAGTTGGGCGTGGGAGTCATAATTTAATGACTCACTTTCCATTTCCACTTCCAGATCAGCAACCTTCTGATTTAGGTTATTTTTCTTTTCCACGAAGGTTATGTGGATAGTTTCTTCTACAGATTGAGACCTTTTGTTGAACACCCTATAAACTTTTGACGCAGAAGAATATCCTAGAAAAATTCCAGGATCGGATTTAGGATCAAACTTTGACAGCTTGTCGCGTTTAGTATAAAACATTTGGATCCAAAAATTTGAAAATAGGAAATATTGGTTTTTCTTCCTTTCCATGATTCATAGAGAGTTTTCTTGAGAATTGGTCTTAAGAAAATACGATTTTGAATAAAGTAGGCAGTGTTAATAGCTTTTGCCCAAAGACCTTTTGATAAGCTGCTTTCAATAAGCATAGTTCTGGCCATTTTTTGCAGAGATCTATTCTTCCTTTCCACTACCCCATTTTGCTGAGGAGTTCTAGGAGAAGAGAAATTATGAAAAATACCATTTTCTTGACAAAAGTTTTCAAAAGCATGATTTTCAAATTCTCCACCATGATGTAATCTAATGGAAGTGATGCAAAAACCTTTTTCATTTTGAATTATTTTTGAAAAGGATTTAAAGACCTCAAAGGCATCTTCCTTATGGATTAGGAACATAACCCATGTAAATCTTGAAAAATCATCCACAATGACTAAACCATATCTCTTACCTCAAAGACTGGCAGTTCATGTTGGTCTAAAGAGATCAAGATGTAAAAGCTCAAGTGGTCTAGTAGTAGAAACTACATTTTTGTTGTGGAAAGAACTTTTGGTTTGTTTGCCTTTAAGATAGAATTCACACAAGGAATCATCTTCAAAATCAATTTTTGGCCAACTTATGACCAGTTCTTTATGAGAGATCTTAGAGATCAATTTCGTATTAACATGAATAAACTTTTTATGCCACAACCACTTTTCATCCAAAAAGGAAGCTAAGCATTTTACATTCTTATCTAAGAGATCATCTAGATACAACACATACGTATTGTTATAACTCTTGGCAGTAAGAATAATCTTGTCATTTGTAGAATCCTTAATAATACAGTGAGAGGATTCAAACACAACTTTGTAGCCTTTGATACGTGCTCAAGAGGGTAATTTGGTAATTTCAACATTGCAAAAGAGCTTATTTTCGGCAAATTGGTTCTGTCTTGGAGATCAAGTAATCCAAGAGCTCATCTCAAGTTACTTGGAGATCAAGTAATCAAATTTAGTTAAAGTAACTTGGAGAGCAAGCAATCTGATCATGGTTGAAATATATTTAGATTGTATCTAGATTTGCCTTTGATTTGTTTTGACTTATTTAGATTTAAATTGAATTAGTTTATTTTTTAAGATTTAAATCAAATCTGATCTAATCTATAAAGATCAAATCTGATTTAAATTAGTTAGGAATAAGACTTTTAGAGTAGAATCATATCTTTAATTTTAAATTTTAGTTTCGAATCAGATTTTTTTAGATAGGATTAGATAATTTCTATTTTTAGGATTTATGTATAAATAGGCAACTTGGCCTATAGACGGAGAATATTATCATAGAGTTTTGATCATGGTTTGACTACCAATACAGTTGTGAGGTTTTCCTCACTTTATTCTGAGCGTTGGCTCATTTCTACATTTTGTTCTGTGAGATGCAGAACTTTCTATCTTTTCCCTGTTATCTACGTTTTCAAGGATAGGTTTCTTGGGGGTTTAGTAGGGATTTCCCTGTTATCTACGTTTCCAAGGACAGGTTTCTTGGGGGTTTAGTAGGGAGGGTCTTTATTCTATATCTTGTTTTCTATCAAAGTGTGTGCCTGGGGTTTTGGGATCTTTATATCCACGGGGTTCCTTTCATCATTTGGTATCAGAGCAAGGTCTAGATAAATTCCTATTTATCTATCTTTGTCTTTACATTTATCTTTTGTCTTCTTTCCTTGTCCGTTCGCGTTCTTGTTTATTTTGTATTTGTGCATTCTATCCTTTTGTGTTGCTGTCGCGTCTGTTGTCTATCTCTATGTTTCTTCTCTATCTCGCATTTGTCTTTTTGTTGTTAGTTTAGATCCAAAAAAGAAAAAAGAAAAAAAAAAGGAGAAGAAATCAGAAAAGGTGAGGATTATAAGCATAATTTTTTTCCCTTTGATCTAGGTTGTCAAGGACAGGTTTTTTGAAGGTCTAGTAGGGAAATTCTTTCCTTTGATCTAGGTTGCTATGGACAGGTTTCATAGAGGTCTAGTAGGAAAATCCCTTTCCGGTTACCTAGGTTGCTAAGAACAGGTTTTTTAGAGGTCTAGTAGGAAAACCCTATGTTTACTATCCTTTATTTCTATTTCGTTTCCGCTTTGTTAATTTTATTTCCTTAGTTTTTTTTTCTTCTCTTTGCATTTTGAGTCTCGATTCCTTAATTGTTGTGTCTACTTTGTCCATAATTTTTTTTTTTTGTATTTGAGGTATATTCAAGACAAAAGAAAAAAACAAAAAAAAAAAAAAAAGGAGGAAAAAAAGCGGAAAAAAAAGAAAAAAGAAGAAGGAAAAAAAAAGAGAGAGGAAAAAAAGTAAAAAAAAAGAAGAGAGGAGAGTGTTAGTGAGGTTCTTCATTTGCAGGTTCTTAGATGGCTTCACAAAGGGAAAATAATGGTGGAGATAACTTTGAAGATTACGGAGGCAAGATTCGAGGACGAATCTTTTTGAAGAGGGGGAGAATGATACGTGCTCAAGAGGGTAATTTGGTAATTTCAACATTGCAAAAGAGCTTATTTTTCGGCAAATTGGTTCTGTCTTGGAGATCAAGTAATCCAAGAGCTCATCTCAAGTTACTTGGAGATCAAGTAATCAAATTTAGTTAAAGTAACTTGGAGAGCAAGCAATCTGATCATGGTTGAAATATATTTAGATTGTATCTAGATTTGCCTTTGATTTGTTTTGACTTATTTAGATTTAAATTGAATTAGTTTATCTTTTAAGATTTAAATCAAATCTGATCTAATCTATAAAGATCAAATCTTATTTAAATTAGTTAGGAATAAGACTTTTAGAGTAGAATCATATCTTTAATTTTAAATTTTAGTTTCGAATCAGATTTTTTTAGATAGGATTAGATAATTTCTATTTTTAGGATTTATGTATAAATAGGCAACTTGGCCTATAGACGGAGAATATTATCATAGAGTTTTGATCATGGTTTGACTACCAATACAGTTGTGAGGTTTTCCTCACTTTATTCTGTGTGATGCAGAATTTCTACATTTTGTTCTCGTGAGATCGCAGAACTTTCTATCTTTCCTGTTATCTACGTTTTCAAGGATAGGTTTCTTGGGGTTTAGTAGGGATTTCCCACATTATCTACGTTTCCAGGGCGAGGTTTCTTGGGGGTTTAGTAGGGAGGGTCTTTATTCTATATCTTGTTTTCTATCAAAGTGTGTGCCTGGGGTTTCGGGATCTTTATATCCACGGGGTTCCTTTCATCATTTGGTATCAGAGCAAGGTCTAGATAAATTCCTATTTATCTATCTTTGTCTTTACATTTATCTTTTGTCTTCTTTCCTTGTCCGTTCGCGTTCTTGTTTATTTTGTATTTGTGCATTCTATCCTTTTGTGTTGCTGTCGCGTCTGTTGTCTATCTCTATGTTTCTTCTCTATCTCGCATTTGTCTTTTTGTTGTTAGTTTAGATCCAAAAAAAAAAAGAAAAAAAAAGGAGAAGAAATCAGAAAAGGTGAGGATTATAAGCATAATTTTTTTCCCTTTGATCTAGGTTGTCAAGGACAGGTTTTTTGAAGGTCTAGTAGGGAAATTCTTTCCTTTGATCTAGGTTGCTATGGACAGGTTTCATAGAGGTCTAGTAGGAAAATCCCTTTCCGGTTACCTAGGTTGCTAAGAACAGGTTTCTTAGAAGTCTAGTAGGAAAACCCTATGTTTACTATCCTTTATTTCTATTTCGTTTCCGCTTTGTTAATTTTATTTCCTTAGTTTTTTTTTCTTCTCTTTGCATTTTGAGTCTCGATTCCTTAATTGTTGTGTCTACTTTGTCCATAATTTTTTTTTTTTGTATTTGAGGTATATTCAGTACAAAAAGAAAAAAAAACAAAAAAAAAAAGAAAAAAAAAGGAGGAAAAAAAAAGCGAAAAAAAAAGAAAAAAGAAGAAGGAAAAAAAAAGAGAGAGAGAGGAAAAAAAGTAAAAAAAAAGAAGAGAGGAGAGTGTTAGTGAGGTTCTTCATTTGCAGGTTCTTAGATGGCTTCACAAAGGGAAAATAATGGTGGAGATAACTTTGAAGATTACGGAGGCAAGATTCGAGGACGAATCTTTTTGAAGAGGGGGAGAATGATACGTGCTCAAGAGGGTAATTTGGTAATTTCAACATTGCAAAAGAGCTTATTTTCGGCAAATTGGTTCTGTCTTGGAGATCAAGTAATCCAAGAGCTCATCTCAAGTTACTTGGAGATCAAGTAATCAAATTTAGTTAAAGTAACTTGGAGAGCAAGCAATCTGATCATGGTTGAAATATATTTAGATTGTATCTAGATTTGCCTTTGATTTGTTTTGACTTATTTAGATTTAAATTGAATTAGTTTATCTTTTAAGATTTAAATCAAATCTGATCTAATCTATAAAGATCAAATCTGATTTAAATTAGTTAGGAATAAGACTTTTAGAGTAGAATCATATCTTTAATTTTAAATTTTAGTTTCGAATCAGATTTTTTTAGATAGGATTAGATAATTTCTATTTTTAGGATTTATGTATAAATAGGCAACTTGGCCTATAGACGGAGAATATTATCATAGAGTTTTGATCATGGTTTGACTATCAATACAGTTGTGAGGTTTTCCTCACTTTATTCTGTGTGATGCAGAATTTCTACATTTTGTTCTGTGAGATGCAGAACTTTCTATTTTTTCCCTGTTATCTACGTTTCCAAGGACAGGTTTCTTGGGGGTTTAGTAGGGAGGGTCTTTATTCTATATCTTGTTTTCTATCAAAGTGTGTGCCTGGGGTTTCAGGATCTTTATATCCACGGGGTTCCTTTCATCAGCCTTGGTCACAAAATTGACTAATGCTCAAGAGATTGTGGGTTAATCCCTCTACTAACATAACATCATTTATCAGGTTGGAATTGTTCTTACCAATAGTACCTATACCAACGACTTTGGATTTGATTCCGTCGACAAATTTAACTGTTCCACCATCCTTGGGTTTGAGATTTCTGAACTAGGATTTATTCTCAATCGTGTGTCTGGAGCATCCACTATCCAGATAACACTTTCTATTAGTTAAAGAAGGCTTATATATTTATATATGTCTAAAAAGATGAATAGATTTAAATAAATCACGTAGAGAGAATAAATTATTCGATTAAGTTAAAAAGCTAAGTAGGAATAGAGGAACCACACAAGAAGTTTTTATACTGGTTTGGTCAATCCACTTGCCTACTTCTAGTCCCCAACGCTATGTTGAGATTTTATATAAACTTGAGTATTTTTTGTTCAAGCTTCTCCAAGCTTCTTACACAAGAGTAGTGTTTCTTCAATCCTCTCCAAGATTTAACTTGAGTATTCTTTATCCTAACTTCTCCAAGCTCTTTCTGACCACTACTGGGTCTGTGTACAAGTTAAGATTTAAAAAATAGTTTGTAAACACTCACACTGACTTTCTTTATAGAGGATAACAACTATGTTCCAATGTGTATGACTTCTCTAAATTCTCAAAAAGAGAATCTTATCAAATACAAAGCAGAAGAGAAGATTTTTTGTTTAACAAAAGTTACAATGAGTAACTTTCTAGTGGTTCAGAAGGTTGAGAAAGTTGACAATGAAGCTCTACAAGCAAAGAAGACATTTAGCTATTCTAACGTTCTTTCTTCGACATCCAGTCTTTTATAGACATTTGAAATATATCCGTTGGAGCTTTCAGTTCTTAAGTTTTGAAGTTCTCTTTGAACTACTGGTCTAAGACTGGACAGAGAAGCAATAGTTTTTCCTTTTTGTCATTCTTCAAAGCTTGTGCAGAGATAGGAAAGTAGTCATTTGTTGCTATATCGACTGTGCAAACTTGTCAGTGCTTCTTCTGCCTCTTATCAAATCATCTTTTTGACTTTTTGAATTTCTCTATGAAGCATGCTAAGGAAGCTTTGAAGGCATGACAAATATGAGAGGTATGTTTCTACTGATATCCTTTCTGGATAGGATCTTCTTTCTGGACAAAGTCATCATTCTAATTTGGCATATCTTAACTTTCTGGACTTGTCTTTCCTTTCTGAAGTGTAGCATCAACCTTATGAAATTCTTCTATTTTGATTCTACACAAAATAGCTCGAGAGGCACAAAGCATATATTCCAAATAGAGTATATGATAGTATAAAGTTATGGATAAAAGATGCTTTGAAGGCTTTTTGAGCGCTTAAGCTATTTGTTGAATTTTATTCTTATAGAATAATTTGTTATTTGAATTAGCCTTTTCTTGATAAAAAAGATTTGCTTATATTCTGATTTAGTTTTCATCAAAACCCTTTAGAAAATAATTCGGTTCATAGCCACAGAATAGCTTTTGATAGGCATTGGAGCTAATAGTAACACCATAATAACCCTATACTACACTTAAGTCATCTTATTATTAGTTGTTACTTTTGCTCGTGGACACAAACTTGCTATTTGAAATTACTTTATAACGAAAATAGAGCTAAATTTTTTTTTTTTAACAATAGCAAAATAAACCTTTTTGAAAGCAAGAGCCATGAGCGCATTATGAATGTATAAAATCAAGCGTCATTACTTATATACTAGTGATGCGTTAAATAAATAAAAGAAATATAAAGAACAATCATCTCAATTAATCATAATAGTTATTCCACAGCCACCATAGTTAGATACAGATATAATAAACATAAATATGTCCAACATAAGTAGCCATGGGACCGATATCTACAGTTAGTCTTACAAAACATTCATCCTTAACAAGATACAATTATGAAAAGAAATACATAATAAATCTCTGCCACCCACACATGTCATAAAAATGATAACCCTAGAACTACAAACAAAAAAGGGCTATCCTCGCGTCTGAGCTTAGCACACGCTATCCAAACCATTCTTATCCTTAGAACGGAGCATACCCATTCTCGAAACCTATGGGTACATCATCTCCATGTCTTTTTCCATGGGCTCGCCCATATCCATGGGGTATGGCTCGGGTATGAATGACCCTTATCCAAGGCCTGGGGGTGGTGCTTGGCTTATAGTAAAAGAAGAGGAATCCAATGTTAGATGGATCACAATAGGATATGATGACTCCGAAAGGTCAGACTCCACAAAATAAGTAGGGGTCAGGCGGGTGTTGAGTCAAACTTTCCATCAGTGGGGTACATCGAGGGATGAAAAGGCATATGCACATCATCCAAAGTGATATCTTCGTATAGCTCATGCGGGTGGAAGAATAGGCTCATAACAGGTGAACAAAACTGACAACTATGGAGTATGTAGACCCTAATTACTGCTCTAGCAGTTATCACGGAGGCATTCAGCACTGGGTCAAAGTGCCAATGCTAAACGGGAAACTCAACATAGATGATCACATTGCCCGATGGTATCATTTGAAGATGACATGGAAATAGCAAAATTTCGTAGTAGGATCCCAACTAAATAGTTAATGTGTCATCATTGTCATCCTAGCCACTTCAGGTTTAATTATGAAAAAGTGAACATGCATAGATTCAATTTTAAGAGTTTAAAAACATGAGTTCTGAAGCAAGTTTCTTTTAATCTTATTCTTAAAAACATACATAAAGGCACAAGGCCCTAAGATAGAAACATATGTATATGTAAGCATACTATAAACATTCAAGACCATGTATTTGAGAAAGTAAAGCTACATGCACATTCATATAACTTCATGGAATTGACTTTACTTTAACTTAATTTACTTAACTTTCATTAATAGCATGCACTTAATATTCTTTTCTTTTTACGTGCCCTTGGATAGACTATTATAGGATATGAGTTCATTCTGTGACCATCGTCATATAGCACTAGTCTAAATCAAACTTAGTTGACAACGGGATCTACGTGCCTCTAAATTGGAGGGATCTAGTTTGGCCACGTGCCTCCAAGGTAAAAGGATCTCAAGTCTTAGTGGATCACCTTCCCTTTTGAAGGATGTAACATCCCCAAATAACGTAATAGGAAATAATAACAGCAAACTTTTGTTGTTGACCACCTTGCCCCTAAACTTTTTAAAAAATGACATTTAGGTCCCTATGTCAATAGAATTAACAGAACAAGGTTTTAAATGAAGTAGAATCACATAGCGAAAACATACAAACCTAAACCCCAGCCGATTGAGCCACGGAGGTACCCATATGTGAAATGACATGGGATGCCCCTAGACTTACCCATAATTACGAAAATGCCATTGGCCTTGAAAAATAGAAACAGAAGGCCCCCAAACTGTGCAAAACGTTTAATGTACACTGTTAATCGATTTACTCGATTTTATTGAGTTTGTAGGGTTAATTAAAAAGTTAATTAGAGGTTAACTAGGAGTTGATTAGAAGTTAAATTAAAGAAATTAGGATTATAGAAACTTATAAAAACCTCACAAAATCCTTTTATCGTTTTTCATTCAATTGTTCTATTTTTATCGAATAATTGAGATTAATTAACATTCGGTTAAATAATTATTTAGGATCAATTGATTAGCAATTAATTGAGCTTAGGTACAAGTTAATTAGGTTAGAAATATAGAAGATTTCATATGAATTTTCACGAAACCGATTTACCGATTTAAAGGGAATCGGTAAGTTTACGGTATTTTAAATTGTCGAAACCGAACCAATAGAATTGCAAGTTTAAAACCCTAGGACCTAAGGCTGATTACTCAGCCATATTATCACCCAAAAGTGGCGCATAAGTGGCCACAAAGACAAGGAAGGCTGGCTGAATTTTAGCCATGCAAAGCCAACCAATCAAATGCTAAAGGAAGCCAATTATAACCATTCATATAATCAAATTTTTTTCCACCCTTTAACACCCATTCAGACCTCTTCTTGCGCCACTTTTCTCCTTTTCTTTCAGCTCTCTTCTCCTCTCTTCTACTCACATAACTCCAGCCAACATCAAGCCAAATCAAGCTTTGCTCATCCAAGCCTTCAAAATCCAGCAAAATCACTTAGAACAAAGGTAGGAGTTCTATTCTTGCATCAATTCTGTGGTCTTGACTAGTTGAGCTTGGATTATTTTCATGATCTTTGAGGTGTTAAATGAATGATTATGATGATATGTGATTGATTTTGGGCTGTTGGTTTGGTTAAAACCGAATTGGAATCAAGAAAGAGGGAAAATAGGAAGAGCTGATGGGTGATAGAACCAAAAACCCTCGGCAGTCCGTACAGCGGAGTGTATGGCTCCGTCTACAGTCGATTAAATTTGATGAAACCAATTTTAAATGAAACTAGACATCCAGGGCTTTCCATACATGTATCATATAAGGCTTTTGGATTAGTAATGAGAGAGATATGAATTTTTGAATTTTGACCTAGGTTTCTGACTCTAATTCTGGGCAGGTTGGGTTCCTCAGGGTAGAACTCGCCCTATACTACTTGAAAATGAGTGAAACGAACTATGTTAGAAAGCTTACACATAGGAGAATGTTACATAAAAATTTCAGAATTAGATAAGGTTCCAGTTGCTCCCAGTGATCCAAGAAAATTACCCTATGTCCCAACTGGGTCAGAACAAGGTAGTTTAGGAAGGTCAGAATTCGGGACTTATAACTCGAGCCCTACTTATTCAATTGGAGTGTAACTTTTTGTAAATAAAACTTTGTCCTGTTAGCTTCAATATAAGACCAATTTCGTGTGATTTGAACCAGTTTTCGAATTTTAGTGAATTTTTAATTTTAGGTGTCTGATTCTGGCCAGCCACTAGACAGGCCGGGATAAACTCTAAATATCTTGAGATATAGATATCAAAATTAGATGGGACTAAAGAGGTTAGAAACTAGACGCATAACACTTTAACATATCAAAATTTGAGGTCCAAATGAGTTAAATAGAGGTAATGGCTTGAATTATAAAAACCGGGTTAGTTGACTATGCGGAGGCAAACTCTGCCTTGATGAGTTTAATATTATTATGGATTCCATATTGAAATATGTGGGTAATGTTGTGACCTTTATAATAAATTGATGTTCTGATGTACTGGCACTATTCATGGGAAAGCGGACTCGTTCCGTTATGCTGCCGAATTTTTGGTAGAATTGTAAGAAGGTTATAAACACTTGTACGTTATGAATAGGTATGTAGAAGAAATGTATGTAAGGATATATGAATGTAAGCGATGAAGCATATGCATGAGTGCATTCAGTATGTCTATGCATAATTATGCATGCAAATGAAAGGATATAAATATATAGAATGAGATCCCTCCAAGACTGGAGACACATTAATCCCCTTGTGGTTAGTATTGTGTGACGAACTAGACTGCCCAAGGACAGTAAAGAATAAAGAATAAAGCATGTGCAAGCATCCCACTCACATGAGGCATGGCATCGACCCAGCTAGTGTGAGTATCGGGGATAGAACTTATATGAGGCATGGCATGACCCAGCTAGTGTAAGTGCTAAATGGAGGTCTCACACCCTAAGGAATGTGACATGGTGATCATATTCTGATGGAGTATGACATGGCGATCATACTCTGGGACGTGGCAGGAAGAATATATTCCTAAGGAGTGTGACATGGCGATTAGACCCCGATGGGGTATGACATGGCGATCATACTCTGGAATATGGCATGATAACTACATCCTAAGGAATATGACATGGAGATCACACTCCGATGGAGTATGACATGGTGATCATACTCTGGAATGTGCATGATAAGTAAAGAAACACCAAGAAAGAAAAGAGAGAATTATGTATATCTGCATAAATTCAAGTACAAGTGAAGGTAGATGCTAATTTCAAGTTTCCAGTATGTTGGTGTTGTTATATTTTTAATATGTTATAATTATTATTCGTAATATGCTTCACGACTTTTCGTGTATTGGTTCTCCCAAATGACAAGTGCATGAATAAAACGGATTCTGCTTCAGACAATGTATTTTTCGAACTATAAAATTGAACAGGCTAGTTAACATGTTCACATTTTTTATAATAAACCGAAGCAGCTGGGGATAATAATGATGACACTGTACAAGATGTCTTAGCAAACCCTATTGAGAATTCTTAAATTCTCACTCTTGTTTCCATGTTATCTCCAGGTAGTTCGAGAAGATTCTAAGGCAGTGAAGTTCTTTGTCAAGCAAGGTCCGTCAGGTAACAGTAATGACTCCAGAGGGGGGTACTAAGACTTAAGCATAGTACTATACAGAGGAGGACGTTACAAAGGATCATGTCCAAACATTTCTTTTCTTTTCTTAACATAATACTTGATATTATATCATTCATTTCAAATGCATTAAGTTCAAGACAAGATGTAATAAGCATATGAGAAATATTTCTAAGCCCACAATTTTGACAAAAATTCGGAAGCATAATGGCTAGGCCGGAGCTTCCCCAAAATTACCAAGCATGAGAATTCAACCAACAAATCCATCATATTTATCACAAAACATCATATCAAGTACCAAAATCATCCATTCTTAAGTCAATAACCAAATCAATCCTGCTATACGCTACATATAAGAGCAATATGCATCCACACCTTAGTTAGTATCTAGGGTTTTCCTGTACTTTGTGAAATGTCTTATGAATTATGGTAAGAGTCCTCATGTCTGCTCATGAGAGACTTACATAACTTAAAGTGAATGTGTGCTATAAACTTTTACTCATTTACATTTCAAGTGAGGTCATACTTTACTTTAGAGATTCATTTTCACCAAATAACTTATCTTATGTTCACATCTTAAGGGATATATTGTTTAGGTTAGAAAGTTTAGCACTTATTTTTCCTTTTTCCTTCTTATCATGGTTGAAGCCTATATTGGAGTTGCAGCCAACATTTTGCATTCAAGTCATTTAGTTTCCTTGAGATAATGCATAAGTGATTCCTAGGTTCATGGTATGGTCATTAGCCCTAATCATACTTCTATTCCCAAGGGATTTTAAGATCCTTCTAGTCCCTTGGGTCATGACCATGCGTGCCCACACTCATGAATCTAACACTATGTGCTTACCATCACCACGAATTGATTTTTGTTTTAAGTAAAGTTGCAAGATTCAACCTTTATTAAATAAAGTTGCTTGATTCCACCTTGATGATTAAAAGTTTTATTCTTGATGAAAATTTGAACCTTTACTCCTTATCTTATCTTCAAGATTCCATCTTTATAAATTAAAGTTGCAAAATTTTGCTTTTGTGACTAAAAAGCTTCATTCTTGAAGTAAATTTGAAACTTTACTCAATATTTGTCTTCAAGGTTCAACGTTTACAAAGTAAAGTTGCAAATTTTCACCTTTATAACTAAAAAGCTTCATACTTTAGGAAAGTTTAGGGTTTTACTCATTATCTTGTCTTCAAGAAAAATAAAATGAACTTTAAAGAGAGTATATTATTTAGGCACTAATTTTAGGCTACAAAAAGCAAACTTTTTAAATTTTTATGCTATAGAATGTTCATTGGTTGCATCAAAATTGTGTTGGAGGTGCAAAAAGAGAATCTTTTCAATCATGAACTCATTATATTAAAAAGAACAAACTTTAAAAAATATACCTCAAGAAAGTATTTTTTTTTCAACAACTCAAGTGAACACCAAGAACACATAGATAACTTTGAAAAATGAAAGCTTTTACGACATTAAGAAATGAACTTTACCAAATAACATAGAAATCCTCATGAACAAGACTCTAGGAGTAAACTTTTCTCAAGATATCACTTGAAGCTCTTGGTCATGGTAAGAACCAAAGCTTCAAGCTTTCTTGAACAACAAAAAGAAAAAGTAGAGGATCACTACCTAGGGTATGTGTTTGTGCCTTTTTGAAGGAGAAAAGAAGATGAAGATGGCTTCTTCAAGGAGGTGGTGACGGCGGCTTCAAGGAGGAAAATGTGAGAGCTTTTGTGTTCTTCTTAAGAAAATGGAGGTTGGAGTGTTTATATCTTTTCTTCAAAGACCAAAAAGTGTGATCTTTGAAGGGCTAGTGACAAGGTTTGGCTATAGTTAGTGGAGAAAGGAAGAAGAAGAAAAAGAAGAGAAAGAGATCTTCTTGAGGGAGAGAATTTTAGAGAGAGAGTATGAGTTTGAAAAATGAAGTAAGTGTATGTGTGTGTGGGTGTGTATGCTGTGGCTTTCATATGGCCAAGGGGAGGATATTTTGATTAATTTTCTATTAATTAATGTTTAGGGAGACTAAATAGATGATAAAGGGGACAAATCGTATACTATCTCTTACATAAAAAGACATGAGAACTCCATAAACTCTCTTGTTAAAGGAAAAATGATTATAATAGATCTTGATATTTTTAATGCATGTCTCAATATACCTGATTTTGGTGCACGCTTATATTGTTCACACTCTCTCCTAATCACACATCAATATGCTATCTACAGATTGTGTGTCAACTAATTACTTGTTGAAGTCAAACAAACTGATTCACGATGCCTTGGGTCAAAAGTGGGCTCAACTACATAGGCTTATAACTCATGTTATTGTTCCCGAAGGTGTAATACTCTAATAAGTCCATACTATACTTAAGTCGTATTATGGTGTGTCATTAGTTTGTTACCTTTAGCTTTGCGGAAACTTAACTCATTTCAGAAAATACCTTACAAGAAAATAGGGGAAAATTTTTTTTGAACAAACATAGCATGTTTTATATTGGAAAAACATGAGCCGTTAATGCATAGGATACGTGAGCATGACATGTGTGGATATTTGAACACATGATAAGATGAAGCAATAACAAAATTTTAACCATACATGAAAAGTAGATAATTGTAACATCCGCTTTCCGAGCTCCGACTTTGCCCCAGGGTGATCAATTCCGATTTCCGATTTCGTCTTCGAAAATCAGACAGAAGTGATTATTCCCGAGTTCCGAGTTCATTCGTATAATACCTATTTCCGATTTCATCCTATTCCCGACTTCATGTCTCAAGGCAATGGACCCGATTTCTGACCTCAGACCTTATTAGAACTCTTGATTTCCGACTTAATAATGGAGTGGCTAGATTTTCCCGATTTCCGACCTTATGCCTCAAATACAAAGGACATGAGTTCGAATCTTTGAATTGGTTTCTAGCCATGCACGAGTTCCGATCTACGATTTTATATCCAGCACTGACATTCCTGAGTTCAAATGAGGAGTTCCGAGATTATATGATTTCGAGCTCTATGACTTCCGACTTCCGAGCTGGATGCCAAGTCTCGAATAAACCAGACAAGATTTCCTCAGTCACAAACAAGATGGGACGAGTTCCGACATTAGGCTTCAGCTCCTAAAAATGTAAAAGGTCACGAGTTCCGACTTCAACCATAATGGACACGAGTTCCGATTTCATGTGGGACGAAATCGTATCCCAGTTTTTGGATGACGTGGAGAGCAAGTTGGCCACAAAAGTGAGAGACATGGCCGAACTTCAACCACAAATCTTCAACCAATCAACACCACATTTTCTTGTATTTAAGTCAGACTTCCCTTCTCATTCCCAGCTGATTTACATCTCCTTCTCTTCGTCTTGCTCCAGCCTTCTCCTTCCCTTCCTCTCTCAACCAACTCCATCAAATCCCCAAGCTTGGTCAAGGTTCCATCAATCTAGAAATCAAATTCAGCAAGATCATACTCTAAAGAGGTAGGATTCAATTTCTAATCTTGATTTCTCTAAATTGAGGATGCATGAAAGATTACTCTTTGATGATTGTTTGATGATATATGTGATGTATATGATAAGTTATGATGGATTATGATAGGATTAATATGAAATATTGAGTTGAAATTAAAGTTAGAAGAAGAAAGTTAGAAGGAACCAAGGGTTAGGATGCTGTCTGGATGAAGAATTCCACGGCAGTCTGTACGGCGGAGTGTACGGCTCCGCCTAAAATCGGTCAAATCTGATGAAACCATTTTTAGATAAAAGTAGACATTCAGGGCTTTCCATAGATATATCATATAAGGTTATTGGATTAGTATTGAGAGAGATATGAATTTTTGAAGTTTGGCCTAGGTTTTAGGATTTTCATCCGGGCAGGGTGATTTGAGGAGGGTATAATTCACCCTATACAACTCCAAATTGAGTGAAACTAACTTTGTTAGAAAGCTTACACATAGGGTAACATCCCAATATGAAATTCTGAGTTTGTTATGGTCCCAATTGTTCCCAGTGATTCGAGGAAGTTGCTCCATGTCTAAACTGAGCCAAAACAGGGTAGCTCAGGAAGGTCGACTTTCAGGACTTATAACTCGAGGTATACTCAAGCAAATGGAGTGAAACTTATGGCAAATGAAAGGTTGTCCTGTTAGCTTCCATATGAGGCCAATTTCGCAGGATTTGAGCTTAGTTTCGATTTTTAGTGAATTTATAATTCCAGGAGTGTGATTCGGGCTAGAGACTGAATAGGCTGAGGTAAAAGTTAAATATCTTGAGTTATATAAATCAAAATGACATGGGACCAAAGAGGTTAGAAAGTAGACATATAGAGCTATGACATATCCAAATTTCAGATTTAAATGAGTTGAATAGAGATAAAGGTGGATTATATAAGATTCGGGCAGAATCGAATAGAATTGGCAGGATGGCCAAAATGATAATTTTACAAATGTTAGTGAAACCTATAAAGTTTGAGTTGAGGATTGCCAGCTTGACTTTGATATATATGTGTTAAGTTGATTTATGTTGCTGTGATTGAACTGTCTGTGAGAGTTGGCACTATTCATGGGGAAACGGACCTGATCCGTTATGCTGCCGGATTTACGGCAGAAGTCTAAGAAGCTATGAATGTTTAGATGTAAGGATAAATTTTAAAATGATATGAGTTATCAAGGAAGAATTAGACTATGAATGGGTATATAGAAACCCTATATTTGAGGATGACATAAGTATGATAAGAGATATATGAGAATAAACTATGAAGCATATATGCAAGAATGACACAAGTACGACATGAGACATATGAGAATAAATTATGAAACATGTATATATGAGTACATCCCGCATGTTTATGCTGGATTATGCATGAGAATGAAAGAATGTAAATGTATTGAATGTGGGTCCCTTCACTCGGAGGCAGTTAATTGAGGTCCCTCCCTGTGAAGGCAGTTAAATGACAAAGACATGGGTCCCTTCACCTGGAGGCAGTTGCATATTGGGTCCCTCCTTGTGAAGGCAGCTAAAGACTTGGGTCCCTCTATGTTGGAGGCAGTTGCACATTGGGTCCCTCCAACCTAGAGGCAGTGGGTCCCCTTGCGGGTGAGTCGGTGTGACGACGGTCACGGGTGAAGCTGACGAGCTCACTCCAAGGCCAGGCTACCCAAGGGCAGTAAATGCACCCTAGGGACGGCGATACGTAACGCCTAGGCGTGCCAAGTAAAAGACTAAAGACTAAAGGCTAAAGGCTAAAGATTAAAGTATATGCAGACACCAGAACTTACATGAGGCATGGCATGACCCAGCTAGTGTAAGTACCGAATGAAGGTCCCATATTCCTAAGGAACGTGACATGGCGATCACGCTCTGATGGGGTATGACATGGCGATCATACTCTGGAATGTGGCATGTAAAGATTTTATGATGAAAAGGATGATGAAGAAAGAAAAGCAAGTTTTATGAATACGCATAAATTTAAGTATGAATAAAGTTATATGCAGATGTTATATTCCCAACATATTGATGTTATGTGTGTCATAATATGCTACAGTTGTTATTCGTGGTATTATATTTGAATGAAGTTATGGGTTCTCCCAAATGCTAAGTGTATGATTAAAATGAACTTTGCTTCGGATAAGATTTTTTTCGAAACGTAGAATTAAACAGTTTGTGCAGCATGTTCACCTTTTTCATAATAAACCGATGCAAACTGGGGATGACCACGATGACATTCCATGTGTATTATAGAGAATCCTACTGAGAATTTATAATTCTCACTCCTATTTTCCGTGTTGTCTCCAGAAAGTTCAGGAGGTATCAGAGTAGCGCAGCGGGAGTTGCTGTCAGATAAGGTCCGTTCAGGTAACCGTAACAACTCCAGGGTGTGGTACTATGACTTAAGCATAGTACTGTACTTAGGAGGGTGTTACAATAATCACATCTCATACAAAAAGGCACCATCATATATATATATAAAATGTCGATATTACAAATACCCAATAATCACCAGTCATAACATAACATCCATAAATACTAAATAGAGTAATGACATTACAACCATAGGGGAAAAAAGATTCGTAATCTAAAAATATAACATGCCATCAAGTATGGCTCAAACATATGAAACAAAAAAGAAGCCATATTCTCAAGAAGCATGGGTATGCAAAAGGGTCATCCACTCCACCTAGCTACCACAACCGATGACTTACAACCCTAATAGGAAACGAAACCATTTCCCCAACCTCTAGAGACATTCCTACATCCATAACCTTGTCAATGTCCTCATATCATGCAGAATTGTGCGATTGCGAATGAAGCCTCGTCCATGACCTCTACCACTAACACGGTTCTCCATAGTGGACAATACCACCATAGAGTCAGAAGGAAATGAGAATGGGGAAGTAGGCTCGGAAGGATCCGTCTTGAGAGAATAGGTAAGTGTCACCATGGAAAGGTCCGACCCTAAGTCCTCAAAAAAAGGGCCACCATTAGGCTCATAGAAAAGTAGGTGAAGATCCCTCAACTCAACGTTTGGGTATAGGTCGGTAGGGCTGAAATACCGACTTATCACTGATTCTTTGAAATGATTTTGAAACAAAATATACACCTGGACTGCCCTTTTTGCTATAAGAAAAAGCGCGTCAAGATTTAGGTTATACCATGCATCCCAAATGGGAAGCTCAACGAACACAACCATTGTCGCTATTGACCTCGTCTAGAGACGATATAGAAAGCAGGGGTGAGAAATATGAAATTTCTTAGTAGGGCTCTAATGAAGCAAGTAGGTGTCATCATTATTGTCCATAGCCACTTCGATTTTCTTAATAAAACATAAGCATGCATAGAGTTCAATTTTAATTAGTTTCAAAACATACTTTAGCTGAAGTGGGTTCATTTTAATCAGCATTCTTAACATGCTATAACTATGCAATAAGGATACAAATAAACATCGATAAGCATAATCATATCATGCAAACATTCAAGAGCAAGTGCATGATAAAACACATAGGGCTCAAAGTCTTGGGACATTCTTTACTTTCTTTGACTTTACTTTAACTTAACTTTGACTTTGACTTTGACTTTTAAAATATGTTTTGAACTTTCATATGCTCCCCTTTGAACTTTACTTTCTTTAGGACATGAGCTTATACCTATGATGACTGTCGTCAACTATTACACCCGACTTAAATTTGCGGGCAGAAGGGGTTCCTTTGTGGGTCACTTTCCCTTACCAAAGGATCATGCTTGAGTGTCTTATTAATCATTGAGATTAACATTGAGTCTTATGACATTAGTGCCATTAGATAAAAGACTTAAGTCTTTCTTTCTTTTAACACATGACATTATCATTATTCTCGGCAAAATATTTTAAGTCCATGAATTTGGTGAAAATTCGATAGCATAACGATTGGATCGGGAGATTCTCCAAATTTGTAAACAATCAATCAATAACATACAAGCATATACATCATTATTCTGCATTCATAACTCATCAATCACATGCAAGTCATGATCCTTGAGGATTGCTCCTCAAGAATCCCATAAGTCGCTTCCAATCATGATGACATCAATCATATCATTGATCACATTACATATCATAAAGGATAAGGTAAATAAATGCACTCAAGAGTCTTATGAGCATTTATTAAGTTCTTATGTGCAAGCTTTTAATTTGAATTGTACCCTTAAGTCTTATTTAGTCTCTAAGGAGATTTTATTAAACATTTAACTTAATTTGACTTTTAATTTAAAGTGTTAACTTTAGTGGCTTGTGATAACTTATAATTAATCTTTAAGTCCAATTAAGTGGTTAAAACATGTTTTCTTATATTCTTAAATGCTTAGGTCGAATTATCCTATAAGGTTTATAAGGTCTTTTACTTGGTTTTCCTTTTGATAAATTGTTCAAATATATTAGTTAAGGATTATGAAGTTAATTAATTTCTTGCATGAATTGAACATTTTACTTTCCCGTATTTAAAGTTATGAGGCCGTTTACTCTTTAACTTAGGGTTCTAATTCTTTTCTCCATGTTTTCCTTCAAGAGTGTTATTGACTTTTTTAAATTAGGTATTTTGAGGCTTAAAGTTCACATCTTTGTCAATTAATACTTTCAATTTTGTCACACGTCTTATTAGTAACTTAGGAATATGAATAACAACGTCCATATATGTGCGAGTAAGTAAGCGCTTAAAGGCCCAGTTTTCAAGTATATAGGTTTTACAAAAAAAACATCTACGAGCTACTTTTGTATATTACACTAATTTCAATTATAAGAACTTCTGCTTGTTTTGGGGTAACAACTAGTAATGCCATAAAATGACTTAAGCATAGTATGGTATTAGTAGGGTGTTACAAGTGATCTCTACTCTTTTCTTTTTGTTACTCAAGAAGCTTGAAGCTTGGCTCTCACCATGGCCAAGATCTTCAAGTCAGAACTTGAGAAAGTTTCCTTTTTTGGAAAAAAGTTTGCTTCTTGAACCTTGTTCATGAGTGTTCATGTGGATGTCTTGAGTTTTCTTCATGAATGCCCTAAAAGTTTCCATTTATAGCAAAATATATTCTTGACCTTATTCATGAGTTGTTCTTGTTTATTGAAAGTTTCTCTCCTTGAATGCTTTAAAGTTTCCATTTTTCTTTCTTGATGCATGAGTTCTTGATGTTTCTTGTGGTTTTTTGAGAAAGATTGATGATTCTTGGTGGTTTTGGTTTAAAGTTGATCTCTTTCCTTTTATGAGCTTAAGATTGGAAAAGTTCTTATCTTTGCATCTTTCTTATGATTTTGATAAGAGTATAAACATTCCAAATGTATAAAACTTTAAAAGTTTGTTTCTTGATGCATAAAAAGTGGCGCTATTTTTATGAGTTTCACAAGGTTTCATTTTGTTCTTCTTGAAGACAATAATATGTGTAAAAGTCTAAAACTTTTTAGAACATGAAGCTTTTTAAGTCATAAAAATGAGAACTTGTCACTTTATGTCTTAAAGATTGAACCTTGAAGACAAGACCTTTCATAAAGTTTTAAACTTTAATCACAAATGTAATTTTTAAGTCATAAAGATGTAGATGTGAACTTTAATCTTGTAAAGGTTAAACCTTGAGATGGAAGTGTTGACTATAGTTTTAATCTTTCTTCAAGAAAGAATTTTTTAGATTTTAAGGAACTTTAAATCTTAAAGTTGCAGCCTTGATGGTCTTATAATGATTAAAAGTGTCAACTTTCTTAAAGAATAATACTTTTTAGCCATAAAGCTAGCATCTTGTATCATTTTCTTATAAAGGTTGAATCTTTAAGACAATGTGTAACATCCTGATTTTCGACTTTACCTTCAAGTTTACATGATTTTCGACTTCATTTTCGAATTGCACACGAAGTGGGATAATTTCCGAGTTCCGAGCTCGTCTTGCACAATTTCCAACTTCATGTCCTGTCCGATTTCTGATTTAATCTTCAATTTTGATTATTCCTGATTTTCGACTTCATGTTCTAGTTTCCAGTTAAATGGAGTGGCTTATATCCGACTTCGAGTTAAAGTGTATTGGGCATAATTTTCGACCTCTGATTTCAGCTGGCATAATTTCATACTTCCCGACTTAACCTTCTAGTCCAAACAACATGGACGTGATTACCAATATCTGACTTCATATACCCAATTTCCGATCTCATAATTTATCTCCAAGCTTCAAGCAAGATATACGTGAGTTCCAACCTACGACTTAGAGTCTATAAAATATCAACTTCCAGGTTTAAGTATTTGTGTTTGATGTTGTGATTCCGAATTCCCAAGTTCTGACCTTAACCCAACATCTCCATTCCGACTTCCGACTTGACCCCAAGTTGATACTTTAACACAATGGTACAAGTGCCGACCTATGATTTTAATATAACGAGTTTCGGCCTTAGAGTTGAACCAATGAACATGAGTTTGAATTTGAGTTGATTTCCAGTCATACACGAGTTCCGATGTACGAGTTCATTCCCAAGAGCCTTCCATTTCTGTTGGTGTTCCCGAGTTTGAATTGGGAGTTTCGAGATTATGTGATTGTAAGCTGTATGACTTCCGACATCCGACCTTGCTTCCATGTCTAATAAACCAGACAAGATATCCGAGTTTATTTCCTCAAGTCACAAATAAGATGGGACGAGTTCTGACATCAGGCTTCAGCTCCAAGCACAAGTAAAATGGAACGAGTTTCGACTTTAAGCAGAATCGAGACGAGTTCCGAGTTCAGATAGAATGGAAGCGAGTCCCACTTTTAGGATGACGTGGAGAGCAATTTAGCCACAAAAGTGGAAGACATGGCCGAACTTCAACCACAAAATTCCAACCAATCAACACCACAATTCCAACTACCCTCAAGTATTTAAATCAGACTCTTCTCTTCATTTTGATTTGATTTACGTCCCCCTTTCCCCTTGCTCCAGCCTCCTTATTCCCTTCTCTCAATCAACTCCATCACTCCTTCAAGCTTAGCAAGGTTCTATCAACTCAAGCTTCAATACCTAGCAAGATCACACTCCAAAGAGGTAGGATTCACTTTCTATTCTTGATTTTCTCTGAACTGTGGCTGTATGAGATTCCAGTTTTCCTCAATTATTTGATGATATATTGGATGTATTATGATGGATTATGATTGGATTAATATGAAATCTTGAGTTGGAATTAAGGTTAGAAGAAGAAAACTAGGAGAAGTGAAGGTTTGGAATGCTGTCTAGTTGAGGAATCCCACGACAATCCGTATGGTGGAGTGTACGGCTCCACCTATAGCTGGTTAAATCCGATGAAACTATTTTTTAATGAAAGTAGACATTTAGAGCTTTCGATAGATATATAATATAAGGCCAATGGATTAGTATTGAGAGAGATATGAATTTTTGAATGTTAACCTAGGAACTAGGACTTTCATCCGGGCAGGGTGACTTGAGGAGGGTGTAACTCGCCTCACACATCTCCAAATCAAGTGAGACTAACTTTGTTAGAAAGCTGACACATAGCAAAACATCTCAATATGGAATTCCAAGTTTGTTATGGTCCCAATTGTTCCCAGTGATTCGAGGAAGTTACCCTATGTCCAAATCGAGCCAATATAGATTAGTTCAGAAAGGTGGTATTTCAAGACTTATATCTCGAGCTATACTTAAGCAAATTAAGTAAAATTTGTTGTAAATGAAAGGTTGTCCTGTTAGATTTAATATGAGACCAATTTCGTATGATTTGAGTTTAGTTTTGATTTTTAGTGAATTTATACTTCTAAGAGTGTAATTCGGACTAGTGACCGAATAGGATAAGGCAAAATATAAATATCTTGAGTTATATAGATCAAAATGAGATGGGACCAATGAGGTTAGAAGATAGACACATAGAGCTATGACATACCCAAAATTGAGGTTTAAATGAGTTGGATGGAGGTAAAGGTGGACTATACAAAATCTGGGCAGAACTGAATAGAAGTGACAGAATGACCAAATTGATGGTTTCACAAGTGTTAGTGGACATATAAGGTTTGAGTTGAGGATTACAAGTTTTACATTAAGAAATATGTTAGATTGATTATATTGCTATGGCTGATTTGTCTATGAGAACTGGCACTATTCATGGGAAAACGGATCTGATCCGTTATGCTGCCAAATTTACGGCAGAAGTCTATGAGATTATGAATGTTTATATGCAAGGATGAATTAAAGTATGATATGAGTTATGAAGTCTGTGAAAGTAAATCATGAAGCATATGTATGAGTACATCCCGCATATCTATGCTGGATTATGCATAAGAATGAAAGATTGTGAATATATTGAATGTGGGTCCCTTCACTTGGAGGCAGTTGCACAATGAATCCCTCCCTGTGAAGGCAGTTAAATGATAAAATGTGGGTCCCTTCACCTGAAGGCAGTTGCACAATGTAACATCCCGAGTTTCGAGTTTCGACTTCACCTTCAAGTCTCCATGATTTTGCGACTTCATCTTCAATTTTACATAAAACGGATTATTTCCGACTTCCGAGTTCGTCCTTGAATTTCAGCATCAATTCCAACTTCATCTGGCACTAATTTCCCGACTTTCGACCTAATACCGACCTCCGAGTTGAATGTAACGAGATCTGGCCTTAGAGTTGAACTCAACTAGAATGGACACGAGTTCGGATCCTTGAGTTGATTTCCAAGTCATATACGAGTTCCAATCTCCGAGATTATTCCCAGGAGATTCCCATTTTCGTTGGTGTTCATGAGTTTGAATGGGAGTTCCGAGATTCCATAAGTTCTAATTTCCTAGAACATAAGATAATGTTTTGATTCCTGACTTTCGATGTTATGCTTAGAATCGATTCAAGTTCGCCTGACGTCCCCGACTTCCGGGTTTAAGTGTTTGGTTTCATATCCAACTTTGCTTTCAAGTTTCGACTAAAACAGCAAGGTTTCCGAGTTCCGATTTAATATAAGCTTCGGATAGATGTGCACGAGTTTCGACTTTAAGGAGAGCATGAGTTCCGATGTAATTTGGTGACGTGGAGAGCAAATTGCCACAAAAGAGAGAGACATGGCTGAACTTCACCCATACAATTTCAACCAATCAAAACTCACAAAGCCTACCATCGCCTCAAGCTTATATATATAACTCATTCTTTCTCTCCTTCAGCCCCATTTTCTACACTACCTTTTCCCTTGTTCAGCTCTCTTTTTCTCTTCTCCAACTCCATCACTCCTTCAAGCTTGACAAGGTTCTATCAATTCAAGCTTCAACACTTAGCTCAAATCACGCTCCAAAGAGGTAGGATTCCATTTCTTTTCTTAAATTACTTGCACTATGATTGCATGAAATTGTACTCTTTTTCATGTATTTCATGAATTATTGGATGTATTATGATGGATTATGATAGGATTAATATGAAATCTGTAGTTGAAATTAGAGTTAGAAGAAGAAAACTAGGAGAAATGAAGGGTTGGGATGCTGCCTAAGTGAGGAATTCCACGGCAGTCCGTACGGCAAAGTGTACGGCTCTGCCTACAGCCGGTTAAATCCAATGAAACTATTTTTAATGAAAGTAGACATTCAAAGCTTTCCATAGATATATAATGTAAGGCCATTGGATTAGTATTGAGAGAGATATCAATTTTTGAATGTTAACCTAGGAACTAGGACCTTCATTCGGGTAGGGTGACTTGAGGAGGGTGTAACTCGCCCTACACAACTCCAAATTGAGTGAAACTAACTTTATTAGAAAGCTTACACATAGGGGAACCTCCCAATATGAAATTATGAGTTTGTTATGGCTCCAATTGATCCCAGTGGTTCGAGGAAATTACCCTATGTCCAAACCGAGCCAAAACAAAGTTGTTCAGAAAAGTGGAATTTCAGGACTTATAACTCGAGCTATACTAAAGCAAATGGAATGAAACTTATTGCAAATGAAAGGTTGTCCTGTTAGTACACATGCAAGTTGGACGAGAAGTGGTGTTTCCAGTGGCGGATGGGTGAGTAACGCGTAAGAACCTGCCCTTGGGAGGAGAACAACAGCTGGAAACGGCTGCTAGGGGCTTTGTACCTTTTTCATAAAACAGTAGAAGCAAAGCGGGAGAGGATAAAAGAACTCTTGAGACTTCTTTGATTCTAAATTCTAAGCATGGGGGGGTTGCTCCCTAAAATGCTGTAAATCTTTGCATCACGGACTCAAGGAAAGATTATGGTAACTGTGTTGAGTATTGTCCAACAAATTGTTTATCAATGACTGAAGAATATGAACTTTCGATTTATGATCGTCATGAATTGAATTATAATCAAATTGCTTTAGGCCGTTTACCAATGTCAGTAATTGATGATTATACAATTCGAACAATTCAAATAAAATAATATAATAAAATTTTTTATTTTATTTGAATTTATTTCTTTTGTTTTATTTATTTTATGTGATTGGGTTTGCACCAATCGAAACCATAAATTTTGGCGCACGTGTAAACGAGGTGCTCTACCTAACTGAGCTATAGCCCTTGTGCTTTTGATACATATTTTATCTTCATAGAAATTCCGTCCAGTAAAATGGACGAATTATAAATCTCTAAAATAATAGATAGAAATATCGCAAATAGAGCCATTGCAACACCCATCAAAGGAGTAGTTCCCCATCCCGGAGCTACTTTACCATATTCTGAATTCAACGGTTTCAATAAATCCCCTATAGCAGTTCGTCTTGGACTAGATCTAGAACTACCCTCAACGGTTTGTGTAGCCATAGATCCTATTTTTTTTTTATTCATTGAGATCTGTTGACTTTGTATACCATTCCATTGTAAATATAGGATTTTATCCTATAGATCCATTGTGGTAGAAGCAATAACCGTAAACGAATCGGAACAGTTGGGAAATATTCAAGTACCCAAAAGAGCCAGCTATATTCGAGTAATTATGTTGGAATTGAGTCGTATAGCTTGCGCGCTTATCACTCTGTATTGCACGACTTGCATTAGGTTCTCTCTTTGACGGAACGGATAAACCTAAAGGTCCTTAGTTACGGACAGTTAGACCTCATCTACAGCACCCCCCGGCTCTCGAATAGAATGACGTATGAGAGAAAGCTGCACGTAAGCGGCTTCCTTTTTTCTGTTCCACCACTACAGAAGGAACTTGCCCTTGTCAGAGACTAGTACCTTCTAATCTTTGGAAAAGGTAGAACGGGTTCTTTTGGACAAAGTCTTACGATAGGTTTCCTTTCACGCTATTCTCTTTATACCTTGAATGGACTGAGAAGTGGAAATGCCGTTTAAGATGATTGATTGCTTTGGCTTTGCAAAGCTACTCAAACTACCGAATATTCTGTTCTAGGCTACCTAGATCGGATCGGAAAGAGTATGCTTAGTCGGTTGAGTAAAGATCTAATATTGGTAGAGATACTTCGCTTCGTTCCTCACTCTAACAAGTAAGCAAGTAAACTACCTTATGAGACTCGAAAATAAACTGATCAAATCATAAAGAAGTAGTCTTTCAATTCCACTCTAGTTCACCTTACGCTATTCTTTTGCTCCTCTTCCATGATGAAGCGCAGCTATCCCCTTTATGTGTAAGCCCTTCCAAGGGGAGACTATCCAGGGGCACACAGGAGCCAGACCACCCAGCCTTTCTTTGTTCAAGTCGGTGTTCTTACGACAAAGCCGATGCCCGATCTTTATTTCCCGAGCTCTTGGTCCTCGGTCCTATATGGTTAGGCAAGCTTGACTCTTAAGAGACTGACTTGGGCATAGAATCTCATTCCCACTAGATCCACTGAAGCTATATTGGCATATCTCTTCGAACCTTCCCATCCGGTGAAAGCCCGCAAGCCTTTTTTAGTTAATGGACGGCTTGGCTTCGAGAAGAGAATTGTTTGATCCCGCCCAGGGGCTAAAGCTCATCGGCCCATTTCCACTAATAGACAAGCCACAATTAGAAAGTTTTTCATTCTCCTATACCGGAGAAACTAATAAAAAATAGGCTTTTTCAAGGCTCGTCCTAACCTAAAAGCAGGTCGATGCCTAAAAACACGGGGTTGAGTCAAATGTATTATTTTATAAGCTAAGGTTTTCTCTTCCATAAATAAGGTTTATTTTATGCCCTAAAACAGGCTATTTCATCGTAACTCTATTAAATTAAGGGCTCCTACCCACTGATCCATTTCCATCCCAGTCTGCTTGATTTGAGAAAGAATTAGAGCCGAAAGGACCAGATCTCTCATACACTAGTTTCAACAATTCTCGTTCTTTACATTTCTTCCTAGCTGCTTGGCCTGTAGTAAGTATCTGGTTTACCGCGTTAGGTATCAGCACTATGGCTTTCAATTTAAATGGTTTCAATTTCAACCAATCTGTAGTTGATAGTCAAGGTCGTGTAAAGAATTCTGTTCAGATGTAGGATACCTATCCAGAAGTTTTCGCAACTCAATCATGTATGATGGAATCATCAGAGATTTGACCTTTTCAAACTCTGTCTGTAACTCTCTATAGGCTCGAGAAACAAAGAGAAGATGTGTACGAACGAGATATCCAGCAACAAGAAGAAGGAAAAGGATTTCACCAATAAGATACGAAGACTTACTTCACATTTGGAATTGCACCGAAAAGACTATTTATCTCAAAGAGGTTTACGAAAAATTCTGGGAAAACGACAACGGCTACTATCTTATTTGTCAAAGAAAAATGGAATACGCTATAACAAATTAATAAATCAGTTGGATATTCGGGAGTCACAAATTTGCTAATTGAAGAGTCATTTTGAATTATTCGATTTATTAATTAGGTCTTGAATTTTGATGAATTTTTTTTTTATTTTGTTTTATGCAATTCATGGAAGAATAAATCGAGGAAAAACCTATGAATGTCCCAGCTACAAGAAAAGACCTCATGATAGTCAATATGGGCCCTCACCACCCATCAATGCATGGTGTTCTTCGACTTATTGTTACTCTGGATGGTGAGGATTCAATACATTTCTTATGTACCCATAGGTGCTATATTGGATGTGAATCAGATTTCGGATCAATCTATATTGATTGACTGCCTCCATTATGTTGTTGCTAGCAAATACCACTATTTTTGGTTTTGGATCTTCCAAATCATTCCCGCAAGAGGTCCAGACCCATTTTTTTATGATCCTTCGATAAAAAGATTCATTCTCCCAGTGCCCTGCCGGGCTCTGGGGCTGTTCGCATGAATCCCGAATAACAATGATTTTTTTTGAATGTATTTGATTTGAAAAAAAAAATGAAATACTTGTTGATCAAACATAAAAAAAAAAATAGCCTCATAATAATTCTGTAAAGCTTCCGCATAATTTCCTTCAGATTGCGCCGACATCCGTTACGGTCGTCATTCGGTTCAAAGAATCTCTGTTCCAGAACCGTACGTGAGATTTTCATCTCATATGGCTCTTCCTTTATGTGTATAATGATAAAAATGAATACATCAAATCAAAAAAGATTGCAGTATTCTTTCTCATTATCAACTGTTCAGGGCTAGTGTGTTTACAAGAAATCTCTAGCCAACCTTCCTGTAAAAGATCTTTTCTTAACATCAAGTATGTTGGTACTGGATAAAAAAGGGCAACTCCAACAATATCTTTGTCCTCAACGCCGCTTAATTTCCCGGAATTAGTCACTTCAACAGCCTTCGATGGTTATACGGGTATCCAAAAATACGAACGAGATGGATGTTTGTTGTCCCAACCATTCTTGTTAGTCCCGATCCCGAAAAGAAAGGAAGGATTTTTTTTTTTTTTACAAAGTTTTCATGTTGTTGATTCCTAAGCGTAGTGCTTCTTCCCCCATGCCGCCTAATCAATTATTCAGAGAATCTACAAGATAAAAAAATACGAGATTGTATCAAGAATTATATACAAAAAAATATAAGAATATCTTCCGGTGTCGAGGGAATAGCAGGGATAAAGATTCAAAAAAGAATCGATCTGATTCAAGTCATAATCTATATGGGATTTCCAAAGTTATTAATAGAGGGTAAGCCGGGAAGAATCGAAGAATTACAGATGAATGTACAATAAAAACTTAATTGTGTGAACCGAAAACTGAACATTGTTATTACAAGAATTGCAAACCCTTATAGACATCCTAATATTCTTGCAGAATTTATAGCCGGCCAATTAAGGAATAGAGTTTCGTTTTGTAAAGCAATGAAAAACCAATTACGTTGATTTTGAGCTTAGTTTCGATTTTTAGTGAATTTGTACTTCTAGGAGTGTAATTCGGGCTAGTGACTGAATAGGTTGAGGCAAGATTTGAATATCTTGAGTTATATGGATCAAAATGATATGGGACCAAAGAGGTTAGAAAGTAGATATATAGAGCTACGACATATCTAAATTTCAGGTTTAAATGAGTTGAATAGAGGTAAAGGTGGATTATACAAAATTCGGGCAGAATCGAATAGAATTGGCAGAGATTATCAAATTGATGGCTTCACAAGTGTTAGTGAACATATAAGATTTGAGCTGAGAATTCGCAAGTTTTATATTGATAGATACGTTAGATTGATTATATTGCTATGACTGATTTGTCCATGAGAGCTGGCACTATTCATAGGAAAACGGACCTGATCTGTTATGCTGCCGAACTTACGGCAAAAGTCTATGAAACGGGGAATGTTTATATGCAAGGATGAATTTAAGTGTGATATGAGTTATGAGGTATATGAAAATAAATTATGAAGCATATGCAAGTACCCCACTCACATCAGGCATGGCATCGACCCAACTAGTGTAAGTATAGGGGATAAGACTTACATGAGGCATGACATGACCCAGCTAGTGTAAGTATCGAATGAAGGTCCCATATTCCTAAGGAACGTGACATGGCGATCACGCTCCGACGGGGTATGACATGGTGATCATACTCTGGAATGTGACATGTAAAGATATAATGATAAGTCTATATTCCTAAGGAACGTGACATGGCGATCACGCTCTGATGGGGTATGACATGGCGATCATACTCTGGAATATAGCATGAAGATCCTATATTCCTAAGGAATGTGACATGGCGATCACGCTCTGATAGGGTATGATATGGCGATCATACTCTGGAATGTGGTATGATCCTGCACTTGAGGACGGCGATACGTAACGCTCAAGTGTAGGTAGATGCAAGCACCCTAGGGATGGCCATATGTAACGCCTAGGTGTGTTGGATGAAAGAAAAGTAAAGTTATATGCAGATGTTATGTTCCAAGTATACTGATGCTATGTGTAATTTAATATGTTGCATTTATTATCCATGCTATTATTCAGTAATTAATTTTGTATAGGCTTTCGCAAATGACAAGTGTATGAGTAAAATAAACTTTGCTTCGGACAGTATATTTTCGAACTATAAAATTAAACAACCATATTACATGATCACCTTTTTCATAATAAACTGAAGCAAACTGGAGATGACAATGATGACATTATGTATGATAATTAGAGAATCCTACTGAGAATTTGTAATTCTCACTACTATTTTTCCGTGTTGTCTCCAAAAAGTTCAAGAAGTTCCGAAGACGGCGAAGTTACTGTCAGATAAGGTCCGCTCAGGTAACAGTAACAACTCCAGGGTGTGGTGCTATGTCTTAAGCATAGTGCTGTTCTTGGGAGGGTGTTACACACAATGGGTCCCTCCTTGTGAAGGCAGCTAAAACTTGGGTCCCTCTACCTTGGAGGCATGTGGTCAGATGAGATCCCTCAATTTTGAGGCACGTGACCAGAATGAGATCCCTCCAAGACTAGAGGCACGTGGGTCCCCTTGTGGGTGAGTCGTTGTGACGACAGTCACGGGTGGAGCTGACAAGCTCACTCCAAGGCCAGGCTACCCAAGGGCAGTAAAGGCTAAAGACTAAAGACTAAAAACTAAAGATTAAAGCATGTCCAAGCACCCCACTTACATGAGGCATGGCATCGACCCAACTAGTGTGGGTATAGGGGATAGAATTTACATGAGGCATGGCATGACCCAGCTAGTGTAAGCACCGAATGAAGGTCCCATATTCCTAAGGAACGTGACATGGTGATCACGTTCTGATGGGGTATGACATGGCGATCATACTCTGGAATGTGGCATGTAAAGATTTTATGATGAAGAAAGAGAAGTAAATTTTTATGTATATGCATGCATTCAAGTACAAGTAAAGTTATGAGTAGATGTTATGTTTTCAGTGTATTGATGTTATTATATTTCATTATGTTTCAGTCAGTATTCATGATTTGATTTGTATGGGCTATTCCAAATGCTAAGTGTATGAGTAAAATAAAATTTGCTTCGGATAATATATATATTTTTTGAAATGTAAAATTAAATAGTTTGTATAGCAGGTTTACCTTTTTCATAATAAACCGAAGCAAACTGGAGATGACAATGATGACATTATATGTGTATTATAGAGAATCCTACTGAGAATTTGTAATTCTCACTCCTATTTCTGTGTTATCTCCAGATAGTTTAAGAAGTTCCGAAGATGGTTGAAGTTGCTGTCCTATCAGAAAAGGTCCGTTCAAGTAACAGTAACAACTCTAGGGTGTGGTACTATGACTTAAGCATAGTACTGTACTTGGGAGGGTGTTACACAATGATATAATTTTAGAGACTCATACTTTGATAAAGGATCAAACTTTATAATTACTTTCATAAAGTATGCAACTTTATAATCATAAAGGTGAAATCTTACTATTCCACTTACTAAAGTTTGAATCTTGTAACTTGTTGAAAATAAAAGCTATCTCTTGATGATTGGTGAACATGGTGTTGTTGGGTTCATGAGTGTGGTTATGCATTGTTATGACCCAAGGGACTAGAAGGATCTCGAAATCCCTTGGAAACAGAAGAATGATTAGGGTTTCTAAGCATACCTTGAACGAAGTATTCCATAAGATATGTACCTAAGTAAAGAGTAACCTCACTCAAGCATTAAGTAACTAAAAGACTATACACATATTTGTTTTAACTATATGATTCTCTCTTGAGTAAACATGGGAAATCATATGAAGGCTCATAAGACTTTTCACAAAGAATAACATAACTATAAACACCCTTTAAGGTATGAATGTATGATGTCATTAAGCATGATATATGACCAGTTTGATTGAGCATTGTCTCATGATTGAATGATTGATATGATGATATGCGATGGATATATCTGATTATTGGTTGAAATTTCATGATTGGCATTTTGGGGAAGCTCCGGTCTAGCCGTCATGTTGCCGGATTTCCGTCAAAATTATGGACTTAGTCATACTATCACATGTCCACATGTGTCTTGTTAATGATTGTAATGCATGTAAGATGTGGTCATAACAAAAGAAAAAAAAGAATGGGATATGACTATTTGACAACTTCGATAAGGGAAGTAAGAGACAGTGATCCACAAAGACTCAAGGAACCTCTATGGGGGAGTCAAGGGTGACATGGAAGACTCTAACTTATAGGTAACCAATATTAGCTTAGTCTGATTTGGTTTAGTACTGTGTGACGATGGTCACGAAATGAGCTCATGTCCAAAAGCAGTCTATTTCAAAGGAAGTAAATAATGTTAAGCATGTGTTAAATATGAAAGTAAGTTAAAGATAGACTCTAGCCTAGTCTAAGAAGTTACATGAATGTGCATGCATCTTCATTCTCTCATTTGCATGGTCATAAATGTTTATACTGTGCTCTCATATGTATATGCTCTTATGTAGTAGCTTTGAGTTTCTTTATATTATGTTTATATGAGAAAGATTAAAAGAAACCTGCTTTGGAAACCTATGTTTTCAAACCTTTTAAAAATCAAATCTATACATGATCACTATTTTCATAATTAAACTCAAAGTAGCTGGGATGATGACGATGACATATTAGTGGTCTAGTTGGGATCCTACTGAGAAATCTTGTATTTCTCACTCTTACATTTCCGTGTCGTCTTTAGACGGAGTTGATGGCATCCATGGCAGCACTTCCGATGGTGCTTGACTGGATAAGACGAGTAGCTGCCATGTTACTTCACCTAGCTAAGGAGGATTGAGATAGTAGTATAGTATTTTCACTTTCTTAAGAGCTCTAGTTGGACATTTTATGTGTAATTAAGAGCATGTAGGAAGTCATGTTACTTAATTTGACCTATTACATATGTGATAATTATTAAGTGTGATTATGACTCTTGATTATCTATGATTATATTATTGTCTTAAGGTATTGTGTTATGATTTTTTTTTAATATATCGTCATACATCTTTCTAGTAACTCCATAATATGAGGAACAACATTCATATATATGCGAACAAGTAAGTGCTTAAAGGCTCGGTTTTCAAGAATACAGGTTTTACAAAAAGGAAAAAATTTACATACTATTTTCATATATTATGCTAATTTCAACTATAAGAACTTTCGCTAGTTCAGAGTAACAACTAGTAATACCATAAAATGACTTAAGTATAGTATGGTATTATTAGGGTGTTATAATCAACCCATAGAAGTTTCAAACTCTTTTTCCCTTTATATTTTTCTAACATGGCCAAAACCATTATCAAGCTCAAGCACATATTTTTATTTTGTATTTCTTCATAAAACTTCATAAAGTTGTGTTCTTAAAACTTATGAGATTTGGATTTTAGGAGTTTTAAAGTTTCAAACTTTATGAAGTGTATTAATGTAATGCCCCAAAGTTTTGCACAATATAAGTTTTAATTTTCTTCGAACCTTGGCCCATTGAGTAACATTTTGGGTCACATACTTGAGTATTTGATTGTTATTAAGGTCACAATATGCTTAGAAGTATGGTTCCTTGCATATCAATAAGTTAGAGAGTGATTTAAACTCAAAATGGTGCATTTCAGGGTTCTAGGGTCGCACTACAGCACAATAGATTGTGCTATAGCGCGATGGCCCCAATATGGTGTTGCTAGGTTCTAGAGCTTGCACTATAGTGTAAGTCTTATGCTATAGTGTAACCTAGATAGCATAAATCCATGACACGAGGCTTCGAGCCTCATTTTCCTCCTTCCTCATTTCTCTCTAAACTCGAAAACCCTCTCTCCTCTCTCGAAATTTTGCCCTCTCATTATCTTCCTCCTCTAACTTAATTGTACAAAATCCACTCCTTAAACCCTCAACCTCAAATCCTCTTCTCCAATCTTTACCTCCACTCTCATCAACACTTCCACTATTGAGATTGGAGCTTGTAGGAGGTGGTAGCAAGGTACCCACTCTTTCCTCCTTCCTTTGCTTCCAAGGGTAACAATGCTAACTCATTTTCTTCTTTCTCTCCTTTGGGTTCTTGATTTTATCAATGTGTGGGTCGTTGGTGAGTTCTTAGGAAGCCTAGATTTATGAGTTATGAGGATTTTGTGTTGTTGGGTTGTCATATCTTGAGTTATAACTGACAAATGTTGTTATGCTTGTATTCTTGATGCTAAATCCCTTTGAAGACCGAATTCTTGACTCCATGGCTTCGTGGATTGAGATTTCATTGTTGGGCTTAAGTAGTGAGTAGGTATTATACCCATAGCTTGAATTTCAAGTAGAGTTACTATACTTCTATATTTACAAATGATGGATTACGTTATTGATATTCTGTGCAGCTCTGTATAATTGGAATTTGGAAAGCAAATTATTTCCTCTATTTATGTTTTATGCAAAATTAACACATGGGTCAATGAGATGGTTTCTTTGAAACAATGATGAATATTATGGAGCATGCTTTATGAGTACTTTTGTTATTGGAATTAGAAAGGTTTTCTAGGGAAAACCTATGAAAGGATCTATATGCTAACGGCAATAGGTGTTAGGTTAGGTGCACCTTGTCTTGATGATTTCGTGACCACTTATAGGGTGGTTCATGTCTATTTTTAAGGCAAATCAACGGGATGGTTCTTGTCTATTTTTAGGAAGGATAAGTGATGAGTTGAATTTAGATACTAACTTTATTCCTCATATTTAGTGTTTTGGTCCTCTTTATTGCATGTTTGCTTTCCAATTACATGAATTTCATAGTTTGATACTAATTTGCCTCTTTTGCTAATTCTTGCGTAAATATGCCTTTTTCCTTGATTTTGTGTTTTAGCAAGTTCCAAGAGTTCCGGATCATTATATATGTTGTTTTTGACTTGTAGGAACCTAACTTGGAGGGATTTGAGGCTTAGAAATGATTGGAAGCCCAATTTCATTGTTGCTGAAATTTCAGCTTGAGCATGCTGCAAAGATCGAACCACAACTCTCTCATTCCAAATTCAAATGAAGCAAATGAGGTGTCCATTTTGAAACCAAGAGAAAGACCTACAACTTTCATGAAGACACTGAGAGCCAATTCGGAGGTTTTGGGACTAAAATAGAGCTTGAAAGTGACTAGAATATGAAATTCTGCATAATTGCTGTCAGGAGCATGATGTAAAGATTGAGCCATAACTTTGTCATCTGAAACCCAAATGAAGCAAATGAGGTATCCATTTTGAAGCCAAGAAAAATATCTACAACTTTCATGCAGACACCGAGAGCTAGTTCAGACGTTTTCAGGCTCAAAGAGGGCTGAGAAGTGACCAGAAAGTCTAATTTTGCATAATTACTGTTAGGACCTTGAGCTATAGCGCAAGGGGTTGTACTATAGCGCAAATTGAAGCTGAAACACTTCTTGATTTGCTGATTGTTGTGCTATAGCGTAGCATATTGCGCTATAGTGCAACCAAAAAAGTGCAGAACAGCAGAAAGGTTGCAATCTTGGGTTTTGGGCCACTTGGGCCCACTTTTGGAAAGATATTGCACGAGAATTCATGTACCAATACCTAGGATTTTACAAAATTAAGCAACAAACTCATTTTGAGAAAGAAAAAAACTCTCTTTCTCTAGTTCTTAGGTTTCCTTTCTTTCTAGTTTTTCTTCTTCTTCTAAGCTTTTCTTCTCTTTTCATCAAGGATTGTAAGAACCAATTTATAGTTGTTGTTTGTAACTTCCATTACCATGGAGGAGTAGACTCAAGCTAGCTCAAGGGGCTTCCAAAAGGCTCATAGGTTGTATCTTGAAACCCTATGCTACATTTATGATATGTGATATGTTTTCTTTAATTCCTTGCCTTTTTCTCTCATTCATTGCTTACATTGAATGGTATTGACATGTTAGTTTTGAATGGGATCATTAATTGAGTTTGTGTTAATCGGTTAATTAGTAAGAACTCAATTAACTAAGGAATTGGGAGTTGGGTTTGGGTTCAAATATAGGATAATTCAATTGGAACTAAAAATCAATATAGGTTAATTAGAGTTAAGGTTTCAATTTCCTAATTGATTTCATGTTGGTTGAACACCTAGAGGTTTCTAGGTAGAATTGTGGAGTTATTAGTAGAGGTCTCTCTAATAGCTCAATTAGCCATATATCATGTGTTTAATTATTTGTGTGTTGATGATTGATCAATCTTATGCTATAGGAACTTCTTGAGCTAGTGCCTGAATCATATATAGTTTCTTATTTTACCTTTAACTATTGCATGAAACACAAAAACCCCCCTCCTTACTAATCAAATAACATTAACATCCATGTGAGATGACTCGAGTTGTACCACTTTGCTACAAATTTTAGTGCAAGCAGTTATTGTAATTTGGGTGAAGTGCGACCTTCCTTACCAATAGGTCACCAGAGTGTGATTCCTGGCTGTTTATCCTAGATTAGATGACTCCCCACTTGTTTTACACCAAATATTTGTTATTCCTTTATTTTGCTTGAAATAATTATTTAAAGGCTATTAAAGGTTTCCAATTTATCTATATATATTATTAACTTGTGTAAATTGTCTTATGTAGGTTATGGATATCTTATCTTTCACTGAGTTGCATAAACTCACTCTGTTACCATTTTCTCTTTTCAGATATAGGTGCTGAATTCGGATCTGACCCTCCTGCCTTGTAGCAATGATTTTTTACTTCTTGGGTGAGCCCTTCTTGATCAAGGGCATAATGTGAATTTAAATCTTATGTGAATTTTCTAGTCTAGCATTATAGCTCCATAGTGCCACGGGTAGGGTCTATCCCATGCTTGACTTGTGTCTATATTTAAAATATGGTATTATGTGTATGTAAGTATGAATACTTGTTATTATATGTTTTGAATCATTAGACATGTTGATTTGCATTTTGTAACATCTTGAGTTTGGAGGGTAGGCCGGAATAGAAGGAAGCTTGGGCCCGAGAAAAGGGCAAAATTGTAATTAGGTAAATCATAGAGAAATTGGGGATGAAATTGTCATTTTTAGATTATAATGGCAAAACTATAACAAAGGCCTTACGGTTGTCTTGAAGGGCAACTGTAGGAAAACTTCATTTATGAGATTTTCATGGGTATTGCAGTACTGGTAGATAATTAAAATACTTGTAATAACCTTAAATTGAGATTTTCTATCCATAATTTTAAATAAAAGTATGAGATTACTCACACAATATTGTAGGAATTCGAGAAACCTAGAATGCTCGAATTAATGTCCGGACATCTTGAATTAACCCTTAAGGGTCCTATATTGTCTGTGGATATAAGTGTTAGTTAAAAAACTACGAATGGGTGGCTAGAAATTAATCACACAAATTCTCATAAACCATTCACATTTTAGCTTAGAAGAGTTTGAATTTTTCTACAAACCCACCAATAAGATTTCATCCTCTAGGTTTCTTGAGTAAGCCACCCAAACTTAACCTATAAGTCAACATCCTTTCCTAGTTTGGCCTTCAAAAATTTGACCACCCTCACTTATTTTTCCACCTCCATTTCTTTCTGCTCAACCTCCATGATCATGAACTTCAAGCTCCAAGATGAAAGCCTACTTGACCTTAAATCCATTTACTCCTTTTATGAAAATTAATCTCTACCTTTTTCTCTATAAAACCCTCTAATTATTTGTTGATCTAACATCATGTGGAGCCCTCCATATCCATATAGGTTGCTATTTTGAAGGAAGGAGAAGGCTAGGATGTTGTTCTTAGCTCTTTTGCTCCCATAGTTTCAAGGATTTTGAGGTAGGTAGCTCAAATCCTTAAGTTATTTAATATGTTGTGTGGTTATGTGGTTAATGTTATCTCTTTGTGTTTTCATGTATTTAATCTTTTATGGTGTTTATATGATCTCTTTTTAGTGATTTAAGATAGAAAAACTTAGTTTGGGTTGGATAATAGCTCAAAAGATCAAAAGAAAACCAAAATAGAATAGGCTGTGAGATAAAATCCTAGGCAATGTCTGTATAGCAGAGCTCATATCCCCCCTATATAATTCAACTTTGAACGAAACTAATTTTTCAAGAAACTAGACTTAAATAGAAAACCAGGGATATAAATTATAAGGCCATTGGTTTAAAATGAATTAGTTATGAATTTTCAAAGTTTACTGCTGAAATTCAATCTTTACCCTAATGAGAGTGTGATGTGAAGTGCATAACTCGCCCTATACAACTTCAAATTAAGTGAAACTAATTTTATTAGGAATCTAACACATAGGATTATGCCATAAAAATTTCAGAGTTAGATCATGAGTATAATTTCCCCTAAAATTCATGAAAATTGAACTATGATTTGCTCAGATTGAGATAAGGCAGCCAGATTGAGGAGCTCATAACTTGAACTTTAATTATCCAATTGAGGTTAAACTTGTGAGGATTAAAAGATGATTATAGCTACATAATGATATAAAATTCAAAATAAAATGATGAATAATGGATTTTTACTGATTTTCTAAAGCTAAGTGTGCAAGTTTGTCCTGAAATAGGGCAGCCTTGAGTAAAACTTTAATAACTCAAGTTATAAACCCCAAAATTTGGTGAAACTAAAGAGGTTCAAAACTAGAAAAATAGGGCTACAACATATTAAATTTATATATTGAAATGAATTAAAATAGAATTATTGTAGAGTTTGGAAAACAGGACAGACTTAAAAGAAAATGGCATAACTTAGGAATTACCTTAAATTAGAGACTTCGTAAGCCATAAAGAGTTTAATGACATAAGTTTTATGTAATGTCACACTAAAGTAATGTTGGATTGACCTATTATCTATGGTGATTTCTGGTTATTGGGACTAGCTAATTGTCTGTATATTAGAATGCATCTGTATTCAGCCATTATGCTGCCGAAATTCCATCAAAAACAAGTATAATGCTTACATATTATGTACATGAACATCATGCAGGCATGAATATTTGAATGTAAGATATGAGACATATGCATGGTGCGTACATGATGATGTCAAGAAAGAAGAAAGATATAAGAACTTGCAAAGGGACGTACCATGCTTCCACCTCGTAGTGGGCCGAGGCAATATTATCTAAGACTTGGGTTAGCCCCCAATCAGATTTAAGGGGAATAGACCAGTGTGAGGGTCGGAGAAAGTAAACCCGTCGCTCATCTATAGATACAAGCTTGGACTTGAGAAGCAGGCTATTACCTAGGAGTAAGAGAGGCCATTCACCTCCGGGGACCAAGTACAGAAAAGCAGGATGCAAGTTAAAGAAAAAAAGAGATAAGTTAAGTCAAGTGCACTTGCACAAGTTAATGTACAAGCATTTGCATATGCATATTTCATTCTCTTAGTATGTTGTGATTGTTATATTTGAATATGCTGCAACTACTATTATAATTGTGATTTGTGAGTGTATGATGTTATTGCCATTATGATTGTTATGAAATATGCCAAGCGGTTGCTAAAAGAAATCCCGCTTCGAGAAATGTTTTTAAACTTAAAATTGAACCAGTATTTATGAGTATGTGTTCATGTTTTTGAAATAAAATCGAAGGGCTAAAATATTTATAATGACACTGCATAATTAGTGGTTTGAGTGTACCTATCGAGGAACCTGAAGTTCTCACTACCTGTTTGTGTGTTTTTCCATAAATATTCCAGTATATAGAATATACCTCAAGTCGACAACAGATGTTATGAAATACTTACCAGATGCAAGACATGGACTCGAGCCTTGTTCGGGAGACTAAAGTGGCTGATCGATAGCCACGGGGTGACAACAGTAGGTCAAGATAAGATTTATATAGAACATTGGTTAAATTTCCTTTAAATTGTAATTATTTTATCTTATATGTATGGATATTCGGGATTATAAACCCTTATTTAGTAAATGATTTTAAAGTTTCAAGGCCATATGTATAATATTCTTCTTAGTCGAAAGTCTTTTACACTAGCAATAACAATCTCTAGATATAGATCTATGACTTGAGCATGGCATGTATATTTGGAGGACGTTACACATTTACTCTTATGTGCTTGCTGTGGGGTACATTCTAAGAATGCCTAGATTCCCAATGATCTGAATGTGTATATTATTCGCGCAGAAAGAGGATTTGTATTTGGGAAATTGTTCTAAATACAAAGGAAACTCCACTTGATTTTCTAGAAATGTTTGTTGAAGGCTTGCTAGGGACTTGTCCTCTATGCACTGGTCATGACTCAGCCTAGGTCATGATAATTAAACATAAAAAGGGCCTATTATGTTTATGTCTTTTACAAACTTGTTTCTTGTGAGTGTGAAATCAACCTCACCAACTTCAACTTCAAGAAAGCAATGTTACAGGAGAACATGTTAAGAATAACGTCAGAGTGACTAAACCAAGCAACTTTATGCACATAGGAGAGTGTAGAGACTTGAAACTAGACAAGACACTCATAGCCATGGCTGGGGCTGGAGTATTCTTCTCCTCCAAGAGCAAAAAGTGAAAACTTTTCTAGCAAGAAGACATAATAACACTTTTAGAGCATGTAAATCATATAAATAGACATTTTTACAACTTCAAGAAGCTAGAAAACTCTAAACAAAGTTCACTACTCAAAGCCATGAAAAGCTTGAGCCTTTGAGCTTTTGTCTCAAAAGAAAGAAACTTTAAAGTAAAGAACCCTACAAAACTAGAAGGAAACTCCTTGAAGAAAGGCTTCAAGTTCCAAGATACTACCTTTGAGAAGAAAAACTCCTCCTTGAAGGTATATGTGGCCATGGTTTCAACGCCAAGGAGAGGGGTTTTTTTGGTAGTTTCTTAGTTTTGTGTGTTCTAGTGTTTGAGATTGTGAGAGCTAAAGAGGGTAACTCTCACAATGGTGTTTGGCAAAAAGGTGAAGTCATGGAGAAGAAGATGAAAAGGGAGAAGAAGCTTTAGACTTGAAAGAATGGGAAGATAAAGATGGAAAGAATGAGGAGTTTAAGAAAAAGAAAATGAGAGATGTATGAGAGAAAGTGGCTTACAGCCACTTAAGGGATCAACAGGCTAGGGTCTGACTTTTTTCTTTTTCCTAATGAGGGGGAACAAATTGGATGATTGGATTAGGGTTTCTTAATCCTTAATTTAGACAAAACCTTGCATTTTTCTTACATAAAGCATTCTTGTCTTCTACTTTTTACTTTAGTGACATTATCATGTTTTCTTTGTCTCATTGACTTTGTTAATTTGAATTTGATGATAAGATTAAGTGTTCTTACTACTCATGTAACTTAATTAATCATGGATTAGTTAGTAACCATGTTTTTATAATTAGTGAATTCTTGGTAACTAGTGACTAATTAGTCTCTTTAAGTTGGTTTTCCTTAATTAGCAAGTTTCTTATTTTAATTAAGCATTCTCTTAATCTTTCTTTCCTCTATTACCCATTTTCAATTCAACTCTTGATTAAGCTTTTACTTCTTACTTTCTTATTAAGTGCCTAATTTCTCAGGATCACTAAGGTAATTTAGCAAAAGGGAAATTGGGGATGTTATAGAAAGGGGAAGCTATGACAAAGTCAATTCATGGAAACAGTCATCTTCTACTATTTGGTTACTCACACCACTATTTCGTTTGGGTACTTGTTCTTGATGTATATGGAAGATTGTGTCACTAGTACTAAACCATTGTCTTACCTTACTCTATGGTCATTACTTGCATCTTTAAGTATTACAATGTTGATCTTTCTAATGAATCCTTTGAGGATATCACAACCATTATGGAAGGTTGTATGACCAATGAAAGTAAAAAGAAATTTGAGAAAGGTAAACATGCCTTCATTAGCTCTAATTGTAATGGTTCTTCATCTATGTTAAGAGCTAACTCCACCAATCATCAAGGAAACTCAATCTACAAGGAAACATGATCCTAAGACATTTCCACCAAAGTTAAAGAAGAAGAAGGTTGAAATTCAAGCACATGTTCACTTAACTAGTAAAGGAGCTTTAACAATTCATTAACACTCATCGAAGACTCTTGAAGTCCTTCTTCATCTTCAAAAAGAATGACAAAAAGTTGAAGTTGTGTAAAGAGCATTGGAGCATTCGACCTGCTAGGATGGCTATTCTCTCTTTCTCCTCTGAATCCAGGCCTTAAATTAACAATGAGGATGTTGATGATGATGTCTAATCTTGCCTTCTGATACCCATGACTAGGAGATATTTCCTATTTTTTTGCTATGCCACACTCTGATCTTATCAACTTATAGTTCTATTTGGTTATGTTTTATATTTTTGGGACTTATGTTATATTTTTGCACTTATATTTTGTAATTCTAGCCATTTATCATTATGGTTTTTTCAACTATCTTCATGGTTATTTTTACTGCCACTACTGATGTGGTTTAGTCCCCTTGATTGATGTCAAAAGGGGGAGTAGCTACTAGCATATTAGAATAATTAATAGATGATTGATGTTGACACTAATATATTTGGTTATATATGTTGTATGGATTCTCTGCTTTGATATACTCTTATTAATATGATATATCTCGTCTATAATATATACTAATTGATTTGATGTTCTGATATGAATGAAATTTTTTTTTAAGTCCATGATGATTCTATATATGATATTGAATGAAGTTTGGACTTGAAAAAACTTTAAGGCATTAATTTGTGTGATCATGTATGGTGCCCAATTTTGAATCACTGTTTTGAGTAAGAGGGAGAACAAGTTATAAGCAATATTACCATCTAACAAAAATTTGTCCTTCTTCAAATTCTTTCATGAATAAATGGATAGAAGATAGAGGAAAATAAAGAGGAAAAAAAAAAACTATTTGTGTCTTTTCTACTTTAAATCATAAAGAAGGAAACAAACAACAAGGAAATATGCTCATAAGCAAAGGGAGCTCAAATTAAAGGGAGGTAATCTCTTGAGCCTTATCTAATTCAATTCCATATAATTTTTTTCATAATGTTTGTAATTATCAAAGGGGAGAATATTAACTCTATTGATGATTACAAACATTAAACAACTTAATTTGTTTCCTTTAGTGCTGCAAGAAAATTAATTATGATAGGAAAAGCAATATAATGGAAAAGAATCATGTGCTTAAGCTAATGGATTAGACACATCAAGACTAATTATGAAGACAAAAATAAGGAGTTGGATTCACATCTTACCCGAAGATATTCAACAACTCATGAGAAGAGAAAAAGGAAAGAATTGCATCTCCATTTATGAAGAGATTCCAAAGGCTAAAATTGAAAGAAGAAAGAAACCAATCAAATTATCATATAAGGAAAGTCTCATTAGCATATATCATGAAGCAAAAATAAGCATGTAGTAAAGAGAAAGTTCCTGTTTTGGATAAAAAAAATAAATACACATTACAAATTCTGGAAAAGAAAGAGTAGCAGAGCTTCAAAGTCCATCTCTCTATATATGAAGCTTGCTGTAGATCTTGAGATTGTAGAAAAGACATTGAGTGCTTTTGTTAATCCTATAGTACTATTGCAACTTGTATTTTAGTAGTTCATCCTATTCTAGTTATTAAGTTGTATTCTTGTGAGAAAGACACTATGTGAGTGTGCTTTCAATTTTGTTATTACTTAATGAGAGTTAGATTGTCGTTGTAGTTCTTGTGAGTGAAAAAAACTATGGAGCTGAGAGAGTACCTAAAAGAACTAATTAGAATGTCTCAAGGAAACCATTAAGAGAGTGAATCTTAGTTGGTGAGGAAGAGGACTTCTATTCGTGTACAAGTTTGAAGAGGCTTCTTGTAGAGAAACACTTGTGATTAGTGAAAATCTCACCTCTTGGTGGGGATTGATGTAGACCCCACGTTGGTGATCAAATCATTATAAAAATTATTGGTGCAAGCTTCTTTACTCCCTATCTTTGTTATATTTAATTTCGTACTCATGATAAAATCATTTAAACTGATATTTGATATAGTTGTTATATTCATATTTCTGCTTATTTGATTTATCTCATAAAATATTGGTAAATATCCCTTAACTGTCTACTAGACTTTAAGTGAAAATTGCTAATATTCTATTTAAGTGTACAGAAAGTTTTAACAAGTCAAAGACTTGATTCAAACTCCTTCTTTCTCAAGTCCTTTGTGTCATGGCCTACCTGGGGTCATGACTGATGCTTAGGGGACTACCACCCTTATTAAACCTAACCAAAGCATCACCAAGAAATAGGCCAAGTTTCCTGCCTTGAAATCATACATCACATATATTCTAATCATTAGGATCCATGCATTCTCAAAATACTCCTAACATCAGGCAAGCTACATACATGCTTTAATAAACTCATACATCTTCTATAATGTTACAACCCTTTTCTTAATAAGTACGTAATACAAATCCAAGCATAAACAATTGACTAAAACTATGGAAGCAAGATGCTGCCTGTAGGTAATAGAGCACTATAACTGGAGGATCAACAGAAGATCGTGAAGGATATGCAACCTACCTTGAAAAGAAGGTGAGAGGTGAGTCCAATTGACTCAGTAAGGGATAATAAGTCTATAACAACCATGGGACAAGCTCACAAAAATTAATAGTAGTATTTAAATAAACAATATAAAATGACATATTTATATAAGTTTCAAGTAACCAAATTACTTTTCCAAATTAAAAGAAAATACGTTATTATGTAAGATACAAAGTCAAGAATCCATAAGTTCAAATAACAATTATCCAAAGTATATATACTTTGAAAATATGCTAAAGAGTTATCAAAATAAGCAGGAAGTTATCTAATCTAGGATGGTTTGTCAGGATCACACTTAGATGACCATTCCTTCGTATGACCCCATAATCGTCACGCACCACTCCTTGAGTGACTATGTAAATCATTACTCATCACTTCTTGAGTGATTGTGTAAATAACTAGTCAAGGTGCACTAAGGCAATGCCTAATGTCGTTAGCTACAGATTCTGCTTTAAACTTTCACAAAATCCCCTTTTATTCAAGTATAGATATTCATATACTTTTAATAAATATAGTTCAAGCTTCAAAATTTTACATTAGCTAAAACCTAGCTCCCGGTCATTCAAATCCTTTAAAATGCCAAGCATAACTCATACCCAAAGTATGTAATAGAAACCAACTGGTTATAAGATCTTCAATCCTTTTATGCTTTCCAAAATCTTTGGTAATAATCTAAACACTTTCATTTGATTTCAACAGAGAGTGTAACATCCACCAGATTTTTATTATTTTTTGCCTAGTTGTTCGGTTTTTATCGAATAATTGAGGTTAATTAAATTCGACTAAATATTTATTCAAGGTTAATTAATTAGCAATTAGAGAGACTAGATGTGAGAGAATTAGATTAGAAGCATAGAACATTTCATAAAAATTTTTCCTACACTGATTTACCGATTTAAAGGAAATTGGTAAGATTTCGATATTTTAAACTGTCGGAACCGATTTAATAGAATTACACATCCAAATTCCATTAATCCATGGCTAAATACATAGCCATTTAATCCTCCCTTGGTGGCACCACAAAGGCCACAAAGAGAGGGAGATATGACTGAAAAATTGGTCACAAAATTTCAACCAATGACAACACACATAGCCAACCACCTTTTAATGTTTGAATCAGATTTTCTCCCTTCACTTCATGCTGATTGCGCCCCCTCTCTCTTCTTGTTCCAGCCTCCTTCTTCTCTTCTCCTTTCAATCTACTCCATCAAACCTTCAAGCTTTGATAAGGTTCCATCAATCCAAACTCAAATTTAGCAAGATTACACCTAAAGGAGGTAGAGATTCAACTTTGTTCTTGTCTTCTTAGTTATGGGTGGCTGTTTGGGGTTTTTGTTTTTCACTTCTTGATGTGGTGTTTGGATGTATATGATGATTATTGGCTCGTTTGATGGCTGTCTTTGTGTTTAAAATCGACTAAGAAGTAAAAAGGGGTGAGAGTAGGAAGCAATGAGGGGCTGGAAGATCAACCCCATGATAGTCTGTACGGCAGAGTGTACAGATCCTACTACAGTAGTTTAAATTTGATGAAACTATTTTTATGTGAAACTAGACATCTAGAGCTTTCCAACCATATAAATTATAAAGCCATTCGATGAGTATTGAGTGAGATATAAATTTTGGAAATTTGACCTAGGTTTTTGAGTTTGATTCTGGGCAGACTAGGTTGCTCAAGGAAAAACTTGCCCTATACAACTTGGAATTGAATGAAACAAACTTTTTTAGAAAGCGTGCACATAGGAGAACATCCCATAAAAATTTTAGAGTTAGATACCATCCTGTTTGCTCCTAGTGGTTTGAGTAAGTTGCCCTAAGTCCAAATCAGGCTAAAATAGGGTAACTCAGAAAGGTCAAATTTCGAAGCTTATAACTCAAGCTCTACTAAAGCAAATGAAATGGGACTTATTTCAAATGAAAATGTGTTCTGTTATCTTTAATATGACATGAATTTCATATGATTTCATCTAGTTTTAGATTTTTAGTGAATTTTTACTTTTAGAAGTGTAATCTTGGCCAGCTACAGGGCAGGCCGAGATAAAACTCAAATAAATTGAGCTACATTTATCAAAACTAGATGGGACAAAAGAGGTTAGAAAATAGAAACACAACACTCTAACATATCCAAAATCTAGGTCCAGATGAGTTAAATAGAGATTGTGGCCTGATTTGCGAAAATCGGGTTGGATGAAAGTGCTGAGACAGCAAATATGATTTAAATGCAACAATTGTTCCCATGAAATTGATGATTGAATTGTGAATGAAGTGGTATGATTTCTCTGTAAAATTGGTTTTCTAAGTATTGGCACTATTTATGGGGAAGCAGACACATTCCGTTATGCTGCCAAAATTTCGGTAGATCCTATGCATGAGTTATAAGATACAGTCAGATACATGTGCATTTTTCAAAAAATTCATAAAAGTTATGTTATGATAAAAGTTCCATAATACTTGGGCCAATCCCAGATTAAAGTTAAGGGGAATAGATCGATGGGAAGGTCAGGGAAAGTAAACCCGGCATTCCTATATAGGAATGAGCTCGATCCTGAAAAGCAGACTATTACCTAGGAGTTGAATGGCCAGAACTCCCAAGGGACCAAGTAACGGAAAAGTTTATGATACTAAGTTTAAGAATGAGTATCTGCATGGTTACATTGCATACTTATTGTTAGTTACTTATAGATTGATTGTTATGTTCATTTGCCACTATCTGTTTATTTATTTGCTCATTATTCTGTATATTGTCATTTAATAGTTTATTCTGTTTCTTTTGCTGTCTTAAGTAAAATTGAACATTGCCTCGGATTAGACATTTTCTTAAACTTATTAAATGTGGATAGTTCAATTTGATGCCATTTTTTTTAATAATTAAATGAAAACCGAGGCAATTGAGAATGAATGTGACATCAATTTAATACTGTACTCGAATCCTACTGAGAATTTCTTTGAATTCTCACCTCGCTTTGTGTTTCCACATCATTCTCAGACCTTGGTAATGGATACAACAGCCACCCTGTTTATTAAGATCCCTGCCATGCAACTCCACCATGACCCCATGTTTGACTCATTGTACATAGCTGGTTCCTACCAATTCTGCCTCTATCTTTTTAATAATAGGAATTTTGCTGTTCCTTTATTTCACCCTGTATTTGACCCCGCAGCTTTGTATTTCGCGGTCCCATTACATGTAGCACTCCCTGCTCCACCTACTCCACTCACAGCACCTGCAACTCCTCCCGGCCCTCCACCAGCGTTACCTCCGCGGGTGGTTCCAGATATTTTGCTCAATCCTGAAAGCGATCCTTTTGAGGTTATCGGCTCATCATCCTCCTCTTCGGGACCTAGTGTGACTACTCTCTAGCCGGGTCTGGTATGGCCAACAGCTACATGACCGAGTAGGTCCCGGCCGCAGGTTACATTGTACAGTATGGCTTTCTTTTGGCAATATATAGCATTGGGCCATAGACTTAGCCATATATATATATATCAACTACTTTGAAATGTCCTCTAAGAACCTTGTAGGACTGTTTTCACTGACACGGGTCTTATGTCTTTTTGGTACACCAGCTCTACTTATGTATCTTCTTTTGAATTTGTATATAAACTGAAGCATTGGCTTCCGATATATATATATATATATATATATATATACAGCTAATGATATGTTACCTATCTTTATATTTTCTGTTGTGCTTTTTATTGAATTTTGTTACGTTCTGTGATGCTGGATCACGTTTATTATATATAGCGCGCTGCTTCTTCTATTTACATATATGATCTTTGTGCCTTGAAGTATATTTTGCCAAAGAAATATATATATTAGAGAAAAAAAGAGGATATGATATAATAAATAAATAGTAAGCAGAATACTAATTCGACGCAATCTACTCAATTTCATGCTATGACTTAAGCATAACATTAAATTGGTAGGGTGTTACTGTAACACCTTACCAGACAAAATACTATGTTTAAGTCATAATATATTACCTGATAAGTTATTATGTGGAACTAGCTGATTAAATTCCATTTTTAGTTTTATTATTAATTAATCGTGTACCGGAAGTAAAGTAACATAAATAAAAATGCGAAATAAACAAAAATACTGGAAACTGCATCATATATATATATAAACATCTATTTTTCAAAGTTGTCAAAAGTTATATAAGGCAGTACAGGGTAGTAAAAAATGAGGCCGCTAACATAAAATAAATCGGCCTGTCTATATGAACAGCCCCCTAACTAGTCCCCACGGGACATTTCATGTAACATCCCGATTTTCGACTTTACCTTCAAGTTTATATGATTTCCGACTTCATCTTCGAATTTCACACGAAGTAGGATAATTTCCGAGTTCTAAGTTCGTCTTGCACAATTTCCGACTTCATGTTCTGTTCGATTTTCGATTTAATCTTCAATTTTGATTATTCCTGATTTCCGACTTCATGTTCTAGTTTCGAGTTAAATGGAGTGGCTTATATCTGACTTCGAGTACTATATTGGGCATAATTTCCTACTCCCCAACTTAACCTTCAAGTCCAAACAACATGGACATGATTACCGATATCCGACTTCATGTCTCAAAGAAACATACCCGATTTCCGATCTCATGATTTATCTCCAAGTTTCGAGCAAGATATACGCGAGTTCCAACCTCCAACTTAGAGTCTCAAACACACTGTATATAAAATACCGACTTCCAGGTTTAAGTATTTAGGTTTGATATTATGATTTCGAATTCTCGAGTTCTGACCTTAACCTGGCATCCCCATTCCGACTTTCGACTTGACCCCAAGTTGATACTTTAACACAATGGTGCAAGTGTCGACCTACAATTTTAATATAACGAGTTCCGGTCTTAGAGTTGAACTCAATGGACATGAGTTCGAATTTGAGTTGATTTCCTGTCATACATGAGTTCTGATATACGAGTTCATTCCCAGGAGCCTTCCATTTCTGTTGGTGCTCCCCAGTTTGAATTGGGAGTTTCGAGATTATGTGATTGTAAGCTATATGACTTCCGACATCCGACCTTGCTTCCAAGTGTCTAATAAACCAGACAAGATATTCGAGTTTATTTCCTCAAGTCACAAATAAGATGGGACGAGTTCCGACATCAGGCTTCAGCTCCAAGCTCAAGTAAAATGGAACGAGTTCCAACTTTAAGCAGAATCGAGACGAGTCCTGAGTTCAGATGGAATGGAAGCAAGTCCAACTTTTAGGACGACGTGGAGAGCAATTTAGCCACAAAAGAGGGAGACATGGCCGAATTTCAATCACAAAATTCCAACCAATCAATACCACAATTCCAACTACCCTCATGTATATAAATTAGACTCTCCTCTTCATTTTGATCTGATTTACACCACTCTCTCTCCCTCTTGCTCCAGCCTTCTTCTTCCTTTCCTCTCTCAATCAACTCCATCAGTCCTTCAAGCTTAGCAAGGTTCTATCAACTCAAGCTTCAACACTTAGCAAGATCACACTCCAAAGAGGTAGGATTCACTTTCTATTCTTGAATTCTTTGAACTGTGGTTGTATGAGATTCCACTTTTCTTCAATTATTTGATGATATATTGGATGTATATGATGGATCATGGTTGGATTTATATGAAATTTTTAGTTGGAATTAAAGTTAGAAGGAGAAAACTAGAAGGAATGGAGGATTAGGATGCTGTCTAGTTGAGGAATTCCACGGCAGTCCGTATAGCAGAGTGTACAGCTCCGCCTACAACTGGTTAAATCTGATGAAACTATTTTTAGATGAAAGTAGACATTCAGGGATTTCTATACATATATCATATAAGGTCATTGGATTAGTATTGAGAGAGATATGAATTTTTGAATGGTAACCTAGGAACCAGGACTTTCATCCAGGCAGGGTGACTTGAGGAGGGTGTAACTCGCCCCACACATCTCCAAATCGTGTGAGACCAACTTTGTTAGAAATCTGACACATAGAGAAACATCTCAATATGGAATTCCGAGTTTGTTATGGCCCCAATTGTTCTCAATGATTCAAGGAAGTTACCTTATGTCTAAACCAAGCCAAAATAGGGTAGTTCAGGAAGGTCAAATTTCAAGACTTATAACTCGAGCTACACTTAAGCAAATTAAGTGAAACTTGTTGCAAATGAAAATTTGTCCTCTTAGATTTAATATGAGACTAATTTCGTATGATTTGAGGTTAGTTTCGATTTTTAGTGAATTTATACTTCCAGGAGTATAATTCGGGCCAATGACTGAATAGGCTGAGGCAAAATATAAATATCTTGAATTATACATATCAAAATGAGATGGGACTAATGAGGTTAGAAAATAGACACATAGAGCTATGACATATCCAAAATTGAGATTTAAATGAGTTGGATGGAGGTAAAGGTGGATTATACAAAATCTAGGCAGAACTGAATAGAAGTGACAGAATGACCAAATTGATGGTTTCAGAAGTGTTAGTGGATATATAAAGTTTGAGTTGAGGATTACAAGTTTTACATTAAGAGATATGTTAGATTGATTATATTGCTATAGCTGATTTGTTTGTGAGAACTGGCACTATTTATGGGGAAACGGATCTGATCCGTTACGCTGCCAAATTTACGGCAGAAGTTTATGCGATTATGAATGTTTATATACAAGGATGAATTAAAGTATGATATGAGTTATGAAGTATGTGAAAGTAAATCATGAAGCATATGTATGAGTACATCCAGCATGTCTATGCTGGATTATGCATAAGAATGAAAGATTGTGATTATATTGAATGTGGGTCTCTTCACTTGGAGGTAGTTGCACAATGAATCCCTCCTTGTGAAGGCAGTTAAATGATAAAATGTGGGTCTCTTCACCTGGAGGCAGTTGCACAATAGATCCCTCCTTGTGAAGGCAGCTAAAACTTGGGTCCCTCTACCTTGGAGGCACGTGGTCAGATGAGATCCCTCAATTTTGAGGCACGTGACCAGAATGAGATCCCTCCAAGACTAGAGGCACGTGGGTCCCCTTGTGGGTGAGTCGGTGTGACGACGGTCATAGGTGGAGTTGACGAGCTCACTCCAAGGTGTAACATCCCAATTTTCCTTATGTTAAATTATTCTATTTTACCTCCACAACGAGTTCTGAGTTCTAAGTTCACTAGTTTTTATGATTTCCGATTTCATCCTCGAATTTCACATGAAATGGAGCAATTTCCGATTTCCGAGTTTGTCTTCAATTTTTCAGCCCAATTTACGATTTCCAACCTTATCCCAGCATGTTCTTCATTCCCAACTTCATGTCCTGTCCAACTTCCGAGTTGGTCTGCAAAATTCCGACTTCATGACATTTCCGATTTCCGACTTAATGTTCTAGCTTCGAGTTAACTGGAGTGGCATCCGAGTTCCAATATTTGAGTTAAAATATAGTGAGTATAATTTCCGACCTCCGATTTCAACTTTCGAAATTCCTCAGTATCTGACTTCCGACTTGGCTTTCAAGTCCGAACAACATGACGTAATTCCACGATATCCGACTTCATGTCTCAAAGAAAATGTACCCGAGTTCCGATCTCACCTTAATAGTGTACATGGTTTCCGACCTCAGAAGTTATAGTTTAACATAATGGTGCAAGTACCGAATTCCGAGTAAAATGTCACGAGGTCCCGCATTAGAGTGGAATTCAATTAGAATGGACTTGAGTTCGGATTTTTGAGCTGATTTCCAAATCATCCACGATTTCCGATTTCATTTCAAGAAGCGCACGAGTTCCGACTTTAAAGGAGTACGAGTTTCGATGTCATCTTCAGAATATACTGGAAGCGAGTCCCACTGTTAGAGTGACGTGGAGAGCAATTTCGTCACAAAAGGAGGGCGACGTGGAGAGCAAATTGTCATAAAAGAGGGGAAGGTTGGCTGAATTTCAGCCTTGTGTTTTAAGGCCAATCAGAACCCTCCAAGTTAATTACCACTCATGCCTATATAACACCTTCTTCTCCGCTCATTCAGACCCATTTTCTGTGCCCTCTCTTCTCCCTCACTTCAGCTCTCTTTTCTCTTCTCCACTCACCTAACTCCATCACTCCTTCAAGCTTGGCCAGGTCCTAATAATTCAAGCTTCAACACTCAACTCAAGATCACACTCCAAAGAGGTAGGATTCAATCTCTAATCTTAATTTCTCTAAACTAAGGATGCATGAAAGATTACTATTTTATGATTATTTGATGATATATTGGATGTGTATGATTGGATTAATATGGGATTAATATGAAATCTTGAGTGGCAATTAGAATTATAAGAAGAAAACTAAGAAATGGATGGATGAGGGTGCTGTCTTGGTAAAGATTCCACGGCAGTTCATACAGCGGAGTGTACGGCTCCGCCTACAACTGGTTAAATCCAATGAAACCATTTTTAGATGAAAGTAGACATCCAGGGATTTCCATAGATATATCATATAAGGTTATTGGATTAGTATTGAGAGAGATACGAATTTTTGAAGTTTGACCTAGGGTTCAGGATTTTCATCTGGGCAGGGTGACTTGAGGAGGGTATAACTCACCCTATACAACTCCAAATCGAGTGAAACTAATTTTGTTAGAAAGCTTAGACATAGGGGAACATTCCAATATAAGATTCCGAGTTTGTTATGGTCTCAATTGTTCCCAGTAATTCGAGGAAGTTGCCCTATGTCCAATCCAGACCAAAACAGAGTAGTTCAGGGAGGTCGACTTTCAGGACTTATAACTCGAGGTATAATTAAGCAAATGGAATGAAACTTGTGGCAAATGAAAGGTTGTCCTGTTAACTTTAATATGAGGCCAATTTTGTATGATTTGAGTTTAGTTTCGATTTTTAGTGAATTTATACTTCCAGGGGTGCAATTCGGGCTAGTGACTGAATAAGCTGAGTCAAAAGTCAAATATCTTGTTATATAAATCAAAATGATATGGGACTAAAGAGGTTAAAAAGTAGACATATAGAGCTATGACATATCCAAATTTCAGATTTAAATGAGTTGAACAGAGATAAAGGTGGATTATTCAAGATTCGGGCAGAACCGAATAGAATTGGCAGAATGGCCAAATTGATAATTTTACAAGTATTAGTGAAACATATATGGTTGGAGTGGAGGATTGCCAGTTTGACATTGATATATATATATATATATATATATATATATATATATATATATATATATATATATATGTGTGTTAAAATGATTATATTGTGATGACTGAACTCTCTGTGAAGACTGGCACTATTCATGGGAGAAAAGCGATCCGTTTATGTCAGCAATTTACTGACAAAGTCTATGAAACTAGGAATGTTTACATGTAAGGATGAATTTTAGGCATGATATGAGTTATTGGAGCTTATGCTATGAGAGATTATACCTTGAATATATTACATTCACATGTTATGTTCATACATGCCATGCATGCAAGCATAATTAGAATATGATATGAGAAATAAGACATGAGGCATATTCATGTATGCACAAAGCATCTGTACGCATGATAAGATATGGAAAGGAAAGATGATAAGAACTTTCAAGAGGGACGCACTAAGCTACCACGCCAGGCATGGAATAGACCCAGCTAGCGTGGGCCAGAGCGGTACTGTCTAAGACTTGGGCCAGCCCTCGACCAGATTAGTGGGAATAGACCGATGTGAGGGTTGGGCAAAGTAAACCCGTCACTCATGTATAGGTACGAGCTCGGACCTGAAAGACAGGCTATTGCCCAGGGGTGAGAAAGGCCATTCACCTCCGGGGGACCAAGCATAGAAAAGTAAGATCAAGTTACAAGCTAAAGAAAGATATGAATTAAGTCAAGTGCACTTGCATACAGTCAAGCATAAGCATTTATAAGCGCATCCTTAGTTATCTCAGTAAGTCATATTATTATTATCATGATTCTGGTTGAAGCATATCATACTAATCATATTTCTATGTCTATAATATAATATGGTAAGTGATGGTTAAAATATAACCCGCTTCGAGAAAGGTATTTTCAACTTAAAATTGAACCACTATTTGTTCATATATGCTCATATTTTCATAATAAACCGAAGCGGCTGGAATGTTTATGATGACATCATAAAATTTGTTCAAATTTACCTACTGAGAACCCTAGGTTCTCACTGCCTGCTTGTATGTTCTTCTTTTCCGTAAACATTCCAGTACCTAAGTTGGACATCCAGTGCAAAGCGGAATGCAGGGCCACTCATTGAGCACGATTCAGGCGTTAGCCAGATCAAGAGACCATCGAAGCTAACTAATGATTAGTCGGAAGTACACACTATTTACTCTGTCGATCACAATTTGCTTTTAAAGTGTAATTATTTTATTCTCTATGTATTAGAGATTAGTAGTTAGTAATAAAGTGGACAATTAAAGGGCCATGTACTATATTTTCCCTATTTTAAAGAATTTTTAGCACCGTTACAACCTTTTTATGTAATTCCATGACTCGAGCATGACTTATATGATAGAGGGTGTTACACAAGGCCAGGCTACCCAAGGGCAGTAAAGGCTAAAGACTAAAGACTAAAGATTGAAGCATGTGCAAGCACCCCACTTACATGAGGTGTAACACCCTCTATTATATAAGCCATGCTCGAGTCATGGAGTTATATTAAGAGGTTGTCACTGTGCTAAGAAAACTTTAAAATATGGAAAATATAATACATGGCCCTTTAACTGCTCACTTTATTATTGACTAATAGTCTCTGATACATAGTTAATAAAAAATTACACTTTAAAGGAAATTGTGACTGGCATAATACATAGCGTTTACTTCCGACTAGTCGTGAGCTAGCTCCAATAGTCTCTTGGTCTTGCTTGCGCCCTATTCTTGCTCAATGAATGGCCCTGTACTCTGCCTCATACTTGATTCCTAACTTGGGAGCTAGGATATTTACGGAAAAGAGAAACATACAAGTAGGCAATGAGAACCTAAGGTTCTCAGTAGGTAAACACAAACCAATCTTACAGTGTGATCATAAATATTCCAGTCGCTTCGGTTTATTATGAAAATATGAACACATATAAACAAATAGTGGTTCAATTTTAAGTTGAAAACTCGAAGCGGGTTATATTTTAACAACCACTTGCTATATCATATAACAGACATAGAAATACGGATAATATAATATGCTTCAATAAAGGTCATAATAGCATTATGACTTAACTAGATGATTGAAAATGCACATATAAATGCTTATACTTGAATGTATGCAAGTGCACTTGACTTAACTTATCTCTTCTTTAACTTGCAACTTAACCTTACTCTTCTGTACTTGGTCCCCTGGAGGTGAATGGCCTCTCTCACCCCTGGGTGATAGCCTGCTTTTCAAGTCCGAGCTCGTACCTATACATGAGTGACAGGTTTACTTTCCCCGACCCTCACACCAGTCTATTCCCCTTAAATCTGGTCAGGGGCTGGACGCCCAAGTCTTAGACAGTACCGCTTTGGCCCACGCTAGCTGGGTTTATGCCATGCCTCACGTGGTAGCTTGGTACGTCTTTCTTGCAAGTTCTTATTATCTCTTCCTTTTCATATCTTGTCATGCATGCAGACGCTTGGTGCATTCATGAGTATGTCTCATACTTTATATATCATATCATGTTCTAAATATATACTTGCATGCATGATGTACATGAGTATGACATGTAGACGTAAATATATTCAAAGCCTAATCATCCATAGCATAAGTCCTCATAAATTCCTGCCAAAAATTTGGCAGCATAACGGATCGAGTTCGCTTCCCCATGAATAGTGCCAGGCAACCAGTACAAATATACAAACTTGCAATTTCAGAATAGACCAGCAATTACATACATATATTCATAGCATCATTCAATAATTCCAAATCAAGCATCATTAAGGTTTCAGTTTGTTCCTCCCTATTTTGCCCGAATTTGGCATGCCCCAATTTTTATCCAATTCAACTCATTTAAATCTCATTTTTGGATATGTTACAACCTTATATGCCTAGTTTCTAATCCCTTTCGTCCCATCTCATTTTGAGTTGTATAACTCAAGATATAAACATTTTATGTTAGCATGTCCTGTTCTTAGCCAGAATTGGATTCCTATAGAAGAAAATTCACTAAAAATTGAAAACTAGGTAAAATCTTGCGAATTTTATATCAAACTAAAGCTACCATAACAAGCTTTAAAATGAGTTAAGTTTCATGTCATTTTCCTAAGTAGATTTTGAGTTATGAGTCTCGAAATATTACCCTATTGGGCGGTCCTGTTCTAGGCCAGTTTAAACCTAAGCCAACTTCATTGATGTGCTGGGAACAAATGACAACGAATTAAATTCTGAAATTTTTATGGGATGTTCTATCATGTGTTAGCTTTCAAACACACTTAGTTGTACTCAATTTGAGGTTGTATAGGGTGGGATACACCCTTCTCAACCCATGCTGCCTAGGTGAGAACCCAGATTTCTAGGTCTAACTTCAAAAATTCATAACTAATTCTATACTAATCCAATGGCCTATTATGATGTATTTATGGAAAGCCCTAGATGTCTAGTTTCATTTAAAAATGGTTTCATCCAATTTAAACTGTGGTAGGCAGAGCCGTACACTCCGCCGTACGGACCGCCGAGGGAAAATCCTAACAGACTCTAGATTTGTCTTCCCCCTTCAAGCTACTTGCCCTCAAATCCGATTTTAATCACAACATATATGCAAAATCAGTCATAAAACATCATCATCACTCTATAAAACACCAAAATCTTAGAGTATACATGCCCCACATGCAACCCCAAATCAGAGAAACAAGAGGAGAAGTAGGATTTCCTACCTTGTCTTGTATAATCTAGGCTGATTTTGTGTCTTTGATGAAAGCAACTTGTGATGAGACTTGAAAATGGATGAGAATGGAGTGGAAATGAGAGTAAAGAGAAGAGAAGGAGATGACCTTCAGCAGCTGGAGAGGGAGGACGAAAATGATAAGGGAAGGAAGGAAAAGTTAGAGATATTTGGAAGTAAAGGCATGTGATTGGTGGATCCCTCAAGGCTTTCCATTTTGGTTGAGCTCCCCATCATCAAGGGCTGCCAAGGCGCCACTTGAGGGAGCTATTTGGCTAAATCTTGGCCGTTGATTCTAGGGCACTCAGAAAAATTACTGCTCCGGTTCCGACAGTTTGAAATACCGAAATCTTACCGATTTTCTTTAAATCGGTAGATCGGTTTTGGAAAATTTCTATGAAGTTTCCTGTGCTTTCAATCTAATTCTCTCATATCTAATTTCTCTAAATGATACTTAATTGGCTCTAAGTAAAAATTTAATCGAATGCTAATTAATCTTAAGTAATTGATAAAACCGAATAACTAGGCGAAAACGATAAAAATCTGATGAAGGTAAAGCCAAGTTTTTCCACTATCTTGAGCAACACTTGACGCCACTCATATGTGGTAGGAGAGGCTAAACTTCAGCCATTTAAGTGAGGGATTCCAGTAGAAAATTCTACTGGTTCGGTTCTGGTGGTTTAAAATACCGAATATTTATCGATTTTCTCCAAACCGGTAAAACGTTACTTAATAGTTTTGGTAAGATGTCTACGTGTTCATTTTAATTTATCTTAAGCCTAATCTCTCTAGTTAACATCTAATTAACCTCTAATTATCCTTTAATAAATTTCTAATTAGCCTTACCTAATCAATAAGATCGAATAGATCGATTAATAGTGTAGATTAAACGTTTTGCAAATTCCGAACCTTTCTATTTTCTGTTTTCTATAGCTAATGGCATATCTGTAATTTTGAGCAAGTCCAGGGGCACCCTACGTTATTTCACACCCGACTGCCTCCATGGCCCAATCGGCAGAGATTTAAACTTCTACGCTTTCACCACGTGATTCTGCTCCGTTTAAAACCCTATTCTGCTAATCCTATAGATGTGGGGACATAAGGGTCATTTTATGAAAAGTTATGGGGTGGACACAAAGGTCATTTTATAAAAAGTCTAAGGGTTGTTGTGGAAATAATTCTTTGGGGTCAAAACATAATTTCTAAAAATTCAGGGTATCACTGCGATTAACAAAAGTTTGCAGGGGCACTTTTGTCATTTCTTAATTTTAAACATATGGCAGTGCCACATTCTCAACGGCAATTTTACACTACCCTATAATTCCAAGTGTAAGGATCGTCATGGCATAGTGCTGCCTGAGAGTTTCTCACACTGCTTAAGGGAAATAATTCAAAGTTTCCATTACGTTCTATTTACAAAAGTGGGGATGTTACATGAGGTACTTAAGATCGACCCACCAAGGTGAGACAAGTGGATAGAACTTACATGAGGCATTGGCACGACCCACCTAAAGTGTAAAGACCGAATGAAGGTCCCATATTCAAGGACGTGACATGGTGATCACGTTACGATGGGAATATGACAGTAAGCGATTATCTTTCTGGAATGTGGCATGTAAAGATTTTATGATGAAGAAAGAGAAGTAAATTTTTATGTATATGCATGCATTCAAGTACAAGTAAAGTTATGAGTAGATGTTATGTTTTTAGTGTATTGATGCTATATTATTTCATTATGATTCAGTCAGTATTCATGATTTGATTTGTATGGGCTCTTCCAAATGACAAGTGTATAAATAAAATGAATTTTGCTTCGGATAATATATATATTTTTCGAAATGTAAAATTAAACAGTTTGTACAGCAGGTTCACCTTTTTCATAATAAACCGAAGCAAACTGGAGATGACAACGATGACATTATATGTGTATTATAGAGAATCCTACTGAGAATTTGTAATTCTCACTCCTATTTCCGTGTTATCTCCAGATAGTTCAAGAAGTTCTGAAGATGGCTGAAGTTGTTGTCACTTGTAAAAGGTGCTTATGAGTAACAAAGAACAACTCTAGGGTGTGGTACTATGACTTAAGCATAGTACTATACTTGGGAGGGTGTTACATTTCATGTACAACTGCTAACTCCTATCCATATACTCATGACCCAAACTGCCAAAAAGAGGGTCATCTTGTACACCTACTGCTGCTACGGTGGGTACTCCAACTAGATGGATTCCGAAGAAAGGAATCCATTCACCATGCCGGTATCCGCAGGAGTGTAGTCCACGCTCGGAGAAGAGGACGAGGAAGATGAACTCTCTGCCTCAGATGGATCCTCCTCAGACATCATGACCGAGGGTATCTGCTATGGTGGTGAGGTTGGCGGAGCCATGGGAGTTGCTGCTGCTACTGCCGGTCCTACTGCCGCTATGTGTGGAGGTGGAATGGGATGGGCCATGTATAGTGGAATAGCAATGTAAGGTGCGGCGGGGTCGAAGAGTGGATGAGCAAGGGGAATAGCAAAATCTCTACAACAAAAGAAGTAAAAATGGAACTGATATCTACCAAATATATATATACAATCTAGAAACGGGTCTAGGTGGATGTGGAGCTCAGAGAACTCGATGAACAGGACTCCAGTTGCCGTGTTCTCCATGATCTGAGAATGACGCAGAAATATATGGTAGGGTGAGAAATAAAGATCTCTCAGTAGGAATTCCTAAATTTATACCTATTTGTCATCGCTGTCATTCTCAGTTGTTTCAGATTTTGGTTAATTAAAAGAAAATGTTACATCAACAGGATGTCCTACTCTACTCAATTAATTATAGAAATCATAGCCCGAAACACAGCTTTGTTTTACTTAAGGAAATAAAAGAAATTAAACAGAGAAATAAATAACCAGACCTATGTTTTTTGTAACATCTTACTAGATAAAGTACTATGCTTAAGTCATAATAATTTATCTGATAAGAGATTATGTGTAATACTGATTAAATTCTATTTTCTGTATTAGTATTAATTACTTGCATGAGGATACTTGATCGCATAACAAAATTTCCTGCATGACGGCAAAATAAATACTAATCAATCGGTAAACTGTAAATAACTTAACATAAAAAAAAATACAATAAGGACAGAACTACTGCAAAAAGGGCATCATAAACGTATACATATATATCTGATTTTTAAGTTCGTCAGACTGATACATGGTGACAAAATGAAGCCGCTAATACAAAACAAAACAGCCAGTTCCTATAAACAGCACCCTAAGTGGTCCCCATGGGACATTGCGTGTACATTCCTAATATCTACCCATCCAACCATGACCCAGACTGCTAAAAGAGGGTCATTCTGTACATCTAACCCCACTACAACATGCATGCTATCTAAACAGAGTCTGACGAAAGGAACCTATTCGCCATGGTGGCGTCCACTGGAGGGTGTCCGGTACTGGGAGCAGAGGATTATGAAGAACTAGCTGCCTCGGACGGATCCTCCTTCGAGGTCGAGGTCGATGACATCGGCTGTAGCGGTGAAGCAAGAGGGGCCATGGAAACTGGGGCTGCTACTGCTACTGCTGGAGAAGGTGGGAATGGATGGGCTATATGAAGTGGAATGGCAATATATGGGACCGAGGGGTCAAACAGTGGGTGCAATAGTGGTACGGCGAAGTCCCTTTGGAAGAAGAAATATAAACGAAACTGGCACCTACCAGATATATATACAAAATCTAAAAACGGGTCGATGTGGTTGTGAAGCTCGGGAAACTCAATAAATAGGACCCCGGTCGCTACGTGCTCCATGGTCTGAGAATGACGCGGAATATACAATAAGGTGAGAAATGAATATTTCTCAGTAGAAAATCCTAGCTTCTATACATCTGTCATCGCTGTCATTACCAGTTGTTTCGGTAATGCAATAATTTTCAAATAGTATCACAAAACAATAATATTCAATTTAAATACTTGCTTATAAAATATACACCAAAACAAATTCAATTTTAATCAACAGAAGCACCGAGGCAACTAAACAGTAATTGTGAAAGGGCGATAGCATATTACGATAAATAAACAGGTATCTGATGTAACACCCTCCCAAGTACAATACTATGCTTAAGTCATAGTACCACACCCTGGAGTTGTTACAAGCTACTGAATGCACCTTATCCGACAAAGAACTTCATTGCTACTCTGATACCTCTTGAACTTTCTGGAGACAACACGAAAAAATAGGAGTGAGAATTTATAAATTCTCAGTAGGATTCTCTATGATACACATGTAATGTCATCATTGTCATCTTCAGTTTGCTTCGGTTTATTATGAAAAAGGTGAACATGCTGCACAAATTGTTTAATTTTACATTTTAAAAAAAAATGTCTTATTCGAAGCAAAGTTCATTTTTACTCATATACTGGTCATTTGGGAAAGTCTACACAAGATTAATTCATGAATAATATCATGGATAATAACTTTAACATATAAAACGCACATAGCATTAATCTACTGGGAACATAACCTCTGTACATAACTTAACTTGCACTTGAATTCATACATATACATAAAATTTTACTTTTCTTTCATTCGACACACCTAGGCGTTACGTATCGCCGTCCCTAGGGTGCTTGCATCTGTCTACACTTGAGCGTTACGTATCGCCGTCCTCAAGTGCAGTATCATACCACATCCCAGAGTATGATTGCCATGTCATACCCCATCAGATCACGTTCCTTAGGAATATGGTATCCTCATGCTATATCCCAGAGTATAATCGCCATGTCATACCCCGTCAGAGCGTGATCGCTATGTCACGTTCCTTAGGAATATAGACTCATCATCATATCTTTGCATGCCACATTCCAGAGTATGATCGCCATGTCATACCCCGTCGGAGCGTGATCGCCATGTCACGTTCCTTAGGAATATGGGGTCTTCATGCTATATTCCAGACTATGATCACCATGTCATACCCCGTCAGAGCGTGATCGCCATGTCACGTTCCTTAGGAATATAGGACCTTCATTCGGTACTTACACTAGCTGGGTCATGCCATGCCTCATGTAAGTCCTACCCCCCACATACTCACACTAGCTGGGTCGATGCCATGCCTGATGTGAGTGGGGCATATACTTAATTCTTTGGTCTTTAAGTCTTTACTCTTTAACCTTTACTGCCCTTGGGTAGCCTGGCCTTGGAGTGAGCTTGTCAGCTCAACTCGTGACCATTGTCACACCGACTCACCCACAAGGGGATTCACATCTTTATATTCACATTTAATATACTTATATCTTTTCATTCTCATGCGTTGTCAAGCATAGTCATGCTAAATGTACTCGTACATATGCTTCATCAGTATTTCTCATATACCTCATGTCATACTGCTTTTTGATTTAGTCTCATATATCTCATATCATCCTTATATCATTCTTGCATATAAATATCCCTAGGTTCATAAACTTCTGCCGTAAAATCGGTAGCATAACGGATCATATTCGTTTCCCCATGAATAGTGCCAGTTCCCACGGACAAACCAGTCATAGCAACATAAATCAACTTAACACACATATATATCAATGTCAAACTGGCAATTCTCAACTCAAACTTTTTATGTTTCCATAATACTTGTGAAATCTTCAATTGGGTCACTTTGTGATACTATCACTTTGGCCATTCTGCTACCTTCTATTCGGTTCTGCCCGAATTTCATATGATCCACTTTTATTTCTATTCAACTCATTTAGATCTGAAATTTGGACATATCATAGCTCTATATGTCTACTTTCTAACCTCTTTGGTCCCATACCATTTTGATTTATATAACTCCTGATATTTAACTTTTACCTCAGCCTGTTCAGTCTCTAGCCCGAATTACACTCCTGGAATTATAAATTCACTAAAAATCGAAACTAGACTCAAACCATACAAAATTGGTCTCATATTGAAGCTAACAGGACCACATTTCATTTGCCACAAGTTTCACTCCATTTACTGAAATATACCTCGAGTTATAAGTCCTGAAAGTCCACCTTCCTGAGCTACCTTGTTTTAGCTCGGTTTGGACATAGAGTAACTTCCTCGGATTACTGGGAACAATTGGGACCATAAAAAACTCGGAATCTCACATTGCGATGTTCCCCTATGTGTAAGCTTTCTAACAAATTTGGTTTCACTCAATTTGGATTGTATAGGGTGAGTTATACCCTCCTCATATCACCCTGCCCGGATGAAAATCCTGAACCCTAGGTCAAACTTCAAAAATTCGTATCTCCTTCAATACTAATCCAATAACCTTATATGATATATCTATGAAAAGCCCTGAATGTCTACTTTCATCTAAAAATGGTTTCATTGGATTTGACCGATTGTAGGCAGACCCGTACACTCCGCCGTACGGACTGCCGTGGAATCTCCACCAAGACAGCACCCTCATCCATCCATTTCTCTTAGTTTTCTTCTTCTAATTCTAATTCTTACTCAAGATTTCATATTAATCCCATATTAATCCAATCATACACATCCAATATATCATCAATTAATCATAAAAAGGAATCTTTCATGCATCCTTAGTTTAGAGAAATTAAGATTAGAGATTGAATCCTACCTCTTTGGAGTATGACTTTGCTGAATTTGAGTTTGGATTGATGGAACTTTGCCAAAGCTTGGAGATTTGATGGAGTTGGATTTGAGAGAGAAAGGGAAGATGAAGGCTGGAGCAAAGAGGAGAGGGAGACGTAAATTAGCTGGGAATGAAGAGAGAAGTCTGACTTAAATAGATGAAAGTTGTGGTGTTGATTGGCTGAAGTTTTGTGGTTGAAGTTCGGCCATGTCTCTCACTTTTGTGGCCAAATTGCTCTCCACGTCGCCTAAAAGTGGAACTCGTTTCCACTGCATTCTGAAATCGGAACTCGTCTCTTTTCTACCTAAAGTCGGAGCTCGTGCTATTTTAAACTGCTTGAAGCCGAAGCCGGATGTCGGAACTCGTACCACGTTGTTTGTGACTTGAGGAAATCTTTGTTTACTTTGAGTCTTGGAATCAAAGTCGAAAGTCGGAAGTCATGCAGCTGACAATCATAAAACCTCGAAACTCCCTATTTGAACTCGGGAATGTCAATGCTGGATGTAAAATAGGAGATCGGAACTCGGGAATTCGAATCATATGGCCAAACCTAAGTACTTAAACCCGGAAGTTGGGATTTATATACAGTGTGGTTGATGAGATCGGAAACTGGGTATATTTGTCCTTGAAACATGAAGTCGGAGCTCGCATGGATTTTACTTGAAACTTGGAGATAGGTTATGAGATTGGAAATGGGTCCGTTTTCCTCTGATGTGAAATCGGACATCGGAAATCACTCACATTGTTCGGACTCGAATGTTAAACTCGGAAGTTGTAGAAATAATCCAGATGAAGTTGGAAGTCGTGGACATAGGTGAGACAAACTCAGAAATCAGAGAATATCATAAGATGAAGCCGGAAATCATGTACTTACGTAAGACTAACTTGAAACTCGAAATTTATCCCACTTTGTGTAGAATTCGAAGATGAAGTCAGGAATTGAAATTGATCAGTTCTGAGGGCGAAATCGGATCTCGGAAATCGGGACATTACATCTGAGACAGTCAATTAATAAGCATTACATTGTGCATATGAATGTGCAATTATGAATGCATCTTACTTCTTGAAGGCTTTCGCCTATTAGAACTTGTTTCCATCCTTGGTCCCCTGGGAGTTATTGGCCATATACTCCTGGGTAATAGTCCGCTTTTCAGGACCGAGCTCGTTCCTATACAAGATGGCCGGATTTACTTTCCCCGACCTTCCCACTGATCTATTCCCCTTAATTTATTCCGGGGCTAGCCCAAGTGATATGAAACTCTTTATAATATCATGAAATGAATGCACATCTAGCTTGACTCTTGAATATAATGCATTCAAGCTATCATAAAATTTCACAACATATGAACTTCTTACCGAAATTTCGGCGGCATAACGGATCGAATCCGCTTCCCCATGAATAGTGCCAGACAATCAGTACAATTGCTCAACTAATAATTTCAGTGTAGACCAGCAAACATATATATATATATATATATATATATATATATATATATATATATATATATATATATATATATATGTATATATAACAATTGCAATTCAGGCATCAATGAGGTTTTAGTTTGTTCTTCCCTGTTCTGCCCGAGTTTGGCATGCTCCAATTTTTACTCAATTCAACTCATTTAATTCTCATTTTTGGATATGTTATAGCCTTATATGTCTAGTTTCTAATCCCTTTGGCCCCATCTCATTTTGAGTTGTATAACTCTAGATATAAACATTTTATCTCAGCATGCTTTGTTCTTAGCCAGAATTGGGTTCATATAAAAGAAAATTCACCAAAAATCGAAAACTACGTGAAATCAGGCGAATTTTATATCATACTAAAGCCAACACAACAAGCTTTAAAATGAGTTAAGTTCCATGTCATTTTCTGAGGTGGATTCTGAGTTATGAGTCTCGAAACATTACCCTACTGGGCTGTCCTGTTCTAGGCCAGTTTAAACCTAAGCCAACTTCATTGATGTGCTGGGAACAAATGACAATGAATTAAATTCTGATATTTTTATGGGATATTCTCTCATGTGTTAGCTTTCAAAAAACTTTAGTTGCACTCAATTTGAGGTTGTATAGGGTGAGTTACACCCTTCCTAACCCATGCTGCCCGGGTGAGAACCTAGATTTCTAGGTCTAACTTCAAAAATTCATAACTAATTCTATACTAATCCAATGGCCTATTATGATATATTTATGGAAATCCCTGAATGTCTAGTTTCATTTAAAAATAGTTTCATAAAATTTAAACGGCGGCATGTGGAGCCGTACCCTCCGCCGTACGGACCGCCGAGGGAATCCCTATCCTGCTTCTAGGTTTATCTCCTTCCTTCAAGCTATTTGCCCTCAAATCCAATTTTAATCACAACATACATGCAAAATCACTAATAAAACATCATGATCACTCTATAAAACACCAACATCTCAGATTATGCATGCCCAACATGCAGCCCCAAATCAGAGAAACAAGAGAAGAAGTAGGATTTCCTACCTTGTGTGGTGGAGTTTGTGCTGATTTTGTGTGTCTTTGATACAAGAAATTTGTGATGGGGCTTGAGGGTGGATGAGAATGGAGTGGAGATGAAGGTAAAGAGAAGAGAAAGAGAAGAGCTTCAGCACTTGAGAAGGGCTGCTGGCTGGTCAAAATTTTGGAGGAGAAAAAGAGAGGAAAAAGGTTAAATGATTGAATGTTGAAGGCATGTGATTGGTGGATCTTTCTTGGTCATAAAATCTGGTTCATTCCCCATCATCAAGGGCTGTCTAGGTGCCACTTGAGGGGGTATTTGGCTAAATCTTAGCCGTTGATTCTAGGGCATTCATAGAAAAATTCTACTGGTCCGGTTCCGACAGTTTAAAATTCCGAAATCTTACCGATTTCTCTTAAATCGGTTTGAAATTTTTCTGTGGGGGTTTTCTATGCTCCTAATCTAATTCCATCAAGCCTAATCCATCTAAATCACACTTAATTGGCTTTGAGTAAATGTTTAATCAAGTTCTGATTAAACTCACTTATTTGATAAAAACCGAATAATTCAATTGTTAACGATAAATTTTTCGGACGTTACATTCTACCCTCCTAAAAAAAATTTTGTCCTCAAAATTTAGTACCTGAGAATAATTCGGGATGTTCTCTCCTCATATCAGATTCTAACTCCCACGTACAATTCGCTGAGTCTTCATGTCCCCATGTTACCTTCACCAATGGCACAGTTTTGTTCCGAAGGCGTTTGATGCTCCTATCCACTATTCGTGCTGGGGGTACATGAAAAGTTAAGTCATCCCTTAACTGGATTGATTCAGGTTCCAAAAAGTGAGCAGGATCTAGCTGGTATCTTCTGAGTTGCGAAATGTGGAAAACATCGTGAAGATTAGATAGATGCGGAGGTAAGGCAACTTGATATGCGACTAGTCCAATTCGCTTTAAAATTTGAAAAGGACATATAAAGCGAGGGCTTAGTTTTTTGACTTTAATGGCTCTACCTACTCCAGTTATTAGTGTGATTTTTAGAAACACGTGGTCTCCTTCTTGAAATTCCAAGGGTTTCCTCCGGACATCTGCGTAGCTCTTCTAACGGCTCTAAGCTGCAAGTATTTTGCTACGGATCTTTTTGATCTGCTCTGTTGTCTGTCTGAATAATTCTGGACCTAGGAGACTCTATTCTCCTGCTTTGTACCAACATAGAGGAGATTGACACTTCCGGCCATATAAAGCTTCATATGGAGCCATGCTAATGCTAGCATGGTAACTGTTGTTGTACGCAAATTCGGCTAACGGTAAGTATCGATCCCAACTTCCCTGTTGTTCCAGAATGTATGCTCGTAACATATCTTCCAAAGTCTGAATCGTTCGCTCCGTTTGACTATCTGACTGCGGGTGATATGCAGTACTTAGACATAGCTTAGTACCGAACACCTTCTAGAGCGCTCCCCAAAATCGTGAAGTGAACTTTGGGTCTCGATCCGAAATATTGTTGAAGGAATACTATGTAGCCGTACCACTTCTTGAATATACAGTTGAGCCAACTTCTCAGCCTGTCCACTATGACCCATATAGCGTCATATCTTGAGGGGGTTCTTGGTAAACCTATCACGAAATCCATAGAGATGCTCTCCCATTTCCATTCTGAAATCTCCAAGGGTTGTAATGTCCCTGCTGGCTTCTGATGCTCTATTTTCACCTTCTAGCAAGTCAGACATTTATTTACAAAATTGGCCACGTCTGTTTTAAGGCATGGCCACCAAAACATCTTCTTAAGATCTTGGTACATTTTGTTAATGCCAGGATGCATAGTAAACTCACTCTTATGGGCTTCCTCCAAGACCTTCCTCCTGAGGTCGTTCTCCTTAGGTACATATATTCTTCCATGATATCGCCATATTCCTTCTGCATCTTGAGAAAACCCTGTTAGCTTGCCAGATTGCACCATTCGCACTGTATGCTGGAAGTCATCGTTTCCTTGTTGTGCTTGCTGGATTTGATCCTTGAAAGTACTAGTTATCTTAAGTTGGTGTAATTGAATGGCACTGGGAGTTACAGAGATTCCCAAGTTGAGGGTTTGAAAGCTTTCTATAAGTTCTGCTTCTTTGATCATCATCCATGCCACTGTTAAGGATTTTCTACTTAGGGCATCTGCCACCACATTTACCTTGCCTGGATGGTACTTTAGGTCGAACTCGTAATCTTTAAGAAACTCCATCCACCTTCGCTGCCTCATGTTCAATTCCTTTTGATCAAAAAGGTATTTCAAGCTCTTGTGATCAGAAAATACTTCAAACTTCACTCCGTAGAGATAGTGTCTCCACATCTTCAAGGCAAATACTATTGCCGCTAGCTCAAGGTCATGTGTTGGATAATTTCTTTCATGAGTCTTCAATTGCTTGGAAGCATATGCCACGACGTTCCTGCCCTGCATTAGCACATACCCCAATCCCTTCTTAAGAGCTTCGCAGTACACTTCGAACGATCCATGAGGATCCGGTAAAATAAGTATTGGGGCTGTTGTCAATCTTTCCTTTAATTCTTGAAAACTCTGCTCGCACTCGGGTGTCCATTCAAATGGGGCGTTCTTTTTGGTTAATCTGGTTAAAGGTAGAGCTATTTGAGAGAAGTTCTTAACAAATCTTCTGTAGTATCTTGCCAACCCTAAGAAGCTTCTGACTAGAACTATCGCTGGTCGCCCGCTTAATACTGCTTCTACCTTACTGGGATCCACTGAAATTCCCTCATGGGATACCACATGACCAAGAAATTTTACTTCTTTCATCCAAAATTCACATTTGGATAGCTTGGCGTAAAGTTTCTTTTCTCTCAGAATCTGCAAAACTAATCGCAAATGTTCTGCATGCTCTTATTCTGTCTTCGAGTAGACAAGTATGTCATCAATGAACACCACTACAAATTTATCAAGATATGGTCTGAATATTCGATTCTTGTAATCCATGAATATCGCCGGTGCATTTGTCAATCCGAAGGACATCACGGTATATTCATAATGTCCATAACGAGTCCGAAATGCCGTCTTCGGAATATCTTCTTCTCGAACCCGAATCTGGTGATATCCAGACCGTAGATCAATCTTGGAAAATACAGTAGCCCCTTGTAGTTGATCCATAAGATCATCAATCCTTGGTAACGGATACTTGTTCTTGATTATCACCTTATTCAACTGCCTGTAATCTACACAGAGTCGCATGCCTCCATCTTTCTTGCAAGTTTTTAATTTCTATCGATGTTCCCGAGTTCGACTTCCAAGATTAAATGGGATTTGAGTCACGAGTTTATACAAGTTCCGACTTCCGGGGTTATGTTTGATCTCCGACCTTATTCCACCATCGGCTTTCTAAGACTCTTATGTGTGTTTCCTAAATTCCAAATTTTTGACATTTTCGAGTTCAACATTAAGTATATCCGATTTAGCTCTCTGTTTACTAAGTTTTCGAGTTCAACCCCAAGTATACTCGATCTAGCTCTCTATCTACTAAGTTTCGAGGTTTACCTTAAGTATACCCGATTTAGCTTTCTGTCTACTAGATTTCCGAGTTCAACCTTAAGTATACCCGACCTAGCTCTCTGTCTACCAAGTTTCGAGGTCAACCTTAAGTATATCCAATTTAGCTCTCTATCTACTAAGTTCAGAGGTCAACCTTAAGTATACCTGATCTAGCTCTCTGTCTACTAGATTTCCGAGTTCCAATACTAACTCAAGTTATTTGTGTTTTATCCCAGACTGCCCTACTTCTAGCTAGAATTGCACTCTTATAGGAGAAAATTCACCAAAAATAGGAATCTAGGTGAAATCATGCAAAATTTATATCAATGTAAAGATAACAGAGCAAGGTTTCAAATAAGATAAGTTGCATATCATTTGAATGAGTATAACTCGAGATATAAGCCCTGAAACTTGACCCTACTGGACTACCTTGTTCCAGCCCAGATTAATCATAGGGTAATTTCATTGAACCACTGGGAGCAAACAGGAACTTATCTAACCCTGTAGTTTTTATGGGATGTTCCCTCATATGGTAGCTTTTAACCAACGTTGGATTCACTCAATTTGGAGTTGTGTAGGGTGAGTTACACCCTTCTCAACTCACACTACATAGATGAAGGTCCTGATTTCTAGGTCAAACTTCAAAAATTCATAACTACCTCTACATTGATCCAATGGCCTTACATTATATATGTATGGAAAGCTCTAAATGTCTAGTTTCATATAAAAATAGATTCATAGAAGTAAAATGCTGTAGGCAGAGCCGTACACCCTGCCGTACAAACTGCTGAGGAAAAATCCTAATAACTTCTTGAGTTTTCTCTTTTCTTCAAGTTCTTTCATACCAATTCTAATTCTAATCATAACATATATGCATAATCAACTATAATTCATCATCACCACTTCAAATCTCATCAGTATCACAAGATATCCAAGACCCCCATACAGTCCCAAACCAAGGAAAGTAAGAAGAGAAGTAGGATTCCTACCTTGCCTAGTTGAAATTTAGTTGATTTGGTGCCTTAGATGGAAGCTACTCTTTATGAGACTTGAAGAGAAGTTGAAGATGAAGTAGAGAGGAGTGTGAATGGAAGAGAAATGAAGGGGAGTCAGCCTCTTATCTTGACCGAAATTGTCAAGGGTAAAGAAGGAATTGAACCCAAACTTGTGGAGCAAGGAGTTGTGTGATTAGTTGATTTGAGTAGGTTATTCAACTTGGTTTTGTGGCTACTTCTTGGCTGAAAATGGCGCCACCTATGGGAGTGTTGTGGCTGTATCCTAGCCATTCATTCTAGGTTCTCATAATGATTCTTCTATTGGTCCGGTTCCGACAGTTTAAAATACCGAAATCTTACCGATTTCTCTTAAATCGGTAAACTGATTTTAGAAAAATTCTGTGAGATTTTCTATGCTCCTAATCTAATTCAATCACTTCTAAATCACACCTAATTGGCTTCAAGTGACTGCTTAATCGAATTCTGATTAAACCCACTTATTCGATAAAAATCAAACAACTCAGTTATTAACGATAAGATTTTTCGGATGTTACAGTTACAGAGAGCTTGTTAGCACCAAAAAAATTGTTAAGTGCCCTTGGCTAAGGACAAAACTTAGTTGAGAGTGGTTTTAACTCTGCTTCTAATACTAGCTGTAACATCCCCATTTTCGTAAACAGAACATAGTGGAAACTTTGAATTATTTCCCTTAGGCAGTGTGAGAATTTCTCAGGCAGCGTTATGCCATAACGATCTTCACACTCGACTATAGAGCAAAGGTAACACTGCCATTGAAAATATGGCACTGCCATATGTTAAAAATTAGGAAATGATAAAAGTGCCCCTGTAAACTTTTGTTAATTGTAATGATGCCCAAAAATTTTAGAAATTATATTTTGACCCTAAAGACTTATTACCACAATAACCCTAAAACTTTTCATAAAATGACTTTTATATCCCTATATCTGTAGAATTAGCAGAATGAGATTTTAAATAGAGCAAAATCACGTGGTGAAACCGTAGAAGTTTAAATCTTTGCCGATTAGGCCTTGGAGGCAGCCTGGTGTGAAATGACGTGGGGTGCCACTAGACTTGCTCAAAATTACGAAAATGCTATTAGCTATGGAAAATAGAAAATAGAAAGGTTCTAAATTTGCAAAACGTTTAATTTACATCGTTGGTCGATTTATTCAATTTTTATTAACTAAGTAAGGTTAATTGGAAAGTAATTAAATGATAATTAGGAGTTAATTGGATATTAATTAGAGATATTAGGCTTAAGAAAATTAGAATAGACATATAGAAAATCTTACAAAGTTATTTAGTAACGTTTCACTGATTTGGAGAAAATCGATAAGATTTCGTTATTTTAAACTATCGGAACCTGACCAATAGAAATTATATTGTGAAAACCCTAGGATGGATGGCCAATATTCAGCCACCACACCCTCACCAGTGGCGCCACCAACAGCCATGAAGAGGGAAGTCAAGCCAAGTTTGAATGAGGATTGAAGTCCACAAATCAAAAGCTAACTTCCTTTATAAGTTTTCATTTTTTTCTTCCTTCTCCCTTTAAATTTTCAGCCTCCCCAAAATAGATGCAGACCAGCCTCATTTTCCAACTTTCCTTCATCTTCTTCCACTTCCTCTCATCCCCAAGCTCAAGCTCCAACTATCAACTTCACTCTAAGATCAAGTTCCACCAAGATTTTATACTACCAAGGTAGGAATCTCAACTTTCTCCTTCTTTTCTTTGAATTGGGGCTGCCTAGAGTCCCTTGTTCATCCATGATTCTGATGTTGTGATAGGTGGGGATGACAAATTAAGGCTGGTTTAAGGTGTATATGTGAGTTTGAATTGAAGATTGGATGGATTGGTTTGAGGAAAACATGAATCCAAGAAGAATTCAAGAAGCTGTTAGGGTTTTCCCTTCGACGATCCGTATGGCGGAGTGTACGACTCTGCCTACAGCCATTCAAATTTGATGAATCCATTTGACATGAAACTATATATTCAGTACATATAAAATACAAGGCCATTGGATTAGTATAGAATTAGTTATGAATTTTTGAAATTTGACCTAGAAATCTAGATTCTTATCTGGGTAGTATGAGTTGAGAAAAGTGTAACTCACCCTACACAACTCTAAATTGAGTGAAATGAACTTTGTTTAAAAGCTAACATATAAGGTAATATCCCATAAAAATTTCAGAGCCAGATTCATTGCCAATTATTCCCAACATATCAAGGAATTTACCTTAAGTTCAAACTAGGCTGGAATACGATAATCCAGTAGGGTCAAGTTACGGGGTTTATCTATCAAAATATACTCATGAAAATGATATGAAACTTATTTCATTTGAAAGCTTGTTCTGTTAGCTTTAAATTGATATAAATGTTGTATGATTTCACCCAGATTTTTATTTTTAGTGAATTTTCACTTATAAGAGTGCATTTCTGGCTAAGTATAGGGCAGTCTGAGGTAAAATACTAATAACTTGAGTTATACAAATCAAAATGAGATGGGGTCAAAAGGGTTGGAAACTAGACACATAGAGCTATGACATATCCAAAATTCAAGTTTAAATGAGTTGAATTGGACTAAAGGTGGATTATACAAAATTTGGACAGAATAGGATGAAGTAAGCAGAAAACTCTATTGATGTTTGTATTGAATTTGATGAATGATATTGTGAATATATAATTGCTGTTCCATATTGATTTGCATGTTTGAATGATTTTACTGGTAGTCTAGCACTATTCATGGAGAAGTAGACTCGATCTGTTATGCTACCAAATTTTTGGCAGGAGTTTATGAGGACTTATATTATGAATAATTGTGCTAAGATTATAAGGATACATGTGTTCATATGAATGCCATGTCTACGGAAATCATGCATGCAAATAGGATTGAGGAATGATATGAGATATATGTATGAACGCATAGAGCATTCACGTGCATAATTATATCCAAGAGTAGTAAAAGATTATAAGGACTTGCAAGAGGGACGTACCAAGCTACCACGTGAGGCATGGCATAGACCCAGCTAGCGTGGGCCAAAGCGACACTGTCTAAGACTTGGGCCAACCCTCGACCAGATTTAAGGGGAATAAATCGATGTGAGGGTCGGGAAAAGTAAACCCGTCACTTATGTATAGGTATGAGCTCGAACCTGAAAAGCAGACTATTACCCAGGGGTGAGAGAGGCCATTCACCTCTGGGGGACCAAGTATAGAAGAGTAAGATCAAGTTGCAAGTTAAAGAAAGAGATGAATTAAGTCAAGTGTAAGCATCTACATGTGCATCTCTAATTTTCTCATTATGTCATAATGTTATTATGATTCATATTGAAGTATGTTACACTATTCTTGTTTCTATGTCTGTCACATAATATGCCAAGTGGTTTTTAAAATATAACCCGCTACGAGTAAGATGTTTTCAACTTAAAATTGAACCACTGCTTGTGTATATGTGCTCACATTTTCATAAGAAACCGAAGCGGCTAAAATGTTTATGATAGCACTGTATGAGTAATAGTTCGAGTTTACCCATTGAGAACCCTAGGTTCTCACTGCCTGCTTGTATGTTTTTCTTTTCCAGAAACATTCTAGTGCTAAGTGGAACATCCTCTATGATATAAAACATGCTCGAGTGATGGAGTTATGTTAAGAGGTTGTCACTATGCTAAGAAAGCTTTAAAATATGGAAAATATAATATATGGCCCTTTAATTGGACACTTTATTACTAAATAATAGTTCATGAATTTCGTCATCTTTGATACATAGAGATTAAAATAATTACAATTTAAAAGAAATTATGACTAACATAATACACAGAACTTGCTTCCGACTAGCTGCTAGTTAGCTTCAATAGTCCCTTGGTGTGGTTTGCACCCAAGACTTGCTCAATGAATATCCTTGTACTCTGCCTTGTACTTGATTTCTAATTTGGGTTCTGGAATGTTTACAAAAAAGAAAAACATACAAGTAGGCAGTGAGAACCTGATTCTCAGTAGGTAAACTCAAACCAATCTTACAGTGTTATCATAAACATTCCAGCTGCTTTGGTTTATTATGAAAATTTGAGCACATATACTCAAATAGTGGTTCAACTTTAATTTTAAAACAACTTTCTTAAAGCGGGTTATATTTTAACAACCATTTGCCATATCATATGACAGACATAGAAACACGAATAGTATAAATACTTCAACAAGAATCATAATAACATTACGACTTAATGAGATAATTGAAGATGCACATATAGATGCTTATAATTGACTATATGCTAATGCACTTGACTTAATTCATATCTTTCTTTAACTTGCGACTTAACCTTGCTCTTCTATACTTGGTCCCCCGGAGGTGAATGGCCTCTCTCACCCCTGGTTTACTTTCCCCGACCCTCAAACAGATCTATTCCCTTTAAATTTGGTCGAGGGTTGGCCCAAGTCTTAGACAATACCGCTCTGGCCCACGCTAGCTGGGTCTATGCCATGCCTTACGTGGTAACTTGGTACGTCTTTCGTGTAAGTTCTCATAAATCTTATTCTTCTTTGGACATGATTATACATGCATATGCTACATGCATTCATTCATATACTTTATATTATACTTAAATCATTCTTGCATATATGAATCTTATGAGCATAACATATAAATGTATAAAATTTATATAATTCACATATTTCTGCCGAAATTTCGGCAGTATAACGGATCGAGTCCACTTTCCCATGAATAGTGCCAGACTACCAGAAGGATCAATCAAGCAGCAAAACTAACATAGAGCATCAAGTTTTATAACAATAATATCAATCATATAACATGTCAACATAAATACATAACTTAGGTTTTCTGCTCATTCTACTCAATTATGCCCGATTTTGTAAAATTCACCATAATTTCTATTTAATTCAGTTGGACCTAAATTTTGAATATGTTATAGTGCTATGTTTCCAACCCTTTTGGTCCCACCTCATTTTGATTTATGTAGCTCAAGTTATTCAAAGTTTACTTCTGTCTGCCCTACAATTAGGCAGAATTTTACTCTTAGAAATAAAAATTCACTAAAAATAGGAAATTAGGTGATATCATATGAAATTTATATCAAATTAAAGCTAATGGGACAAGCTTTCAAATGAAATAAGTTTTATATCATTTACTGAGTATATTTTGAGATATAAGTCCCGTAACTTGACCTTACTTGACTACCCTGTTCCAGCCCAGTTTGAAATTAAGGTAACTTCATTGATGTGCTGGGAATAATTGAAAATGAATTTGACTCTGAAATTTTTATGAGATGTTCCCTTATATGTTAGCTTTCAAACAACATTAGTTTCACTCAATTTAGAGTTGTGTAAGGTGAGTTACACTATTCTTAACTCATACTGCCCAGATGAGAATCCAGATTTCTAGGTCAAATTTCAAAAATTCATAACTACCTTTATACTAATCCAATGGCCTTATATTTTATATGTATGGAAATCGCTGAATGTCTAGTTTCATATAAAAATGGATTCATGAAATTTAAATAGCTGTAGGAAGAGCCGTACACTCCATTGTATGGACCATCGAGGGGAAAAGCCTACAACACTCTTGAATCCTTCTTGAATTCATGTTTTCCTTAAATCAATCCATCCAATCTTCAATTCAAACTCAAATATACACCTTAAACCAACCTTAATTCATCATCCCCACCCCTTACAACATCAAAATCATTGACGAACAAAGGACCCTAGGCAGCCCCAAATTAAAGAAAAGAAGGAGAAAGTTAAAATTCCTACCTCTCTAAGGTGGAATCTTGTTGAATCAGTGTCTTGAATTGAAGTAATCCTTGATGAAGCTTGAAGAGTTGATGGAGAAGGAGTGAAGATAAGATGAGATGGAAGAGAATGATGAGGGGTCTGCCCCTTTAGATGGCTGAATGGGTTAAGGGAGAAGGAGGGAAATAAGTCACAAACTTTTGAAGCAAGTTTCATATGATTGGTGGATTTCTTCTCATCTTTCAATTTACTATAGCTGCCCACTTTTGAGCTGATTAGTGGTGCCACATGCATGGGTGAGTTGGCTAAATCTTGGCCATCCATCCTAGGGTTCTCACAGTATAATTTCTATTGATCTGGTTTCGACAGTTTAAAATACTGAAATTCTACTGATCTTTTTCAAATCGGTAGAACGGTTTTAAAGGATTTTGTGAGGTTTTATATGTTTCTATTTTAATTCTTCTTAATCTTAATCTCTCTTATTAACTTCTAATCAAATCCTAGTTAACCTCTAATTAACTTTTAATTAACTTTACAAACTCAATAAAATAGAATAAATCGATTAACGATGTAACTTAAATATTTTGCAAATTTAGGGCCTTTTTGTTTTCTGTTTTCTGTAACTAACGACATTTCTGTGATTTGGAGTAAGTCCAGGGGCACCCCACGTCATTTCATACTCGATTGCCTTCATGGCCCAATCAGCAGAGATTTGAACTTCTACGGTTTCACCACATGATTTTGCTCTGTTTAAAATCCCATTCTGCTAATTCTACAGATGTGGGGACATAAAAGTCATTTCATGAAAAGTTCTAAGGTTATTGTGAGAATAAGTCTTTAGGGTCAAAACATAATTTCTAAAAATTCTGGGTATCACTGCAATTAACAAAATTTTACAGGGGTACTTTTGTCATTTCCTAATTTTTAACATATGGCAGTGCCATATTTTCAATGGCAATGTTACACTACCCTATAATTCCAAGTGTGAGGATCATCGTGGCATAGTGTTGCCTGAGAAATTCTCACGCTGCCTAAGGGAAATAATTCAAAGTTTCCATTATGTTTTATTTATGCAAGTAGGGATGTTACACCAAGGCTAAAATTTAATAACGAGGCAAAAATCCTGGGGGATTCATCGTGCAAGACTCAAGCATAAGTCGGCTCGGGAGACTATGGAGACCGGCTAAAGTCAATGAGGGCGACAGCTGTAGTGTAAAAGTAGTTTCTATGTATAATGTTAGCTACAAAACTTTTTCTTAAAGTGTAATTATTTTATTCTATATGTATTAGAAATTATGAAATTTATGAACTATTATTCAGTAATAAAGTGTGCAGTTAAAGGGCCATATATTATATATTCCACATTTTAAAGCTTTCTTAGCACAGTGACAACCTTTTAACATAACCCCATGACTTGAGCATGGCTTATATGATAGAGGTTGTTACACTAGCCAAGCCATAAGTTAGTGTGACCAAAGAAGATCATTGCCAAGGCCATAGCACAAGCACCAATCAGTCGAATACAAGTTCAAACGATGGTTGGCTAGGGCAAGAAACAAATTTGGAATACATGATGGTGGATCCAAAAGAGCCTAAGAAGATTCTTGGAGGAAGGTTTCTATGCCCAATGCTTGGGATACAAGCACAAATCATATCATGCCGAAGGCACGTGACCACACTTTCATAGCACGATTACAAGTAGTCTTTGGCTGAAGGGAAAGGAAAGTCACACTAGCGATTATCAAAGAACAAATATGGAAGAGATCTTGCCTATAAATAAAGCAAGAATCAACTATTGCAAGGGTCTGCCCCTCAAATCCAGAACTCCAACATTTTACATTATTTTACTTTACTTGTACCTTTACCTTTCCTTTAAAGTTTTATGCACTTTACTTCCAGTAGTTTTAACCTTCTAGTTTCAAGCATTATACATTTGTGCAATCCGATCGTATTAAGCTTTCCATAAAGATTCCTTCATTGGAGCTTAAGAGAGTTTTTCTTATTGTAATTGGTTGGAGAGTTAATACAAATTATGCTAATTGTAATATATTTATGTTCTACTCTTGGTTTGGTTATCCTATTGATTGATCTTTGCCAAGTGCTTTATTTGAGAAACTTCATATCCATAGAGTAGATTTTCCTCATTGAAGTAATCGTTTGACTCTTGGAATCGAGGGTTCTGGCTAGCTAATTTCAAAGTCTAGCATGCCTAGCATACTAACCTAATAGCTGAAAATAGATCGAACATATTTTTGGCATGCACAGTGGGACATCACTAATAGATCAAGCAAAATTTCCAAAACCCAGACAAGATCATACTTGGCATATAATCCTAAGATCAGGGAAGACAGTGATGCCACATCCACAGCCACCAAAATAAAGTAACCAGAAGGCTAGTGGTCCACAGGTGACCATATCGATGACACCTTGCACCCCTCCGAGAGGAGTAGGTTCACAACCAGTGCACGATGCCATGGCCTAGCCTGTAGTTAGCACGGTTGCTTCTTCATCAAGTAATTCCCCATCATCCGAGGGAAGACAAGGACAATCAACTATTATGAGCACGTCTTTTATATGTGAACAAATTGATATGGGACTAAATGATATAATGCTTGAATTATGCAAGTAATTATCCAATATTGTTAATCCCATGGTTCACAATGAAACTCAAGTGGCCTAACAACAGGCTAATATAAAGTATAATTCTATACTAGCTGCGCCTTGGGAGAATGTAGCCAATGGTAATGCCTTGGCAAATTAACCAAAGGGCAACCTATCCAGCCACTGAATTGGCAATATGGACAAGTGAGTATCATGCGTAGGCCACCCAATGTTCCATGAAGTATTGGACTCCCAGTGGTTTCCATGAATCCAATTGGGAATGCATGGAATACAATGCACGACACACTCGTAGTGGGTAGTTTTGGAATGAATGGGAGTGCGAATGTGATTACATACAACAGTTATAATATGGCTCCACCATGTTCAAGAGCGGTTATTAATACTAATATTCTATACGCCAAACAATTGCCCATAGTTGTTATAGGAAGACCAACATATACTTACTCAAACCAAAATATGTACTCACCACCTCAGAATTCATTCACACAAACTCAAACTGCTTATCCTCAATTGAGTGTTCATATTCTCCAACCTCAAAATTTTAACATGCAAGGACTTGGTAATCAAGCTATCTATAGGTAGGAGGTTCTACTACAAGCTCCACTACCAGTGCAAGTGGACTCTCGAGCAAATGGTCAGCCTTTGATGGACCCCAATATGATTGCTGAAGCTATCAGGCGACATTTTGGTGTCCAACTTAGGCCATAGGATAAGCCAATCTATAAGAAGTAATACTCTGATTGGGTTGAGAGGATTCCTTTGCCGAGAGGCTACAAAACTCTAGATTTCTCCACTTTCTCTGGTGAAGATGGGAAGTTCATAATGGAACACGTCAGCTGACTTGTGGCTCAATATGGTGAGGCAAATCAAAATGAATACTACAAGTTACAATTGTTCCCCTTATCTCTAATAAGGGCTGCCTTCTCTTGGTATTCTTCCTTGTCTCCAAATTTAGGTCAAGGTTGGGCCGACATGGAAAGACTATTCCATGATTGTTTTCATAAGGCTTGACCTGAAGCATCTATTGTTGAATTGATAAACCTTAGATAATTGCTAAATGAGCTAATGGTTGAGTTCTTAGAATGATTTAGAAGACTAAGGAGCTGATGTAATGTACAACTGCTAGAATTTGACTATGCCATGGTTGTAATGAAAAACATGCATCCTCAACTAAGAGAGAGACTAGTGGCCATAGAATATTCTAATTAGCACAGTTGACTTTCTAAGTCTCAAGAGTAAAGTAGTGCATTGTAGAGAAAGAACAAAGGAGGTCTAGTCGTGCTATGCCTAGAAGGTTGTAGATGTTTTCAGTTATAAATTGTAATTTGGCCAAGGAGGATGTTTAGGAGGAGCCTAAAGTGTAGGTAGATATAATGGCAGCCAAGTTTGTGCATGGCAAGCCATATACCTTTCCCGCTTTGACATCTTCTAAGGGTAAAGAAGCGGGTAAGCCCGAAAAGGAGGCTTATGTATTTGACATTTCCAAGATAAACCGGATATTTGATTGCCTTGTAAAATACAAGAAAATCAAGCTTCCAAAAGGTTACAAGATCCTTCCAGTCGATGAGATAAAAGGAAAGAAGAATTGTAAGTAGCACCACTCATGGATTCACACTATCAATATTGCAGTATTTTTAGAAATGCCATTCAAAAGACTTTGAAGGAATTAAGGCTCAAATTGCCTAAGAAGGGAGACATGACCATAGACACCAATCTATTTGCTTGTCTATAAAGATGGTATTTGTGTTCATTACTTAGAATGTAACATCCTCAATTTCGTGTCATGCTAAATTACCTCAGTAACCCTAAGTAATTAGGCACTTAATGAGAAACTATGAGATTAAGGCTTAATTAAGGGGTTAACGAAGAGTATACGATTTAACTCGGATGAGAAAAGTCAAAAGAATGCTTAATCGAGATAGATAATCTCTAATTAAGCAAGCAGAGCCTTTATAGCTTAATTAAGCACTAATTGCCTTTAATTAGCTTAATCGAGTTTAATTAAGGTTAATTAAGCTTAATCGCAATATTAATTCTTGTTAATCATGTTCTTGTGTCTTAATCACTAATCCTTACTTAATCATCTTAATTAAGTTGCAAGAGCACTTAATTAAATGATTAAATTTAAATTTAGTCAACTAGACAATAAAGCATTGATGACATCACTAAAGTGAAAAAGTAAAAGACAATATTGCTTTATGTAAGAAAAGCATTAGGTCTTGTTTAAAGTAAATCCATTAATTAACCATTTTGTTCCCTTAATTACAACAAATTGAAGAAAATATCTCTCCCCCCTTGGCTAATATGTTACGGCCATCAACCACACACACACACCTTCATTTCATTTTTCAACTTCCATTCTCTCTCTAAAATCTTTCTTCCTCAAGAAGCTCTCCAACTTCTTTCTACATTCTCTCTTCTTCTTCTTCTTCATCTTCTTCATCATTCTCCACCTCCATAACCAAACCTTCTTCACTTAGCCCTTCAAAGATCACATCTTTTGGTCTTTGAAGAAGAGATTTAAACACTACAACTTCCATTTTCACAAGATCTCAAGAGCTTCTCCTTCCTCCTTCCAAAACCGCCACCATCATCATCAAGAGGAGCCATCATCTTCTTCTTCCTCTTCTCTTGTTTTTACGCTATCTTCAAGAAAGGTAGTGATCTTCATCTTTTTATTGTGTTAACTTAAGAAAGCTTGAAGCTTGGTTCTTTTCATGACCAAGATCTTTGAGTGAAAACTTGAGAAGATCCTTCATGCTCTTCATGAGCAAAAGTTTCTAATTTTGGCAAAATATGTTCTTGTTGTTCTTCAAGTGTTCTTGATGTTTCTACTTTTGGAAAAATATGTTCATGTTCTTATTCTTGAATGTTCTTGATGGCATTTTGCTTAAAGTTGTTCTTTTCTTTTGATGAGTTTATGATTAGAAAAGTTTCATCTTTACATGCATTTCATGATTTGATAAGACTATGAACCTCCTAAAAGCTTAAAGCTTTAAACAGTTTGCTTCTTGATGCACAAAAAGTGATGCAAGTTTGGTGCCTTCATAAAGGACTTATTTTGTCTTGTTTTGAGGTCAAGACTACATATAAAAGTTTAAGCTTTTTAGAATATTAAGCCTCTTTGAGTTATAAAAATGGTATTTTGTCACTTGATGTTGTAAAGATTGATTCTTGGATGTAAATTCTTTCATAAAGTTTTAAACTTTAATCAAGAAGGTGACTTTAAGTCATAAAATTATAAGCTTACATACTAAGTCTTGTAAAGGTGGAATCTTGAGATGAATATATTAGTAAAGTTCCAAGCTTTAAGCAAAAATAGCATTTTTAAGTCATAAAAGTGTTAACTTTTATAAAGATCAAGACTTTATAACTCTAAAGCTAATGTTTTATGTCATTAGTTCATAAAGTAGGAACCTTTTTAATTTAGGGACAACTTTAAATCAGAAAGTTGAGACCTTGATAGTCTTAAAATAATTAAAAGAATCAACTTTCATAAGGAACAAGACCTTTTAGTTAAGAAGCTAGTAACTTGTATCATTATTTCATGAAGATCTAATCTTTAAGATAAGAGCTTAATTTTAAAGGCACTTAGTTTCACAAAGAATAAAACTTTATGACTACTTTATAAAGAATGATAACTTTTATAATACTTAAGGTAAGATCTTGTTATATTAGTGATAAAAGCTTGAAGCTTTGTAACTTGGTTAAGTTAAAAATCACCCTCGGTGTTTAGTGAACATGGTGTTGTTGGGTTCATGACGTGGTTATGCATTGTCATGACCTAAAGATTAGAGGGATCTCGAACTCCTTGGGAACAAAAGTATGATTACGACCTTTGAGTATACCATAAACCTAGGAATCACTAAGTACTCTATCTCAAGGAAAGGAAACAATCACTTAATTAATTTGAAAAAGTGTTTCATAAAACATGAACTCAAGTAAAGAATAATTTCATATGAGAACTAAGCAACTAAAAGACCACATACATATATCTTAACTATGTGATTCTCTCATGGGTAACCACGGGAAATCATATGATGATTCATAAGACTCTTCATGAAGAATAACACAACTATAAACCCCCTTTAGGGTATGAATGTGTGATGCTATTTAGCATGATGAATAATGACTTTGATTGAGCTTTGTCTCATGATTGATTGGTTATCGTGATGTGATAAATTGTTGGTTGAAAGCTTATGATTGGCATTTTAGGGAAAGCTCCGGTCTAGCCATTATGCTGCCGGATTTTCATCAAAATTATGGACTTAGTCATATCATTGCATGTGTCTAGTCAAAGAAGTATTATGCATGTAAAGTATAATAATAAGAAAAGAATAATGGGACATGACCCTTCGATCACTTCTAGGAAGTGAGAAATAGTGATCTACAAGGAACCTCTATGGGGGAGGCAAGGGTGATATAGAGGACCTTCTAACTTAAAGGTAATCAATATCGGCTTAGTTTGATTTGGTTAGTACTGCGTGACGACAGTCACGGAATAAGCTCATGTCCAAAAGTAGTCTATTTCAAAGGAAAGTAAAGAATGTTAAGCACATGCTAAATATGAAAGTAAAGTTAAAGAAAGACTCTGGTTTGGTCTTAGAAGTTACATAAATGTGCATGCATCTTCATTCTCTCATTTGTATGGTCATGAATGTTTATACTATGCTCTCACATGCATATGCTCTTATATTGTAGCCTCCAGTTTCTTTATATTATGTTTATATGAGAAAGATTAAAAGAAACTTGCTTTCGGGAACCTATGTTTTCAAACCCTGTAAAAATGGAGTTTATGCATGCTCACAATTTTCATAATTAAACTCGAAGTGGCTGGGACGACGATGATGACACATTAATGGTCTAGTCAGGATCCTACTGAGAAATCTTGTATTTCTCACTCCTACGTTTCGGTTTTGTCTTCAGACGGAGCTGATGGCATCCTCGGCAACACTCCCGTTGGTACCTGACTGGATGAAACGAAGAGCTGCCATGTTTCTTCACCTAGCTAAGGAGAATTGAGATAGTAGCATAGTATTTTCATTTTCTTAAAAGCCCTAGTTGGGTAGTTTATGTGTAATTAAGAGCATGTAGGAAGTCATGCTGCTTAATTTGACCTATTACATGTGTGATAATTATTAAGTGTAATGATGACCTTAATTATGTATGATTACATTCTTGGCTTAAGGTATTGTGTTATGTTTTTTCAATTTTGTCATACGTCTTATTAGTAACTCAGTGATATGAAGAATAACGTTCATATGTATACGAATAAGTAAGCGCTTAAAGGCTCAGTTTTCAAGCGTAAAGGTTTTACAAAAAAAAAATTACATGCTCTTTTCGTGTATTATGCTAATTTCAACGACAAGAACTTCCGCTAGTTAAGAGTAACAACTAGTAATGCCATAAAATGACTTAAGCATAGTATGGTATTAGTAGGGTGTTACACAGAAGGAGGGAAAAGTCCCTAGATAGGAAAAAAAGCTCAAAGAGAAGGATAAAGCAAGGGCTTCTTGGAAGCCAGTGTAGAGGCCAAAGCTTGTTAAATCACAAGAGACTAGAGGGTAGGATGCTAGCTAGAGGGTTAGTGTTTTCCAAAGACTACAATACCTAGGGCAGTTTCAAGGGAAGATTGGATATATACCATAGCCAGTCTAAAGAAAGTTCAACTACCCGAATGCAGCCTAGAAAGGTGATAATAGAAGGGATAAAAAGCCTGAGCAAGTTGTACCACCCGGAGTCACTAATCATCCCTTGCCAAAGAACTCTAGGTGTGTAGTAAAGTTCAATTTTGAGAAAGGGACTCCTTCCCTTAAAATCACAATACTAAACCATGAACAACCCTATGCAAAGAAGATGATCAATCTAAGAGGGGAAGCCAAAACAAAAGAATGGGTGGAGAATTGACCACCAGGTAAACAAAAGATGAAGGAAGAATTAAGGCCACCATTAACTAGGACCCAAAATAAAAGGTTGCAAAGAAGAAAGATCAAAGATAAATAAAAAGGCTAATATCTATGCTCAAGAAGATTGAGAGAGAATAGATGAAATCCCCAATTACCATTCCAAAGTTGGAGCAGGCTACTGAGTTGTCCAAGGACAAGATGGTTGCCAACACAATGAAGAAATAGGATGTTGAGGCTTCACTTGCTGAGCCCAAAGAATTTATCAGAGAGGGTGAATATTTAGAAAATTTACTAGATGACCTGTTGAACAATGATGACCTCTTAGACAAGTTTCAGGATAACCCAACTACTATAGCTACTATTAGGATTATTCTTCTAGAGTTTGCTGATCAAAATGGTAACTCCTGGTACTTGGAAGGAGACATAATGGTAGAAGAAACAAGGTGTGTAGCTTTGGTCCCAATAGAGCTAGAAAAGATAAAGTTTAAAAAGTGGACTAAAGCTGGACACCTCAGGCCTCTCTACATCAAAGCTCACGTCAATGGAAAGCCCATCAATAAAGTTCTGATTGATGGAAGGGCTATATTGAACGTGATGCCATACAATATGGTCAAGAAGCTGGGGAAAAGCCACAAATACCTCAAAGAAGTCAATATGAATATGTCAAAATTTACTAGGGGGAGTACTCCGACACTAGGTTTCCTTATTGCCGAACTCATCGTGGGATCAAGGACAACTAACATTGTGTTCTTTGTGGTGGATGCTCAGCCTGGGTATATTGTCTTGCTCGGCAGAGAATGGATCCATGCCAACCAATGTGTATCGTCTACACTTCACCAGCAAATCCAATTTTGGAATAGAGATCAAGTTGAAGTAATGGAGGCAGACTGAAACATCTCAGCAAAATAATACTTAATTACTTTAAAATAATTTAAGATTAATTAGTCTAGATATATTAAAATAAAATATTCATATCAATTACTCTACTAATTAGTAGTAATAAGAATGTTGAAAACAAAAATAATTAAAAAGTACTCTAGAAGAATTATAATAAAGTTATAATTACTTATTTGACTAAATTTAAATACATAGAACTGAGTTATAATTATTTTAGATTTAATTTGTGATATTCAATAATTTATTAGAAGCTTATATAATTAAGAATTTATTATTTAAGTAAGAAAACATGGAGACTAATATCCTAAAAATTTAAGATCAAGTGAGATATTATTTTTAGCTCACAAAATTTATTAAATCAAGTTTAAATGAGTCTTAGAAATTAAATTGGCCTTAAATCTCAACATTTTAGTAACATGAAAATTAATTAGGTTAGATTAATTAAATTAAAATGTGTTAATTTATCTAAGCAATTTATCTGAAATTAGAGTAATATCATTTTAGTATCATGAAATAAGAATTAATCTTAACCCTTGATCTTGCCAAGTGGCGCCATCTTCTATAACCTTGGAGACCAAGTAGTTGATTTTTGTTTCTTTTAAAATTTCATTTAAGGAAACTTAGTTAGTAAGGAGTTATCATGTAGCTTCTCCTCCTCTCTAAGTAACATTATATTAGGATTTAAAAATATATTATTGACCCTTCATAATAATAATAATAATAATAAAACTGAAACATGAAAATTATCTATTTTACAAAACTAAAAGAATAAAACAATATAGAATTAACTCATTTTCATGAAAACTAGAATGTTGGTGCACAAAGCCCCTGGTTTTTCCAAGAAAATAAATAAGCCTTACAAATTGAAAATTTATCTATCTAAGTTAGGAGGCTTAACTACCAAGTCTTGAAAACACTACATATCAAGGTTAGAGACCAATTACACTTCAGTCAAAATATGTATGGACTACTTGGCATAGAATTAGTCATTGTAGCTTATATTAAATACAAGAAATGTTTCATTTACTTCCTCAAATATGTGTGTTACAGCCAAGTGAAAGGACCCAACCAAGTTACACTAATAAAACACAAACTCCTCCCCCCTTAAGTCTATATCACCGTAGCATAGTAGAGAGAGAAATAAATACTCCATGATTCTCTCTTTTCCCTTCTTAATGATAACATGGGGAGAAGAGTGAGTTAGAGATTATATCTTCTTCTTTAAGCTCAAGAGGAAGGAAGGTTTTTAAGTGAGCACTTAGAGATTGTTGTCCTTGTGTAACACCCTCCCAAGTACAGCGCTATACTTAAGTCATAGTACTATACCCTGGAGTTGTTACTGTCACTTGAGCGGACCTTGTCTGACAACAACCTCAGCCATCTTCGGAAATTTCTGAAACTATCTAGAGACAACATAAAAATAGGAGTGAGAATTATAAATTCCCAGTAGCATTCTCTAATTATCATATATAATGTCTTCATTGTCATCTCCAATTTGCTTCGGTTTATTATGAAAAAAAGTGAACATGCTATGCCAACTGTTTAATTTTATAGTTCGAAAATATGCTGTCCAAAGCAAAATTTACTTTTACACACAGACTTGGTATTTGGGAGAGCCTACTCAAAATTAATTCATGAATACTACCATGGATATTAACTGCTACATATTAATCCACACATAACATCAATATGCTGGGAGCATAACATCTGCACATAACTTTACTTGTACTTGAATTTATGCATATACATAAAATTTCTTCCTTTCTTCATCTTTCTTTTCATCATAAAATCTTTATGTGCCACATTCCAGAGTATGATCACCATGTCATACCCCATCAGAGCGTGATCACCATGTCACGTTCCTTAGGAATATGGGATCTTCATTCGGTACTTACACTAGCTGGGTCATGCCATGCCTCATGTAAGTTCTGTCCCCTATATTCACATTAGCTAGGTCGATGCCATGCCTCATGTGAGTGGGGTACCTACATATGCTTTAATCTTTAGTCTTTAGTCTTTAATCTTTAGCTTTTACTTGGCACACCTAGGCGCATGATCGCCGTCCCTAGGTGTCAGCATTACCCTTGGGTAGCCTGGCCTTGGAGTGAGCTTGTTAGCTTCACCCGTGACCGTCATCACACCGACTCACCCTCAAGGGGACCCACATGCCTCTAGTCTTGGAGGGATCTCATTCTAGCTACGTGCCTCTAACTGAGGGGATCTCTTCTGGTCACGTGCCTCAAAATTGAGAGATCTCATCTGACCACGTGCCTTCAATATAGAGGGATCTTGTCTGACCATGTGCCTCCAAGGTAGAGGGTAGCTGCCTTCACAGGGATGGATTCAAAGTACAACTGCCTCCAAGTGAAGGGATTCATATCTTTATCTTTTAACTGCCTTCACCGGGAGGGATTCAATGTGTAACTGCCTCCAGGTGAAGGGATTCACATTTTATCATTTAACTGCCTTCACAAGGAGGGATCTCAATTAACTACCTCCGAGTGAAGGGGTTCTCATTTAATATACTCATGTCTTTTCATTCTTATACATGGCCATGCATAGGCATGTTGAATGTACTTATACTTCATTTATTTTCATATATCTCATATCACACTTATGTCATTCTTGAATATAGAGTTTCCATATACATATTCATACTTAGATTCATTCTTGCATATAAACATTCATAGACTTTTGTCGTAAATTCGGCAGCATAACGGATCAGATCCGTTTCCCCATGAATAGCGTCAGTTCTCACGGACAAATCAGTCATAGCTATATCATCAATCTAACATATTTATCCACGTAAAACTTGCAACCATCACCTCAAACCTTACATGTTTCACTAACACTTGTGAAATCATCAATTGGGTCACTTCTGTCAATGCTATTCAGTTCTACCTGAATCTTGTATAATCCACCTTTACTTCCATTCAACTCATTTAAATCTGAATTTTGGATATATCATAGCTCTATATGTCTATTTCTAACCTCTTTGGTCCCATATCATTTTGATTTATATAACTCAAAATATTTAACTTTTGCCTTAGCCTGTTCAGTCACTGACCTGAATTACATTCCTGAAAGTATAAATTCACTAAAAATCGAAACTAAGCTCAAATCATACGAAATTGGTGTCATATTGAAGCTAGCAGGATATCCTTTCATTTGAAATAAGTTTCATTCCATTTGCTCTAGTATAGCTCGAGTTACTAGTCCTAAAATTCTACCTTTCTGAACTACTTTGTTTTGGCTCGGTTTGGACATAGGGTAACTTTCTTGAATCACTGGGATCAATTGGGGTCATAACAAACTCGGAAATTCATATTGGGATGTTTCCCTATGTGTAAGCTTTCTAACAAAGTTGATTTCGCTCAATTTGGAGTTGTATAGGGTGAGTTATACCCTCCTCAAGTCATCCTACTCGGATGAAAGTCCTGATTCCTAGGTCAAACTTCAAAAATTCATATCTCTCTTAATACTAATCCAATAACTTATATTATATATCTATTGAAAGCCCTGAATGTCTACTTTCATCTAAAAATAGTTCCATCGGATTTTACCGGTTGTAGGTAGAGCCGTACACTCCGCCGTACGGACTGCCGTGGAATTCCTCACTTAGGCAGCATCCTAATCCTTCATTCCTTCTAGTTTTCTTCTTCTAACTCTAATTTCAACTCAAGATTTCATATTAATCCTATCATAATCCATCATAATACATCCAATAATCTATCAAATACATGAAGAAGAGTACAATTTCATGCAATCATAGAGAAAAGAATTCAAGAATAGAATGGAATCCTACCTCTTTAGGATGTGATCTTGCTGAATTTGAGTTTGGATTGATGGAACCTTGCTATGCTTGAAGGAGTGATGGAGTTGATTGAGAGAAAGGAAGAAAGAGGCTGGAGCAAGGGAAAGGGGAACGTAAATCAGCTGGGAATGAGGAGGGGAGTCTGACTTAAATACATGAGAGTCGTAGTGTTGATTGGTTGGAGTTTTGTGATTGAAGTTCGGCCATGTCTTTCACTTTTGTGGCCAAATTGCTCTCCACGTCGTTCCACAAGCTGCTTTCCACGTCGTCTCAAAAGTGAGACTCGCATCCAGCCTATCTAAACTCGGAACTCGTCCGAATTCTGTTTAAAGTCGGAACTCCGAATTCAAACTCGGGAACGTCAGTAGAAATGGAAAGCTCCTGGGAGTAAGCTCGGATATCAGAAATCAAATCGGGAAGTTAAAAACAGATGAAGTCGGGAATTTTGTAGACCAACTTGGAAGTCGGAATTTATCCCATTTTACCTGAAATCCGAAGGTTAAGTCGGATGTAGGACCTTGTGCTCCTCTTATTTGAGACCTGTACAAAAATTCAGAGATCGGAAATCGGGACATTACAGGCGCTTGCCCCATTGTTTTAAATTATAACTTCGGAGGTCGGAAACCATGTATTATGTCGGAACTCGAGTACCTCGGTTGAAACTTGAAGCTACATTATGAGACCGGAAATCGGGTACATTTTCTTTGAAACATGAAGTCGGATATCAGTAATCACGTCCGCGTTGTTTGTACTTGAAGTTTAAGTTGGAAGTTGGGAAATGAGGAATGCTGGTTAAGGTACAAAGTCGGAAATCATGCTGAAAGCTGAGGACGAACGCGAAAATCAGGAATAGTCCTCATTGGAGACCTAAACATAAGTTTGGAGATCAGAAACCATGTCCCAATATACTTTAACTCGAAGTCGGATATTGGAACTCGGAAGCCACATTTAACTCGAAACTAGAACATGAAGTCGGAAATCAGGAATAATCAAAATAAGATGAAATCAGAAATTGGATAGGACATGAAGTCGGAAATTGTTCAAGACGAACTTGGGACTGGGAAATAGTCCCATCAGTCTGGAATTCGAAGATAAAGTCGGAAATGGAAATTGATCAATCCTGAGGGTGAATTCGGAACTCGAAAATCGGGATGTTACACCTTGCATCTTGGAGTAGCTTCCATGGTTAACTCCTTCATCTTCCATCATCATCAACTCCATCATCCTCATCCCACTTTATTTTTCGGTTCCTTTCTTCATCATTCAAGGTACGGGTTCTTATATCTTCTTTCTTTTGCCAAACCCTCCCATGGTTTTTCCTTGATTTGGTTGATGTTTATGTGTGATTGATAATATTTACATGTGTATCTCTTGTCTTATACTGCTGGAAATTGTGCTGAGTCACTAAGATGCAGTATTATGCAATTTTTCTACCCCAGTAATTCTTATTATTTTGATCTAGAAATTTTATGTGTGGGAGTTACATGTTCATGTGCTTGTCTGTAAAATTTTGTGAGTTTTTGTGGAGGTTTTCTAAGTTTAAAAATTTCGAATAGAACTGCCTATTATCAAACTTGTGATAGATTTTTGGAAACATGGAAATTGCCTATTTTTGTTAATTCACTTAGTCTGCGAGGTGACCTAAACTTTTTACAGCATGTAAATAATACTTGAAAATATGACTAAGAATTTTTATGGGATTTTTAGAAATGTTAAACTATATTAAATAAATTTTTGAAACATAACTTGCCTCGCTGAAACAAGGAATCTAACCTATCCGAATTTTAGGATTTTATTACCATACTTATTCTTAAGAAATTGACCTAAAATTTTTATGGAATACTTTCGTCTCAAGGGACCAACTGATAAATTTTCATAAATTTTTGAGATGATTTACTATTTTAATTGTATTTATCTTCTGGGCTATTTTGCTATGCATAATATTGTTTTCTCTGCTCCAAAATGGAAAGTGAGACTTCTTGTAAACTTTGGCCCATAAAGTGTTCTAAGCCCATGATCAATAATTCTAGAGTAAAATTAATACATGATGAGTAAAAGATTACTAGCCCAAATTGGTAATGCATGAAATTTAAGTGGGTCCTAAGGCTTGGCCCAAATTGACTAATCCAACTTACTACTTCCCAAATGCCTTGTTTACTTTGCATGTTCATCATGAGGTCCGCATGAACATTCACAAACCTATGTATGTATCCAAGTGCATGCGAACCAATTTCCATATGATGTGTAAAGCATAAGTTATTGAAGCATAAACATGTATGTGACATGCATCTAAAGAACCAAAGGCATAGCATGGTGAATGTGTGAATCATGCATGAATGAAAAATATCTTTATGAAAAGTATGGTGAATATCTTGGCCCCACCTTGAAGTGGACAAGTGGGATATTCATTGCTATTTTATGAACAAGTTATGGTGAATGTTTTGGCCCCACCTCGTAGTGGACTAGTGGGGCATTCGCCGCTTTGTTTGGAGTGGATGGTTCAACTTGGGCATGCAGCTAGTGTCCATGGTTTTAGATCTAGGATTAGGGGATGTCCTAGTAGAGAGCTCTTAGTAGATCGTGGCAGGAGATGAGTAGAGGCCACTAGCTTCTCTCCTACTGAGTAAAGGAAATTAAGTCAAGCCTTAGGAACTTTTGTGCATGAACTGTGGCGAAGTGCGACTCTCCGCCCAAGGTCATATGTGAGGCATGGCAAAGGACCCAGCTAGTATACGTGCTCTGATAGCCACCACGTGAGGTATGGCATAAACCTATCTAGCATGAGCACGTGAGGCATGGCATAGACCCAGCTAGCGTGAACAATACATTTTTGGTATCAGAGTAAAGGAAAAGGAAAATAAAAGGAAAAATCAGTAAAGTAAAGTGATTTAGCATGCATTGCAGATCCTGGTGCATGTGGTTGCCACCCCTGATGGATGCCTGCTCATTAGTTTTGATGGTGTATGGGCCCATCAGCGTTGATGTTGGATATCCATCAGCCCTGATTGGAGGATTTGCCTCATCATTTCTATTCATTGTTTCTACTCATGATAATATGATTGTCCTATGCATTTATTCACTTTTCTCACTTATATCTTGGACTGCCTTATATGTATCTATATGTCACTACTTTTATATACCTTTAGGTGTTCTCCTAAGTTTTATTTTTGTTAATTGATGCCATCTATGCTGCTTGTATATTATTCTATATAAATATTTGCTTGTCTAAACCGAGGAGATTTTTGGATGCACGACAGACCCCTGGAAACACCACCCCTACTAAGATTAGTATCTCACCCCATTTTCTTGGTATTTCCATGTACCTGACAGGATAGCATGGTTCAGATTCATTGGGATGCTTGATGTTTAGAATAGTATAGAAAGGTCCTTGATGTATTTTATTTAGTGGGCATGACAACAGAGTTGTACGTCAGCATGGTAATTGTATAACTAGACTTTATGTATTAATTAATATAGCTATAATCACTTTCACTTTGATTAGTTAAAGAATTTGAGCAACGAATTTAGTATTCTTACTATTAGTTTAGAAGAACCAAAAATATATTTTGCAAAATAATGATTTTTGCCTATTAGTGGGAAAAGTAATGAATCAAGAATACACTCTAGTTACTCAAACAAAAAAAAAAATTCGATAGAATAATCCACATGACGCAAACTAGATTAGCTACTAAACGTAATTGATAATAATTAGATTAATAATTAAATTAGTAGGGTGTTACACAGACCCTTTCCTCTTCAATGCCGATGTGAGGATGAAGGATGCTATGCTCTACTATCTAAAAATAGAGCCTATTTCTTGGCTTGAGGATGTCACACTAGATTCTATTAAATGCTTTGACCTATTATTGGATGGGTTCGTAGTTACAGTAAAGACTGATCCATGACCTACAAAGAATTATAATGAAGAATCCTAAGGAACAAACCTTAAAAGAGGTCTTGCAATAATTAACATGGTATTTAGTAAATCCAGAATTCAAGAAACTATTATAGAAACACAATTAGCCAAGAAAGACCAAGCTAAAAAGGTGAATGATGAAGATCAACGTATAGTGAATGAAGAAGTTATGGCAAAAAAAAAAAAGCTAAACTTTAAAGCCCAAGACCTTTTGACGGAGGTAAATTTGGGATCAAAAGAGGAGTCGAGAATAACAAAAATTAGTAGTTTACTACCAGAGGAGAGTAGAGATCAAATAGTCCAACTTATTAGAGGATACCAAGATTGTTTCGCTTGGGATTACCATAAGATGCCAGGGTCATCTCGAAAGCTAATAAAGTATCGGCTACCTATTAAGGAAGGGTACAAACCATAGGCAGCCAGCAAGAAGGTTTAACCCTAAACTTTTGCTAAAGATTAAGGGAGAAATTGAGAGATTGCTTAAAGTAGGGTCTATTAGGACAACCAAATATGTAAATTGGTTATCAAATATAGTCTGTGTAATTAAAAAAAATGGGCAAGTTAGAATTTGTATAGACTTTAGGAATTTAAACTTAGTTAGGGCCAAAGATGAGTACGTAATGCCTATAGTCGATATGATAGTTCACGCAATAACTAATAATAGAATATTAATGTTTATGGGTGGATATTTAGGCTATAATCATATTTATTTAGCCAAAGAAAATATTCATAAAATAGCATTCCATTGCCCAAGATCCATTAGGATCTTTGAATGGATTGTTATGCCATTTGGACTAAAGAAAGTAGGGGCAACCTATGGCAATGAATCTAATATTGTATAATTTAATAGGCAAAAATATGGAAGTGTGTATCGATGATATGGTAGTCAAGCCAGCTGACTTCCCGCAACACTTGGCTGATTTAGAATAGTCTTTAATGACAATGCCTAACTGTACTTCCTAGGCTTCCTAGTATACATCTAAGGGATTAAAGTAGATAAAAATAAAGCAAAGGCAATGTTGGAAGCAAGATCTCCTAGAAATAAGAAAGAATTGCCAAGAAGTATAAATGACAAGTATTTAAAGAAATACTACCCCATGATGGGGGAAGCTATTAATATTAAAAAGGATCAAGGTGTCTACCATAAGTTGGTCGAGTAGCTAAAAGAGATACAACATGGTCAAAATAAAAAAAGGCCTAAACTATTGTGTAGGATCACTAGAAAGGTCAACAGACTGAGTCTCTATTGTAGCGCCTCTATCGATTTGAGGTGGGTTTTCAAGTTGAGCATTAGCTAGTTGTTCATCTCTTTCAACCGCTGTAAGTGGTAGTGGTACGAGTTCAAGCTCAGGCAAAATTGTAGCCGACTTAAGATTAGGACATCTGCAAGGACCTACTCTAAAGAAACAATTGCAATTATAATGTTAGTGACCACAAGGGCCACTGTAGCATCAACAACTTTCTTGTCAATTGAAATTAGTAATTCCCTACAATTTGTCTATGACAACTCTACTTCAGTCAAGTACTGTCCACCACTTTCCACCTTGTGCTGTAGGATGCGGCCCTTTTCCTTAAGAATATGAATCTCCCTATCCAATGCCTTGACCTGATTATACAACTGCAGTGTGTTTTTGAGTTAGCCTTGAGATCGGTTGTGATAATAGAATGTTTATGTTGTAGTTGATTGAGCTCTGCCTGGAGCCGGGCAATCTCTATAAGGATTTCACTGATACGACCTTGCATTGCTTGTTGCTGTTGCTATTTTGCTTTTTGGCCAAGGTCTACAGTTTAGAATTAGCGCCTAAGGCTTTCTTTTTGTGTTAGCAGGTCAGACAGTCGACTTAGACTCTTGAGACTAGAAGATCTACATTTATGTTATATTCTGTAATTGGCGGCTTAGGTTCCTAGCCTAACAACCAATTGTTGGTAAGCCTCCTTGACCTCAAGAGCCATTGAAGTATTTGCTATTCTAGAAATCTCATGAGGGACTTCTACAGTTGAGCAGATGCCACAGGATTCATGGGGAAGGTCTCACTGAGTTGCTCATGCATAGTCTCCAGATGCTTGGAGATAGGTGAAAAAGCTGAATCTGCCAAGGGAAAAAAAAATTTTTTTGTTCACCTACTCTGCAGGCATAGCTAGATCTTCCTCCTCTTTCATAGTAGTGGAAATCGGCTATGCTGCAGGTGCAGCGTAAGTAGGTTCCTCAATAATAGAAGCTTGCAACATTGCTTCTTCTTTTTTATCCTCAGCAGGGAGAACCATAACCTTTCATTGAGGATAATGGGCTTTGACCTTCTTCAACCTAATCGGTTGAGGTAAGGAGGTCTTTGCCTTTGATTTTCATTTTTTTTTTTTTTTTTGCCAAAAAAAGGATAAAACTCAAGTCAAAAAAAGGGCAATAGCTTATAAATGAAGTTTGACAAGGCCAAGGAAATAACTTACTGTGCCAACTAATTATGATGCTAGAAGAATTCTAGTTGAAGGAGTGACAACATCTGGAGAAGCCACATTGAGGAGTGCTAGTCCCTAGGCCCTTGGATTTTTTGGAAGCTTCCACGGCAAGGAGCAAAGAGGCAACAAGTGGATATGCAATGAAAAAAAAAAACACAAAGAAGTATAAGAAGAGAAAAATATGTACTTTTTGAAGCCAAGGCTCCCTTAGCAGAGGTTGTCTTAGCAGGAGCAGAAATGCAAGTGGTTTCTACTCCGGTAGGTGGTGGGGAATGTCAAATTAATGTAGAAGCACCCATCTATTTGAGCTTTGGCAGGAGAATAGTTGGAGGTTAGCCTAACAGTTTGTTGAACATTACGTCCAACCATGAGGCAAATTTTGGTGTAGCTAGCGAACTATTCTAAACTTCTCAAAATAGAAGTTGTTGATCCTCTTGTTGCTACTCATCTCCCAGTCAACTAACTTATTGGCATACAGGTTAGCCCATTCATCAAATTTGGCAAATAACTCATAGGGAAGAGGAATCCCTTACACTAAGCCAAACTGCTGAGCCAAACAGTGGGGATTATAAGGCTTAGAAGAAGTGTGATTATACCTGGACATTGGCCTCACCTCGCTCAGGATATCACGAGCCGTGAGCATATTGCTCCATTGTAGTGCTACCTGAGAGAATTATGAGTTGTTGACCAATAAAAGCCTTATCAGAATCCATGTTGGCCCATATTCTTAGTCTTGATATGGGCAAAACTAGGCAAAGGTCCTAACCGTCATTTTAATGAGGATATTGGCCACTTCATACATAGAGAGATATAAAAAGGGGAACCACATGTAGTAGTCACCATACATTGTCAGTTGAATCATGTAAGTGAGGGTAGCCTTGATAAAGAACTCTGGGAAGTATTGTTAAATCCACAGCTATAGAAACCAGAACAAACTGAATGCAGATTTAATTGATTCTCTATTCTTTATTCTTTATTCAGAACATGATAATGAAGATACCCTTGTATAGCAGTAAGAGAAAAAGGGTGCCGATATTGAGGTAACTCCGGTTAAGAATGGTTGATACATACGGTGCGAATTCTGCCACTATGACTACTAAGCTGGTGCAAATAAAGAACCTACAAACCCAAAATAGGAGAAAAGCCTTGTGTTCAATCTCACCTATGAGGGCCGCTTCCCCTGTTGCAAGTGTTGATGATAGTGGAATAGGCATTGTTCTTTTTGTTGACTTGGAAACCCAAGTCAGTTTTAAGAACATTGTAGAGGGATGGCACCTCATGCCTATCCATGGGCAAGTTGATGATAGTCACCACATTGTATAGTATAGGGCTCATCATGCCGAATAGCAAGCAAACGACATTTGCTAATGTATTCCAGAAACTGAGGAAATCGTATAGCAGCCCAAAGCTTGGAGGGATCTCCTTCTTAGAAAGAAGGATCATGTTGAAAATACCTATCTTCTTCCATTCTTCCCCTTTCTCATTGGCTGCCCTGTCGAGCTAGTGAATGCATGAGTCAAAAGGACTTAGCCAAGCTGAGAGCTCGAAAGGGCACTTACAAATATAAAATCTCGAGGCGACTAATGGCAGTTTATACCCAGATGGGGAAATGTAAAGGTCAGCCTTAGCCGTACTGTGGTCCAAAGAGTGAAGGGTGGGGTCGAGAATAAATCTTCAGTTTTCCTCATAAAAAACTCTAAGCGAAAAAGGGTTAGATATTTTGGATAAGGAAGCCATCGCTTTCTTCAGAGAGAGTTCAACGGAAGAAGATGAAGGGACGAATGAAAAGATGATTCATGTAACATCCACCGGAATTTTCTTATTGTTTTTCGTCTAATTATTCGGTTTTTATCAAATATTTGAAGTTAATTAAAATTCAACTAAATATTTATTTAGGATCAATTAATTAGCAATTAATTGAGTTTAGATATGAGGGAATTAGGTTAGAAGTATAAGAGATTTCATAAGAATTTTCTTAAACCGATTTATAGATTTGAAGGAAATCGGTAAGATTACGGTATGTTAAACTGTCGGAACCGAATCCATAAAATTGTATAACTTAAATCATATAACCAATGGCTGAATATTCAGCCATTCCTTCAGCTATTGGTGGCACAAGGGAAGCCACAAAAGAAGGAGATATGGTTGAAATTCAACCACAAAATTTCAACCAATCAAAACTCACAAAGCCAACTACCTCTTCAATGCTTAAATCAGATTTTCTCTCTTCCTCCTCATGCTGACTTGTGCCACCTCTCCTCTGATTCTAGCCTTCTTCTCCTCTTCTCCTCTCAACCAACTCCATCAAACCTTTAAGCTTAACAAGGTTTTATCAATCCAAACTACAAAATCTAGCAAAATCACATACAAAGAGGTAGAGGTTCAATTTTGTTCTTGTTATTCTGGTTGTGGGTGGCTGATTGTGGCTTTATTTTCTTAATTCTTGATGTGATGATTAAATGAATATGATGATCTTTGGCTGGTTTGTTGGCTGTTTTTGATGTTAAAATCGATTAGGAAGTAAGAAAGGGTGAAAGTAGGAAGATGTGAGGAGCTGGGAAACCAAAATCCCTCGGCAGTTCATATGGCAGAGTGTACGGATCATCCTCTAGCCGTTTAAATTTGATGAAACTATTTTTATGTGAAACTAGACATTGAAGGCTTTCCATACATATATCATATAAGGCCATTGGATTAGTATTGAGAGAGATATGAATTTTGGGAATTTGACCTAGGTTTTTGAGTTTGATTCTGGGCAGACCAGGTTGTTCAGGGCACAAGTTGCCCTATACGGCTTGGAATTGAATGAAACTAACTTTTTTAGAAATATTACGCATTGGAGAATATCCCATAAAAATTTCAGAGTTAGATACAGTCCCGTTTGCTCCCAATGGCTCAAGAAAGTTGCCCTATGTCCAAATCAGACCAAAATAGGGTAGTTTAAGAAGGTCAAATTTTAGGGCTTATAACTCAAGTTCTACTAAAGAAAATTAAATGGAACTTATGAAAATGAAAGATTTCCTGTTAGCTTTAATATGAGACTAATTTTGTATGATTTGAACTAGTTTTCAATTTTTAGTGGATTTTTATTTTTAAGTATGTAATTCTGGCCAACTACAGGACAAGCTGGGATAAAACTTAAATAACTTGAGCTATATTTATCAAAATTAGATGGGACAAAAGAGGTTAGAAAATAGACACATAACACTTTAGCATATCCAAAATTGAGATCCAGATGAGTTAAATAGAAAATTTGACCTGATTTACAAAAAATGGGTTGAATGTAAGTATTGAGACAACAACCATGTTTTAATTGCAGTAATTGTACCATGAATGTGATGCTTGAAATATGAATGAAATGTTATGATTTCTATGAGAAATTGGTGTTTTGAGTACTGGCACTATTTATGGGGAAGCGGACACATTCCGTTATGTTGCCGAAAATTCGGTAAAGCCTATGCATGGGTTATACGATACACGTGTATTTTTCAAGAATTTACAAAGATTATGTTATGATGAACATAAAGGTTATGTTATGATGAAAGTTCCATGATACTTGCCAGCTCTGGATTAAAGTTAAGGGGAATAGATCGGTGGGAAGGTTGGGGAAAGTAAACCCGGCATTCTTGTATAGGAACGAACTTGATCCTGAAAACAGACTATTACCCAAGAGTCTAAATGGCCAAGAACTCCCAAGGGACCAAGTAATAGAAAAGTTTATGAAGATGAGTTCAAGAATGAGTTTTGCATGATCACATTGAATAGTCATTACAAATTGTTTACAGTTTGCCTGTGATGTTTACTTACTACTATATGTTCATTTATTCTGCTCATTATTCTGTGTATCACTATTAGTAGTTTATTCTATTTCCTATACTATCCTAAGTAAAACTGAATCTTGCCTCGGACCAGACGTTTTCTTAAACTTATTAAATATGGATAGTCCAGTTTGATCCCATGCTTTTATAACTAAATAAAAATCAAGGCAACTGAGAATGAATGTGATGTCAGTTTAAATACCATACGCGAACCCTACTGAGAATTTCTTTAAATTCTCACCTCGCTTTGTATTTCCGCATCATTCTCAGACTCTGGAGATGGACTCGACCGCTACCCTATTTATTGAAATCCCTAACCTGCAGCTCCACCATGATCCCATAGTGGACTCGCTGTACATAGCCGGCTCCTGCCATTTCCATCTCTACCTTTTTAATAATAGGAATTTTCCTGTCCCTCTATTTCATCCTGCTTTTGACCCTGCCGCTTCATATTTTGCGGTCCCGTTGCACATGGCACACCCTCCTCCAGCACCTTCAGTACCCGCAGCACCTGCAGCTCCTGCTAGCCCTCCAGCAAAGTAACCCCCGTAGATGGTTCCAGACATTCCGCTCAGCTCAGAGAGCGACCCTTCTGAGGCCACCGGCTCGTCATCCTCCTCGGGACCCAATGTAAACTACTCCCCAACCGGGCCTGGTATGGCCAACGGCTACCTGATCGAGTAGGTCCCAACCATAGGTTATATTGTACAGTATGACCCTCTTTTGGCAGTGTGCAGCATTGGGTCATAGATTTAGCATCAACTAGTTTGAAATGTCCTCTGAGGATCCCATTGGATCATTTTTGACTGACACGGGCCTTATGTCTTTTTGGTACCCCGGCCCCACTTATGTATCCTATTTTGAATCTGTATATAAATTGAAGCGTTGGCTTCTGACCTATATATGTACGTATACAGTTGATAATATATTACTTATTCTCATCTTTTCTGTTGTGTTTTATTAAACTTTGTTACCTTCTACAATGTTGAGCACGTTCATTATATACAACGCACCGTTTCGCCTGTTTACAAAAAAGAGAGAGAGAGAGAGAGAGAGATGGGATATAATAAGTAGGCAGTAAGTAGAGTATCAATGCGGTAACACAATCTACTTAATTTCATGCTATGACTTAAGTATAACATTAAATTGGTAGGGTGTTACAATTCACAGGCAAAAGGTTCACAGCTGAGGTTAGGGTTTGTAGAATTAGATGATGCAGAAGACTTGGTTAATATAGCAGAGTGCTAGTTTAAGGCAAATCAATAAATAATAGAAGCTTGTGGAAGGTAAAAGTAGAATAAAGAATGTCTACCGGCTAGATTTTATACTTGCCATGAAAACAAACAACTAGTCATTACTATAGCTGGTAAATAACTAACAGTTATTTGGATAGGTGAGCAGTAAAATTAAGCTGTCACATTAAACTAGCCTCAACAATAAAATCAGCTAGCCTAATGTACGGGGGTAATATGTAGGCACCAAAAAATTTGTTAAGTGCCCTTGACCGAGAACAAAACTTAGTTGAGAGTGGTTTTAACTCTACTTCTAACACTAGCCAAGCCATAAGCTTGCATGACCAAAGAAGATCATTATCGAGGCCATAACACAAGCACCAATCAGCCAAATACTAGTTCAAATGATTGGTTGGCTAGGGTGAGAAACAAATCTAGAATACAGGATGATGGATCTAAAAGAGTCTAAGAAGATTCTTAAAGGAAGGTTTCTAAGCCCAATGCTCAAGACACAAACACAGATCATATCATGCTAAATGTGCGTGACCATGCCCTCACAGCACAGTTAGAAGGAATCTTTAGCCAAAGGGCAAGGAAAGTCACACCAGTAGTTATCAAAGGACAAATATGGAAGAGATCTTGCCCATAAATAAAGCAAGAATCATCCATTGCAGGGGTCTATACCTCAAATCCCAAACTCCAACATTTTACTTTATTTTAGTTTTACTTGTACCTTGACCTTTCCTTTTAAGTTTTATGTACTTTACTTCTAGTGCTTTTAGCTTTCTAGTTTCAAATGTTATATATTTGTACAACCCAATCCCATTATGCTTTCCATAAGGATTCATTCATTGGAGCTTAAGAGGGTTTTTCTTATTGTAATTGGTTGGAGAGATAATAAAAATTCTACCAATTGCAATATATTTATGTTCTACTCTTGGTTTTAGTTATACTATTGATTGATCTTAACTAAGTGCTTTCTTTGCATGACTTAGGAACCCATATCCAAGGAGCAAATTTTCCTCCTTGGAGTAATGATTTGACTATTGGAATCGAGGGCTCTGGCTAGCCAGTTTCAATGTCTAGCACGCCTAGGATATTAACCCCAATAGCCAAAAATAGCCTAAACAGAGCTTAATTCATAAAATATAATACTTTAAGAGCTTGATAACATATATACATATGCCTTACTATCGTATCAAATATCTCAATCAATGGTTCTTGTGTAAGATATTATAACACAAGATATTATATATATATATATATATACAAACATACATACATACATACATTAAATATATGTTATAGATAAACAATCCACTTTCAATATTCTAAGAGATGACGAAGCTACTTCTCAGAGCCGTAGAGTCAATGGATTGTCCTTTGAAGAGATCTAGCAACATAGGCATGACAAATTAACCAAACATTAGCTATTGGTATAAGGATTAGCATGCTCTTACCCAAATAATCAAAAACCCCCCAAAGAGCTTAAACCCTAGTTTATTGAAACTTTCTAAGATTACCCTATAAGGGAATAGGAGCAAAACCTTGAAATAGGAGAAGGCATAGGTGAGGGAGTTACCTTTGATGCCCAAGAGAGAAAGGAACCAAAGGGGGAAGACATGGTCCTCCTCTTCTTCATGACACCTCCAAGTTTCCATCACCTACAATAATGGATGTTCTTAGAGAGAGAGGGGGGAAATGAGAGAGAGAAGGAAGATGGTAAATGAGGGAGAGTGAGATTTAGAGGGAATAAAAGAGGAAGAAGAAGATGTTGAAGAAGATGTTGAAGAAGATTAAAGAAGAGAGTTTTAGCGGGAGAGAGAAAGAGGATTTCTAACCTTAGAGAGAGAGAGATCCCTACAAAAATGGGAGCTAAGCCCCTTTTTATAATGGCTCACAAAACTAGCAGTGCTATAGTGCAGCAGACATAGTGCTTCCATAGCATGTTTAGGGCATTACACTATAGCATGATATGTTACACTGCAGCACAAACCCCTCGGTCTAGAATGACCAAAACAAGCTCAATCTCTCCTTATTTTGGTCAAAGGCCAAAGGTTTGGCTTTAACCATAAACTCAACACCAAAACTTCAAGTCATACACTTCAGGAATATCCCAAACACTATTAAATCCATCAACCCTTCATAGCATAAAATCAACATAATTCAAGTACACAGATTCAAAGTAAAACAAATAACTCTCATTACAAAAGAACAATTCAATTAAAAATCAAATGTTTAAGGAAAACCCAAAGCAATATCGATTAGAAAACAATTAGAGAGATACTATCCTTTTACTCACACAATTAACATTCATTTTGAAAAACAAATCCAAAGTACAAATAGAACGAAATTTTTAGATTCCCAAATTTTGAAATCCTTATATTAAAATGGGGTATTACACTATGCTAGTGACACAATGCCTTGCCTACTAACTCTTTATGCTCTCATCCAAGATTTTGTCATAACTCAATTTGTACAAGACATGAATATCATTTTTGAATATGCTTCCCACTACCTTATAGAATTTCCATATGCTAGGGTTATCACAAGAAAACCACTTCTTCTTAAGCTTAGTGATGGCATGGGTTTCAATCTTGTAGCCTTTCACAATAAGCCTCTATCTTTTTGGTGGGTGTTTTATGGTTCTCTTCTAATCCTACCTATGGTGTATAATTACTAATAACATTAAAGTTGTCCTACTCCACTTCAAACTTTAGAGCTTGGATCCTACCTTCTAACCTTTTAACATCTACAAATTCGATCATTCATCCAAAACTTATCTACAATTATATCTACTCCATTTTTGGATTTGCTTTAGCAGTATACCAAAGCTTAAACCCTGAAGTATATAATTCTTTAGCCTTCTCTTGTATCCACTTGAGTTTCTTGTAGGTGGACAAAATTAATCCTCCTCCTAATCATGGTGTCAACTGTTTCCATTGATTTACTTTTAAGTGTTCCTATATTCCAAGTAACAAAACGTAACCTACTCTTGTGAACTAACTTATTTGCCCACATTCATTCACGAAAATACAAGAACTCTTGCTTATTTTTCTATGCATCTAGGCATAAGTGTAGTGGCTCATTTGACACTGCACTCAAGCCATATAGTGTGATGCTTTTGGTCACTAACTTAGCATTAACACTAAGCTATCTCTGATCTTTGTCATAAATATTCGACAAAGTTTTATATTAGTTGTCGATTGCCTAACACAGCTTTCTTCTTTTATCTAAGCTTAAAATTTGCTATGTAAAATATCTTCAATAAAGCACAACATATTCAAGAGCTATGATGACATTTTATATTATTAGATAATTAATTGTGTAATAAGTTTTTAAAAGACAAAAATAGTAACATTTCACATGTGTTTAAGGATTAAATTGATAACATAAATTTTTAAAGACTAAAATTACATTACATGTAAATTTGGAGGGTAAAAATAAAAATAATGTACTCTATTGATCATTCCTCATCATTTTAGCTTCAGGTTTGGAAGGATGCCTAAATTACATCTATCTTGCACTTATCTTCGCGGTCGAGGTGGTAGTGCTACTACTACGTAATTGACTTTCAACATGTGTGTCTTTACTGTTCTCAATATTCATTACTAGAAATTGTTGGTATAGCGATGATTTAGGTCACATAGGAAAACATGTGGATTATAAAATTGGTTGCAAATTCTAAAATTGTGACCAATAAGAAAAAGTAAAGAAAAAATAATGAGAGTGTATTTTAGTCACAAATTCAACATTTGCAACCAATTTATAAAAGTCAACTAAACAATGTGTTGAGAAAATTTCGGTCACAAAATTAGTTGCAAATCTTGAATTTACGATTAATTTTGCGACTGATTTCATTAATGCAAACAAAATATTATGTTTAAGAAATCGATCACAAAATTAGTTGCAAATTAAAAACCTTTACGTTAAAACAAAGTTGAAATTTGTGACTAATTTTTTGGTCGCAAATGTTTCTTGTAATTTACGACCGAAAAATCCATTGCAAATTTAAGAACTTTAACTCAAAAAATCCATCAATACTCATCTCCCCCATTCATTCTCTATTATTCTCTTCTACTTTGCTAATTTGTCTCCACCCTACCCCAAGCCAACCCCGTCACCACTAACCAATGCCGACACAGTTGCAAGCTTGCGAAGGATGCCGCTACAGGATCCGCGAAGGACGCTCGCTACTGGTCACCAACGCCGCGCTACTACCTATTGCTATTGTTATTTCGTTGGATCTGCAAACCTGCCACTACTGCTATCCCAAATCCGCCACCACTCCACCTCCATTATGGTGCTCTCACTCCCTTTGGTTTTTTATTTTTATTTTTTAAATTACTATTCTTTTTTTTTTTGGAAATAATTACAATTTATGTGTTTATAGATTGTTAGTTAGTTTGTTTTATTTAGTCTTTTAACTTACATTATTTGGTTGTTAGTGTTATTAAATTGTTTGAGATTTTTGTGATTTATTTTTTATTTTATTGGTTGAGAATTTAGTTTAATTATATTGTTAGATGGACAAAGAGTATGTGATTGTTCTAATTTTTTTAATTTTTCATATTTGTTTATTTTTTTATATAATGAGAGTTTTGGTATTGTTAATTGATTGTATTGGTTTGTTTCTATTCTTAAATTGGTTGAGGTTGTTTCAATTATTGTATACCGCTGCCACTTTCATGGTAGAAATCTAAAAAGGATACTTTATACTACCTTATGTCATACTCACTCATAAAGTATTCACTTTAAATGCTTTAAGATAGTTTGAGGGTCCATTAGTTTTTTGGTAACTGGTTAAGTCTTATGCTATTACATTAATACACGGATGGTAACTTCACTAGATGAACTATAAGATTGAACTCATATGCTGCATTTGGGCATATTTCTCAAGCTTAATGTTTTTTGTCAATAAGTTGCAAATTGATCATGTATAAAGTGAAGCTTATACAACCTAACTAGTTTTTGAAAATGCATTAAGATTTGGCATGAAAATATCATACTAAGAGGAGATATATGTTGAGATATTGTCTTTAGTAAAAATAGGCTTTGTCTTTTTGGCTTTAATACTACCACCAAGTAGCCATATCAAATAGTTCTAGTAGCAATAGTCAAATACACAAAATAAGAAAAGCAATAATGAAGTTATTAGAATATTTTTGTAGGCAATTTTATCCATGTGATTGAAATATATATGAAAGGTCAATTTCTATGTCTTTTACTTAGTGTCCTATAGTTGATATGGATGTATTGGATATAGAAAAGTGGAGATTTGCCAAAAATAGGTACTAATAAGATAAAATCACCAATCTTAAGTTAAAAAGTTTAGGATATCCCAAGGTCACTCTAGGACCTTGTATTACAAGTTTTGTTAGTGTTGAATTTCAACAAAGAACTCATATGGTGCAATGTTGTTATGAGGTTCCTTTTCTTAGATTTTTGTATGACTATAAATAATAACGGTAAACCAAAAGAAAGGGAAACACAATAACTACAACATCACTTAATGTTGGTTAGATTGTTTTTTGATGTTATTGGTTGATCGAGAGAGTCTGCTATTATTAAATTAGTTGATGATTTAGAAAAATATTCTCAATTTGTTATATTGCTATATTCGGTTGATAGTTTTTGTTATGGATTTGTTTTATTTGTTTTTGCTATTTTAAGTTGTGTATCCTTCGATTTTTTCAATTTTATGCCAATTAAATAAACTTTATATTGTTTGATGCTACTATTTGATAATGATGTTACAAAATATTGACATACGTCAGTTTCGTAATTGGATGTATAATAGGCTTATGCCGGGTTGAAAATGTTATACTAATGAATTTTTAAATGGGGTAGAAGAATTTATTACTTTTGCGTGCCAACAAGCATATTTGGCGAAGGGAAAGATTAGATGCCCTTGTTCTAAGTGTAGGAATATGAACTACATCGTGCCTGATGATGTTAGAGTTCATCTTTACAAAAAAAGGTTTACTACTGATTATTGGTATTGGACATACTATGGAGAAAATGATCCCACTTTGCCTAGGGGTGTTTGTTAATCAAGCTGGTAGTTCAACTACTGTAGAGAATAGAAATAATGAACACTTAAATAGGTTTCAATAATGATATATGATGTTGTTGGTACAGACTTTGGTATATATAATAATCAAGAGGTAAAGAAGCCTCCGAATCTAGATGCAAAAAACTCCTATAATTGTCGGATGCAACACAGAAGCCATTATGGTTGGGATGTGTTAGCTGCACTGAATTGTCTATTGCTATTAGGTTATTAACGATCAAGTCAAAAAGAAACATTACTCAATGATCTTTCAATCAAACAATTGAACTAATGAGAGAAACACTCCCTCCAGATAATCTTGTCCCCAAGGATTATTATAGGGCGAAGAAAATAGTTTCTAAACTTTGTAATACCCTCCTAAGTACAGTGTTATGCTTAAGTCATAATACCACACCCTGTAGTTGTTACTGTTACCTGAGCGGACCTTATTTGACAGCAACTTCAACCGTCATCAGAACTTCTTAATGTATATGAAGATAACACAGAAATAGGAGTGAGAATTTTAAATTCTTAATAGGATTCTCTAATTATCATACATAATGTCATCGTTGTCATCTCCAGTTTGCTTCGGTTTATTATGAAAAAGGTGAACATGCTATACAAACTGTTTAATTTTATAGTTCGAAAATATACTGTCCGAAGCAAAGTTTATTTTACTCACACACTTGGCATTTGGGAGAGCCCATACAAAATCAATTCATGAATTATACTATGAATAATAACTGAAACATAATAAAATACAATAGCATCAATACCCTGGAGACATAACGTCTATACATAACGTTACTTGTACTTGAATTTATGCAGACACATAAAATTTACTTTTCTTTCTTTACCTTCCTTTCTTTACCTTCCTTTTCATCATAAAATCTTTACATGCCATGTTCCAGAGTATGATCGCCATGTCATACCCCATCAGAGCGTGTTTACCATGTCACGTTCCTTAGGAATATGGGAACTTCATTCGGTACTTACACTAGCTGGGTCATGCCATGCCTCATGTAAGTCCTATCCCCTATACTCATACTAGCTGGGTCAATGCCATGCCTCATGTGAGTGGGGTGCTTACATATGTTTTAATCTTTAGTCTTTAGTCTTTAGTCTTTACTGCCCTTGGGTAGCCTGATCTTGGAGTGAGCTCGTCAGCTCAACTCGTGACCGTCGTCACACCGACTCACCCACAAGGGGATTCATGTGCCTCTGGTCTTGGAGGGATCTCATTCTGGCCACGTGCCTCTAATTAAAGGATCTCTTCTGATCACGTGCCTCAAAATTGAGGGATCTCATCTGACCATGCGCCTTCAATATAGAGGGATCTCATTTGACCACGTGCCTCCAAGGTAGAGGGTAACTGCCTTCACAGGGAGGGATTCAAAGTGTAACTACCTCTAAGTGAAAGGACCCACATCTTTATCTTTTAACTGCCTTCACAAGGAAGGATTCAATGTGCAACTGCCTCCAAGTGAAGGGATTCACATTTCATCTTATTTAACTGCCGTCACAGGGAGGGATTCAAAGTGCAACTGCCTCCAAGTGAAAGGATTCATATTTAATATACTTATGCCTTTTCATTCTCATGCAATATCAAGCATAGACATGCTGAATACACTTATACATATGCTCATCATTTATTTTCATATACCTCATGTCATACTTATATCATTCTTACATGTAGAATTTCCACATACATATTCATAAATTTCTTATAATATAAATATTCCTAGTTTCATAGACTTCTGCCGTAAATTCAGCAGCATAACGGATCAGATCCATTTCCCCATGAATAGTGCCAATTCTCACGGATAAATCAGTCATGACAGTATGATCAATCTAACATACCTATCAAGGTAAAACTTACAACCGTCAACTCGAGCCTCATATGTTCACTAACACTTGTGAAACCATCAATTTGGTCATTTCTGCCAAGTCTATTCAGTTCTACCGAATTTTGTCTAATTCACCTTTATTTCTATTCAACTCATTTAAACCTGAATTTTGGTTATATCATAGATCTATGTGTCTAGTTTTCAACCCTTTTGGTCCCACCTCATTTTGATATGTGTAGCTCAAGATATTTAAATTTTGCCTCAGCCTAGTCAATAGTCTAAATTATACTCTTGGAAGTAAAAATTCATTAAAAATCGAAATCAAATCTAAATCATACGAAATTGGTGTCATATCAAATCTAACAGGACAAACTTTCATTTGCAAGAATTTTTACTTCATTTGCTTTAGTATAGCTCGAGTTATGCATCTTGAAATCTAACCTTCCTGAACTATCTTATTTTAGCCTGGTTTGGACATAGGGTAACTTCTTCAAACTGCTGGGAACAATTGGGATCATAAAAAACTCAGAATTTCATTATGAATGTTCCTCTATGTGTAAGCTTTCTAACAAAATTGGTTTCACTCAACTTGGAGTTGTGTAGGGTGAGTTACACCCTTTTCAAGTCACTCTGCCCAGATGAAAGCCCCAATTCCTAAGTCAAACTTCAAAAATTCATATCTCTCTCAATACTAATCCAATGACCTCATATGATATATGTATGGAAAGCCCTAAATGTCTACCTTCATATAAAAATAGTTTCATTGGATTTAACTAGATGTAGGTGGAGCTGTATACTCTGCCATTCGGACTACCGTGGGATTCCTCACTTAGGCAGCATCCCAATCCTCCACTTCCCCTAGTTTTCTTCTTCTAACTCTAATTCCAACTCAAGATTTCATATTAATCCAACCATAATCCATCACATACATCCAATATATCATCAAATACATGAAGAAGAATAGAATTTCATACAGCCATAGTGCAAAGAATTCAAGAACAGAAATGGAATCCTACCTCTTTGGAGTGTGATTTGAGCTAAGTGTTGAAGCTTGAATTGTTAGAACCTTGTTAGGCTTGAAAGAATGATGGAGTTAGTTGGGAGAAGAGAAGAAGAAGGTTGGAACAAGAGGGAAAGGGAGGCATAAATCAGCCAAAAATGAGAAGGAGAGTCTGACTTAAATACATGAGGGTAGTTGGAATTATGAGTGTTGATTGGTTGAAATTTTGTGATTGAAGTTCGGCCATGTTTCCTTCTTTTGTGGCTAAATTGCTCTCCATGTCGTCCCAAAAGTGAAACTCGCTCCCATTCTATAGGAAATCGAAACTCGCCCCGATTGTGCTTAAAGTCGGAACTCGTGCTTATTTGACACTCGGAGATGAAATCGGATATCGGAAATATTGCTTGGTTTTATCGAAACTTGGAAACAAAGTCAGATGTCGGAAGTCGTACAGCTTACAATCACATAATCTCGGAACTCCCCATTCAAATTCAGGAACACCAACAGATGGAAAGCTCCTGGGAATAAACTCGAATATCAAAAATCGTATACAGCTTGGAAATCAACTTAAAGATCTAAACTCGTGTCCATTCTAGTTAAGTTCAACTCCATGGTCGGAGCTCTTCACATGGAACTCGGAGGTCGCTTCTTGTGACCATATCTTAAACTATAAACTCGAAAGTCGAAAAGATATATACTTATTTTAACATAAAGTCGGAAGTCAGAAATGAGTGAATATTGAACATGATTAAGGTCGGAAGTCGGGAATTAGGAAACTCATAACTTGGAAGACGAATATGGGTCGGAAATCGGAATAACAAGCACATAAAACACTTTGAAATCGAACGTCATAGACAAGAATATCAAACCTAAAATACTTAAACCTGGAAGTCGAAAATTATGTACAATATATTTGAAACTCGAAGTCGGAGGTTGGAACTCGGAAACCACTCTATTTAATTTGAAACTAAGAGATGAAGTCAGAAATTGGAAATGATCAAACTAGAAGATGAAATTGGAAATCGTAACTCGGGGATGTTACAAACTTGGTCTTCTTGTCAAAAAGATTGATTGTTGTGTGAATAATTGTATGTTGTTTAACACTAAAGAGTGCAAGACTTTAAAAGAATGCATATTTTGTGGTGCAGCATGATATAAATTAAAGATAGTTGGTATGAAGAGATACAAAGAGGTATCAATGAAGAGAATGCATTTCCTACCCCTTATTCCTAGACTCAAGAGATTGTATGCTTCGATGAGTTCTACTCCACATATGAAATGAGACTATGAAAATAGGTGAGAACATGGAGCATTGTGCCACCCATCAAATGGAGAAGCTTGGAAACACTTTGACAATACCTATTGCTATTAGATTATTAACGATCAAGTCAAAAAGAAACATTACTCAATGATCTTTCAATCAAACAATTGAACTAATGAGAGAAACACTCCCTCCAGATAATCTTGTCCCCGAAGATTATTATAGGGCGAAGAAAATAGTTTCTAAACTTGGTCTTATTGCCAAAAAGATTGATTGTTGTGTGAATAATTGTATGTTGTTTTACACTAAAGAGTGTAAGACTTTAAAAGAATGCATATTTTGTGGCGCAGCATCATATAAATTAAAGATAGTTAGTATGAAGAGATACAAAGAGGTATCAATGAAGAGAATGCATTACCTACCCCTTATTCCTAGACTCAAGAGATTGTATGCTTCGATGAGTTCTGCTCTGCATATGAAATGACACTATGAAAATAGGCGAGAACATGAAGTATTGTGCCACCCATCTAATGGAGAAGCTTGGAAACACTTTGACAATACTTATTGCTATTGAACCACCAAATGTTAGATTAGGCTTATGTGTTGATGGTTTTGTAACACCCTCCCAATCATATCAGTATGCTTAAGTCATAATATCCTATTAGGAGTTTCTACAATTAATTAAACAGACTTTGATCTGTTATTCATTATAAGTTCTAAGAAGAGTACCATTTCTCTTGTGTTTTACAATGGCCATATTACAATACAGTGCTTCTCAAGTATATAAGCAATACCACTAGAAGCAATAGTACTGGAAATTCCAACTATTGAAATAATTATTTAGTACTAATCTGTGTATATACATCTGCCAATTTGTCTTCAGCAAATAGTCCAGCTACGGTCGAATTATGTTGAGTTGGTCTTCATTGAGCTATTCTAAGTTCTTTGGAGACAACACGGGAACATACATAGGCATGAGAATTTTTCATTCCCAATAAGATTCCTAGGCTACTTAATAGTTTGTCATTGTTGCCGTTCTAGCTGCTTCGGTTTATTTAAGAAAAAAGTAATCTCATACATAGCATTATAATTTCATTTATTAAATTTCAAAAAACATATATGTTTGAAGCAGATTAGTTTTAACAATCACTTAAGGGTCCCCAGAATAAATATAAAGCATAATAGGTAAGGTTAGTAATAATAACAACTAAACAGCAGGAGGAGCTAGTATTCATATGTAGATGCATAATTTATATCTTGTTAATGCACTTGAATTCCTTAAACCTTCATTTCTCTTTCTTTACTTGACACACCTAGGCATTACATATCACTATCTATTTGGTCCTCTAGGAGCGTTTGGCCATATAGCTCTTGGGCAATAGTTTGCTTATCAAGACTAAGCAAATTCCTACACAGGATAGTCAGGTTTACTTCCCCCAACTTTTCCATCAATCTATTCCACTTAATTTCATTCTAGGGCTGGTCCAAGTGATATAGAATTCTTATAGTCCTCATGACTTATGTAATCATGACTAATTGGACTTGAGGGACATATATACATTTATAATGCACTATTCACATAAATTATGTCTGATTTTCGGCAGCATAATGGCTTAAAATTTGCTTCCCCAAAATGCAACAAGCATATACTCAGTTCACTAGTCAAGATATCAGAATCAATATAATAGTATACTAATATTTCAATAATGAAATACAGAATTACATCTTCTAAATTTCAATCAAAGGTCATTCATGAACTAAGAGTATCAAATTTCTTAAACTTGGCAATATGTATCTAAATCTCTTAATTCTACCCTATATTAGAAATTGTGCCATAATTCCATCTTAACTCATTTAAATATGAAATTTGAATAAATTGTGGTATTATTTGTCTATTTTTAGTTCTCTTTAGTTCCACTAAGTTTTGATGAATATAAATTAAGTTATTGAAATTTGACCCAAGGCCACCCTGCTGTTGAATAGAAATAAACACTTAAATGCAAAAATTCACCAAAAATAGAATTCTCATTAGGTTTATTCTAAATTTATATCTATTTGAAACTAATTGAACTATCTTTTATTTCCCACAAGTTTCATTTCGTTTGGTGAGTAAAGCTCAAGTTATGAGCTTTCAAATTTAGCTAAAAAGGTCTACCCTATTTCAGTCTAGATAGAACATAGAGTAACTTTGAAGAATTTCTAGGAGCAAACTAGTTAGGGTATGAATATGAAATTATTGCCATGAACATCTATGTTTCGAACAAAATTAGTTTAACTCAATTTGGAGTTATATAGGGCGAGTTATGCCCTTCATAATTCATATTGTTTAGAACACCAAAAAGGATTCAAGGGTTTTCTTCAAAAGTTCATAACTCTCTTATTACTAATTCAATACTCTTATAATTTATATGGTTTAAAAGCCATGGATGTCTAGTTTAATCTAAAAATAGTTTCCTCAAATTTTGATGCCTACAAACGAGGTCGTATATTCTGCCGTATGTAACATCCCCACTTTCATAAACAGAATGTAATAGAAACTTTGAATTATTTCCCTTAGGCAGTATGAGAATTTCTCAGGCAACGCTATGCCATGACAATCCTTACACTTGGAATTATAGGGTAGTGTAACACTGCTGTTGAAAATATGGCATTGCCATATATCAAAAATTAGCAAATGACAAAAGTGCCCCTATAAACTTTTGTTAATTGCAGTGATGCCCAGGATTTTTAGAAATTATATTTTAATCCCAAAGACTTTTCCCACAATAACCCTAGAACTTTTCATGAAATAACCTTCATGTCCCCACATCTGTAGAATTAGCAAAATGAGATTTTAAACAGAGCAAAATCGCGTGGTGAAATCGTAGAAGTTTAAATATCTACTAATTAGGCCATGAAGGCAGTCTAGTGAGAAATGACATTGGATGTCCCTGAACTTGCTCAAAATTACGAAAATGCCATTAGCTATGGGAAATAGAAATTAGAAAAGCTCTGAATTTGCAAAAACATTTATTTCACGTTAATAAGCAACTTATTCGATCTTACTGACTAAGTAAGGTTAATTAGAAGTTAATTAAATGTTAATTAGGAGTTAATTAGATGTTAATTAGAGGAATTAGGTTTAAGGACAATTAGAATAGAGATATAGAGATTCTCTCAGAGTCATTTAGTAAAGTTTTGCCGATTTGAAGAAAATCGGCGAAGATTCAGTATTTTAAATCGCCAGAACCGAGCCAGTAGAATTTTCTACTGGAAACCCTCACTTAAGTGGCTAAAATTCAGCCACCCCTACCACATATGAGTGGCGCCAAGTGTTGCTCAAGGTAGTGGAGAAACTTGGCCTCACTTCCACCGGATTTTTATCGTTTTTCGCTTGGTCGTTCAGTTTTTATCAAATAATTGAGGTTAATGAAATCCAACTAAATATTTATTTAGGGTTAATTAACTAGCAAATACTTGAGTTTAGATAGGAGAGAATTAGATTAGAAGCATAGAGGATTTTATAGAAATTTTCCTAAACCGATTTACCGATTTAAAGGAAATCGGTAAGATTTCGGTATTTTAAACTGTCAGAACCAAATCAATAGGATTATACACCCAAATTCTATTGTGTTAAGCTCATTACTCAGCCACTCCATCATCCCTTGGTGGCGCCACAAAGGCCACAAAGAAAGGGAGACTTGGCTGAAAAATTGGCCACAAAATTTCAGCCAATGACAACATACTTAGCCAACCACCCTTTTAATGCTTGAATCAGATTTTCTTTCTTCATTTTCATGCTGATTGCGCCTCCCTCTTCCCTTCCAGCCTCCTTCATCTCCTCTCCCTTCAATCTACCCCATCAACCTTCAAGTTTTGACAAGATTCCACCTACCTAAACTCCAACATCTAGCAAGATCATATACAAGGAGGTAGGAACTTCATCCTTTCTTTTGTTTTTCTCTAATTTGGGGCTGCCTAGGGCTCCCCCTTCTCCCTTTGTTTTGATGTTATATTGGTTGGATATGATAGATTATGGGTGGTTTAAGATGTATGATTGAGTTAGGATTGAAGATTAGATGGATTGATTTAAGGAAATCATGAGTTCAAGATGCTGTTAGGTTTTTTCCTCAGCGATCCGTATGGCAGAGTGTACGACTCTGCCCGTAGCCATTTAAATTTAATGAATCCATTTTTATATGAAACTAGACATTCAGGGATTTCCATACATATAAAATATAAGGCCATTGGATTAGTATAAAATTAGTTATAAATTTTTAAAGTTTAACCTAGAAATCTGGATTCTCATCTGGGCAGTATGAGTTGAGAAGAGTGTAACTCACCATACACAACTCTAAATTCAGTGCAACTAATGCTTTTTGAAAGCTAACATGTAAGGAAACTGCCCATAAAAATTTCAGAGTCAAATTCATTGCCAATTGTTCCCAGCACATTAATGTAGTTGACTTAAGTTCAAATCGGGCTGGAACAGGGTAGTCCAGTAGGGTCAAGTTACGGGGATTATATCTCAAAATATACTAATGAAAATGAATGAAACTTCTTTCATTTGAAAGCTTGTTCTGTTAGCTTTAAATTGATATAAATTTCGTATGATTTCACCTAGATTTCTATTTTTAGTGAATTTTTACTTCTAAGAGTGCATTTCTAGCTAAGTACAGGGCAGCCTAAGATAAAATACTAATAACTGGAGTTATACAAATCAAAATGAGATGGGACCAAAAGGGTTGGAAACTAGACACATAGACCTATGACATATCCAAAATTTAGGTTTAAATGAGTTGAAAGAAGTAAAGGTGGATTTTACAAAATTCGGGTAGAAGAGAGTAGAGTGAATAGAAAACTCTGTTGATATTTCTATTAATTTTGACAGACCATATGATTGATAATGTTGCTGTAACTTGCTGTTTTACATTGAATTACATACTTAATTGATTGTGTTGGTAGCCTGGCACTATTCATAGGGAAGTGGACTCAATCCGTTATGCTGCCGAATTTTCGACAGAAGTTTATGAGAACTTATGCTATAGGTGATTATACTTTGGATATATTTACATTTACATGTCATGTTCATGTATGTCATGCATGCAAGCATAATTAGAAAATGATATGAGAAGTAAGGTGTGAGACGTCCATGAACGCGCAAAGCATCCACATGCATGATAAGATATGGAAAGGAAAAGATAATAAGAACTTGCAAGAGGGACATACTAAGCTACCACATGAGGCATGGTATAGACCTAGATAACATGGACCAGAGCGGTACTGTTTAAGACTTGGGCCAGCCCTCGACCAGATTTAATGGGAATAGACTAGTGTGAGGGTCAGGGAAAGCAAACCTGTCACTCATGTATAGGTACGAGCTCGAACCTAAAAAGCAGGCTATTACCTAGGGGTGAGAGAGGCCATTCACCTCCGGGGGACCAAGTACAGAAGAGCAAGGTTAAGTTGCAAGTCAAAGAAAGATACGAATTAAGTGAAGTGCACTTGCATACAATCAAGTATGAGCCTCTATACGTGCATCTTCAATTATCTCGTTAAGTCTTAATGCTACTATGATTCTTGTTGAAGCATATTATACTATTCGTATTTCTATGTCTGTCATATGATATGGCAAGTGGTTGTTAAAATATAACCTGCTTCGAGAAAGGTGTTTTCAACTTAAAATTGAACCACTATTTGTTTATATGTGCTCATATTTTCATAATAAACCGAAGTGGCTGGAATGTTTATGATGACACTGTAAGAGTGATGGTTTGAGTTTACCTACTGAGAACCTTAGGTTCTCACTGCCTGCTTGTATGTTTTTCTTTTCCGTAAACATTCCAGCACCCAAGTTGGAAATCAAGTGCAAGGCGGAGTACAGGGCCATTCATTGAGCAAGAATCGGGCGTAAGCCAGACCGAGAGACTATTGAAGCTAGCTAATGGCTAATCGAAAGTAAACGCTATGTATTATGTCAGTTACAATTTCTTTTAAAGTGTAATTTGTAACATCCCGATTTTCGATTTCTGAGTTAATCTCACATTGGTCTACAACTTTCGACTTCATCTGGATTATTTATACGACTTCTGAGTTTAACCTTCAAGTCTGGACAACATGGAGTGATTCCTGATTTTCGACTTCATGTTTCAAGGAAAATATACCCAGATTCCGATCTCATCAACCACACTGTATATAAATACCGACTTCCGGGTTTAAGTACTTGGGTTTGGTAGTGTGATTCGAATTTCCGAGTTCCGACCTTAAGCATCCTCATTCCGACTTTGGACTTGACCCAAGTTGATGCTTTAAAACAATGATACAAGTGCCAACGTCCGATTTTGATATAACGAGTTCCCGCCTTAGAGTTGGACTCAATGGACATGAGTTCGAATCCTTGAGCTAGTTTCCAAGTCACAAACGAGTTCTGATATCCGATCTTATTCTCTGGAGGTTTCCATTTCTACTGGCGTTCCCAAGTTCGAATGGGGAGTTTCGAGATTATATGATTGTAAGCTTGAAGACTTCCGACCTCAGACCTTACATCCAAGTTTCGAAATAAACCAGACAAGATTTCCTCAAGTCACAAACAAGAGGGACGAGTTCCGACATCAGGTTAGCCCAAGCTCAGGCAAAATGTCACGAGTTCCGACTTTAAGCTAATAAGGACGAGTTCCAATTTCAGGTAGACCAGAAGCGTATCTCACTTTTGGGACAATGTGGAGAGCAATTTAGCCACAAAAGTGAGAGACATGGCCGAACTTCAACCACAAAACTCCAACCAATCAACATCACAACTTTCATGTATTTAAATCAGACTCTTCTCTCCATTTTGATCTGATTTACGTTCCCTTCCTCTTGCTCCAGCCTTCTTCTTCTTCCCTTCCTCTCTCAATCCAACTCCATCAAATCTCCAAGCTTGGTCAAGGTTCCATCAATCCCAAACTCAAATTCAGCAAGATCACACTCTAAAGAGGTAGGATCCTATTCTGTTCTTGAAATTTTTGCAATATGATTGTATGAAATTTTACTTTTCTTCATGTGTTTGATGATATACTGAATATATATGATGAATTATGATAGGATTATAATAGGATTAATAGGAAATCTTGAGTTGAAATTATGGTTAGAAGAGAAAATTAGGAGGAGAGAAGAATCAGGATGTTGTCTTGGTGAGGAATTCCACGGCAGTCCATACGACGGAGTGTACGGCGCTGCCTACAACTAGTTAAATCTGATGAAACAATTTGTAGATGAAAGTATACATCCAGGGATTTCTATAAATATATCATATAAGGTCATTGGATTAGTATTGAGAGAGATATGAATTTTTGAAGTTTGACCTAGGAATCAAGGTTTTCATCTGGGCAGGGTGACTTGAGGAGGGTATATCTCACCCTATACAACTCCAAATTGAGTGAAAATAATTTTGTTAGAAAGCTTACACATAGAGGAGCATCCCAATATGAAATTCCAAATTTGTTATGGTCCCAATTGTTCCCAATGATTCGAGAAAGTTGCCCTATGTCCAATCCAGGCCAAAACAGAGTAGTTCAGGAGGGTCGACTTTCGGGACTTATAACTCGAGGTATGCTTAAGCAAATGGAATGAAACTTGTGGCAAATGAAAGGTGTTCTGTTAGCTTCAATATGAGATTAATTTTGCATGATTTGAGCTTAGTTTCGATTTTTAGTGAATTTATACCTCCAAGAGTGTAATTCGAGTCAGTGACTGAACAGGCTAAGGCAAAAGTTAAATATCGTGAGCTATATAAATCAAAATGATATAGGACCAAAGAGGTTAGAAAGTAAACATATAGATCTATGACATATTCAAAATCCAAGTTTAAATGAGTTGAATAGAGATAAAGGTGGATTATATAAAATCCGGGCAGAACTGAGTAAGATTGGCAGAATGGCCAAATTGATAATTTTACAAGTATTAGTGCACATATAAGGTTTAAGTGAGGATTGCCAGTTTTACATTGATCTATATATATGAATAGAATGATTATATTGTTATGACTGAACTGTCTGTGAGAATTGATACTATTCATGAGAAGACGGGTCGGATCCGTTATGCTGCCGAATTTACGGCAGAAAATCTATGAGACTATGAATGTTTATGTGTAAGGATGAATTAAAGTGAGAATATGTATATGGAAATTCTATATTCAAGAATGACATAAGTATGATATAAGGTATGTAAGGGTAAATGATGTAGCACATGTATGAGTGCCGATAGAATGGTAAAAAGGCTACGGGACTTTATATGTCATGAAGATGTACGTGAAGATCATGTGTGCAATGATATATGAAGATGAATGAAGTATAGGTACATTCAGTATGACTATGCATGAGAATGAAAGAATGTGAATATAGTGAATGTGAATCCTTTCACCTGGAAGCAGTTGCACATTGAATCCCTCCCGGTGAAGGCAGTTAAAGATAAAGATATGAATCCCTTCACTTGGAGGCAGTTGTACTTTGAATCCTTCCCTATGAAGGCAGCTACCCTCTACCTTGGAGGCATATGGTCAGATGAGATCCCTCTATATTGAAGGCACGTGGTCAGATGAGATCCCTCAATTTTGAGACACATGACCAGAAGAGATCCCTTCAATTAGAGGCACGTGACCAGAATGAGATCCCTCCAAGACTAGAGGCACGTGGGTCCCCTTGCAGGTGAGTCGGTGTGACGACGGTCATGGGTGAAGCTGACGAGCTCACTCCAAGGCCAAGCTACCCAAGGGCAGTAACAGCACCCTAGGGACGACGATACGTAATGCCTAGGTGTGCCAAATAAAAGCTAAAGATTAAAGATTAAAGACTAAAGACTAAAGATTAAGACATATGCAAGCACCCCACTCACATGAGGCATGGCATCAACCCAACTAGTGTGAGCATAGGGGACAGAACCTACATGAGGCATGGCATGACCCAGCTAGTGTAAGTACCAAAGGAAGATCCCATATTCCTAAGGAACGTGACATGGCGATCACGCTCTGATGGGGTATGACATGGCGATCATACTCTGGAATGTGGCACGTAAAGATTTTATGATGAAAAGAGAGATAAAGAAAGAAAAGCAAATTTTATGTATATACATAAATTCAAGTATAGATAAAGTTATGTGCAAATGCGATGTGTAGTTTAATATGTTGCAATTATTATCCATGATATCATTCAGGAATTGATTTTTTATGGGTTTTTCCCAAATGACCAGTTTATGAGTAAAACTGAACCTTTGCTTCGAATATTATATTTTCGAACTATAAAATTAAACAGTTTGTAAGGTATGTTCACCTTTTTCTTAATAAACCGAAGCAAACTGGAGATAACAACAATGACATTATTTATGATACTTAGAGAATCCTACTGAGAATTTATGATTCTCACTCCTATTTCCGTGTTGTCTCCAGATAGTTTCAGAAGTTTCCGAAGACGGCTGATGCAGCTGTCAGATAAGGTCCGTTTAGGTAACAGTAGCAACTCCAAGGTGTGGTACTATGACTTAAGCATAGTACTGTACTGAGGAGAGTGTTACATAATTATTTTATTCTCTATGTATCAGAGACTATTAGTCATAAATAAAGTGAGTAGTTAAAGGGCCATATATTATATTTTCCATATTTTAAGATTTCTTAACACAGTGACAACCTTTAATATAACTCCTTGACTCGAGCATGACTTATATGATAAAGGTTGTTACACCATATGAACACATCCTAGGATTTAATTCTCAGCCATTTTGTTTAAGCTTCCCTTTGAGTTTCTCACAAATTTTCCAACCCAAACCAAGAGCTTCCATGCTCAATCAACTATAACAAGTCATATAATCACCATATATCATAATATTAGAGAGAAGCATAGAAACCTAACTCAGCCATATAATTCCAATATTAATAAAAACTTAAGATTCCTAGGGAGCAAGTTTGGATGAAAGTATGAAAGTGGGGTGAAGAAATAAGGATGAAGAGATGGAAATGATGAAGAAAATGAGAAGTAGAGGTCTGGTATTTAGGGAGGCTGAAAATTGAAAAAGAAAAGTGGAAAAACATTTGTGTTGAGTCATAAAAGGTAAGAATGACTCATGAGTGTCTATTGGTGGATTTTGTGTTGTATGAATTCTAGTTAAGCTTCTCTAATCCAATGGTTGATCTTGCACTAGCCCTAGGGGTGTTTTGGCTCAATCTTGGCTGCCCAAATTAGTGTTTTAATTGGTATTCAAGTGATCCCAAAGTATAAGTTTCTATTGACTCGATTCTTATGTTACAACATACTGAAATAAATCCGATTTTCCCTAAAATAGCATGACATTGTAATAGTTTTTCATAAAATTTTGTATATTGCAAAACTAAATATTCTAGATTCTAATTTCAACGTTTCAACCCTAATTAAGTGTATTTCTCTAACGCAATGGAATAAATTAATTAATAATGCAAATTAGACACACTATTCTTTGGGATGTTATAGGTTTCATACCATATAGCCAATTTGCAATGCCTTATTCTTGCTGGCCAGTTATCATCACTCCTTACTATCTTCTACCCGAACTATGCATGACCGCTCTTTACATGTTCTTGACATTGATAATTCCTGGTCCACATAATCCAAAAGGAAACATAGATGTGTATTTGCAACCTTTGATGGATGAGTTGAAGTTGTTGTGGAATAAAGTTGCTCTTACATATGACATTTAAAAAAAAAAACAAAACTTTATTATGAGAGCTGCATTAATGTAGACAATCAATGACTTTCCTGCATATGCAATGTTGTTCAGTTGGAGCATGAAAGGGAGGTTGGCATGTCCATATTGCATGAGTCAATCGAAGGCTTTTAGCTTGAAATATGGTGGCAAATGTTCTTGGTTTGACTCACATCATCAATTCTTACCTTTGGATTATCCATATCAAAGGAATAAGGATGCATTTTAAAAAATTGACTTGAGAGATCTCAACCTCTAGTTAAATTGTCTGGGAAGGATACATGTGAGGAAGTTTCTAATCTTCCAAAGTCACTAAGGTCGGATCTTGTACATGTCCTGGCTTTGATGATTCTCATAATTGGACAAAACAAAGCATATTTTGGGAGTTACTGTATTGGAAAACCAATTTGATAAGGCATAGAAATGTCACAACCCACTCCTGAGTCAGGACTGGCGCTTGAAGGCGATGGACCTCCAGCAAGCCTAAAATGTACATTTCCTGTGACAAACGAACAGAGTTTCCCTTGTTTTCCTTAGCTTCCCCATAATAGCGAAACCTGTATCAGACAACCAACCAACCATAATTCCAAAATTGAGGCTCTCAGAGCACTCTCCAATAGTTTATATATCTATTTACACATATGTACATATCCATTACACTACTTACAAAGTAACATAATTCCAAATAAAAGACATATATATTAAAATTTCATTCAAAAAGGAATATCAAGCCGCAGTATCCTGTCTGTGGATTGTGGAGCAACTCTAGGCGGCATTTATAACCAAAATATTAAAATGAAAGTCTAGAGAAGACCCTCACAAGTAAAAGGCTATCAACATGTCTGCACTCTATGAGATTGGGAGAACAGAACCAGGTGCCGTGCAAGGATCTAAAATAGGACATGAAAATGGGTGAGTCCAACCAACTCAGTGAAGGATAATAAAACTATGACATATGAGGACAAGGCCAAGTAGCATAACAAACTATGATTTAATAAGGAAAATATTATCATAAATCAAGTTTAAATAAGAAGTTATCATTTGAATGATATATATACATAAATAACCAATAATATATTTTAAACCAAAATTTATATTTCTCAAATGTAAGTACCAAACAGGGAGGCTTCTGATTTTGAGAAATTTTCAGATAATTGTTAGTCCTTTTTTAGGTTCATCAGAGTCGGTGGTGTGCGTTGGCCATACACACATGCACCTACCTAGCAACACCCCTACTAACTGGGTTCTAATCAAGGTGCACCAAGGCTAACGTCACGACTGCTAGCTATCGGTAATCTGAGAATCCTTCCACAAAGTATAGAGGAACTAAAGCAGTAAATGTTAATAAAAGTAAGTAACAAATATTCAATCAAATTTTTGAAGCACAAGGTATTCATCAAAGTTTGAAAGTCCAGAATGTAATTTACTCAATAAATCAATTCAATAGTCTAAACAAGGTAGAGCTTGTCCTTTCATTTATAAAATTCATAGTCTTTTCCAAAAGGCTATCATTAGTAAAATTTCCTCAAAATTGAATCAGAGGTACATGATCAGATAAATATATTAAACCATAAGACAATTATATCCCTAAATAGAGTATTCATAACTAATTAGATATATAAAAGTAAGCTATCAATAAATGTGCTAAAATCAAACTAATATTAATTGCATAAAATAAAATCATATGTCATAGAGGCACTGTCCACTCACAAAATATCAAGGAACATTTGATTTAGACCCTGGGGGCTGCTGAACTGGCAGGTTGGTCTCCTGGGGAATCCGAAATCATATATAAGTGATTATTTACAATTTAAATACAAATTTGGTTCAGAATATAATCTTCATCCTCTTTATTTAACTTTACAACTAAACTTTAAATTCCTTGTTATTTACTAAAACTCCTATTTAATTTATTCCAAAAATCAATCTAAAACACCTTTTTGCTACTTTTGATGCTATAACTAACTAACTAGTCACTTATACAATACTAGTTTTATTTCTTCATGATTTGGTTCCACTTAGAGCAATCTCTCACCTAGCAGTTTCTATCCTTACTCTCACATAATCACTACTATTAATTTAATTAACAACTAGCAAGTCAATCTAATTTACTTTCAAAGTCAAGTAGAATCTAATTTATTAACTCACAAACTCTTTTAATCTTCTCAATTTAAAACCAAAGTTTCCAAATCCTATCCACTCTTTACAACAAACTCACCCAAAAATACCTCTATCCACTATTAAAATTACAAAGTCATAGACCAGTAACTTACCAGGTAGGTCGTGAATTTAGAAGGAGCAAAACCACCCTAGCCACTTAAAATTAGAACAACCAAAAATTGAAAGAGAGAGAAACTGGTGAGGGAGAGACGCAAACAAAAAGGAAAATGCGAAAGAAGAGGTTTTGTGGTGCTGGAGGTGGCGAAGATAAACGGCGTGGCGGTGGTTAGTGGGGTGAGTGAGAGGAATGAAATTGAGAGAGCAAGAGAGAGGAATGGGATTGAGAGTAACAAAGAGAAAGACATAACCGGGGGGAAAGGAAAATGAAAAAAAGAATGAAGAAATGAAGCTAAAGAATCTTCAGGCGGTGGAATCAAATAAAAGGGGGCTTACGGTGTGCCATATGAGTTATGGTGCACCGTGGTCTCCCCTACCTTTTTTTTTCTTTTTTCTTTTACCAATACTTTAGAAGCTTCAACTAACAATTTTAACTCCTCTGTTATTGTATTCTTGAAAGTAAATAAAGGGAATATCCGAAGTATAAACTATGTAAAATTTTTAAAATTTTAGTTACCAATATTTTATTCTAAACAGATATTTTATTTTATTTTATTTTTAAACAGGGTATCACAAGAAGAATATATTTGATAATGTCTTCAATACAATGATGGACATCAAGGATAAAACAAACGACAATGTTAAGGCAAGAGTGGACTTGAAAGAGTATTATCGGTGAAAGGAGCTAGAATTGCATTAATTGCTTAATGGAATGTGTCTCAAGCTGAAAGCAAAGTTCACTTTGTCTATGGACCAGAAAAGAGCAATCTATAAATGGGCTAGTGAACTGAAAATGCCCGATGGATATCCTTCCAATTTGCATTGATGTGTGAATTTGAGGGAAGGGAAGCTCTTTGGGATGAAATCTCATAATTGTCATGTGTTTATGGAGCATTTGCTGCTAGTTGCTTTTGCAACACTTCCAGATCAAGTGTGGAAGCTAATAGCTAAGTCGAGCAAATTTTTCAAGGATTTGTGCTCAACAATATTGCGAGTGGATGATTTGCTATTGATGGAGCAAAATATTGTCATCACCACTTGTAAATTAGAGCGGATATTTCCACTTGGGTTTTTTAACTTAATGGAGCATTTATCCATTCATTTGTCATATGAAGCAAGAGTTGGAAGTCCTATTCAATAGCGATGGATCTATCCATTTGAAAGGTACAAAAATTGTGATATCCAGTTTTTAAAATTGCCTAAATGTTAATACTTCTATTTCTTCAATAATTAATTACTTATATCATCATGCTATAAGTACCTAAATAGATTGAAATGAATGGTGAAAAACAAATTACGTGTTGAAGGGTCCATATGTGAGGCATATTTATGTCAAGATACCTCACATTTTTGCTCATATTATTTTGAGTCTCACATGCAAACAATCAGAAATAAGGTCAGCCATAATGATGACGAGGTGTTACATGAAACAATTCAACCAAATTTATCAATATTCAAATTTAGAGGTAAAGAAGCTGGACCTTGGAAGAGTTAGTACTTGAATGATAGGGAATTCACTGTAGCACACTTACATGTTCTGATTAATTACAAAGAGATTCAACCATATATTGGGTATGTGATCAAGGAAATTGCCATGTTATGTTTCGTCTTCTCCGTAGCATTTTTATAAGGATTTAATTGGTATGCACTATTAGTATAAAAATTTTTTACGTAGACATCCAATTATGTATTGCCATATTAGCAAAAGTGTTTGACATAACCACCCATTACCTAAAAAGTCTTACAAACACTAGTATATGATTGGATGGTAGTGTAAAATTCTTTTACATTGTTAGTGCATATCAATTAAACTGTCACGACCCAATCCAGGCCGTGACCGGCGCTTAGAGAGCACGCTCCCTAGCAAGCCTTACACATCAAGATTTCACGAAAATTTGGGCAGAGTTTCCTCTATATTTAGGATATTTCCCAAATATGAGTACTTATCCTACAATTCAACAATCACACACTTCCATAGATCCAGCATTCTCGTAATGCACCCTCAAAGAACAAAGACAATTTATAAATAAACATATTCATCCAATTATAATCCATTCATCAGAGTTAATATACAATAATTAATCCACTAAGTTTAAACAATCTCCGAACATAATTTAACATACTAGCAAGGGTCGGACCCTGCCTGTAGTACTATGGAGCTACAACTAAGATTACAACAAATGAAACAAAATACAATTATAGGCCCTTACTATATAGGGCTCACCCCAAGAGGAATCTAATGATGCTGAGCAGAGGGATCGGCTCCCAAGTCTAAACCTGTATCTGAAAAGAATATAACAACCACAGGGTGAGTTTGGGAAAACTCAGTGAAAGATAGGACACTTTCGAGCCTCATGAGTCAATGTAAATATATATAAGTTAAAAACAATTTCATTCAAATGAGGAAAACAGCGGAAATATCTAACAGAATAAATAGGCAGGATTCACAGTTAGGTGGTCGTTCCTTCGTGTGAATCCCGAAATCAGGCACGCACCCCCCTTATAGAGACGCCGTGAAGTACAGGCATGCACCACACTATATATATGGTCGTGAAATATCCGTCACGTACCACCCCCTTGGGTGGCCATGTAATATCATAGTCCAAGGTGCACCAAGGCTAACGTCTACTGTCGTTAGCAAACAGATCTTGCCACAGACTTTCCTATTCTTTTATATTCATAAATCTCATTTCATATTTGAATTTCATTCGTCATTGACTCATGAGTAGCGTTTCTCAAAGTAAATTAACAATTATAAACTTACAACAAGATAAACTCAAAAGCCTGCTATCTACTCACAGATCACCGGGCACGGAAAAGTCTTAAATCTCCGGATCCACAAAGTTGGAGAGAAGTTCGTTGGAAATATCTAACATTACAACATAACACTAGGATCAATTTTGGATCATTAACACTCCCCATACCATAAATTCTCTAGTCTTAAAATCCTAGGGTTCCAAGAATTCAACTAAAAATAAAAGGGATTGGAATTGCTTGGAAGAAGGAAAGAACAATGCATAAAACTTACCTCTAGAATTGGAATGAGAGAAGAAGAATAAGGTGAGCTCCCACTTTAAATCCTCTCAAGCAAGAATGAAGAAAGAGAAGAAATTTATATAGATGGTTGATTGTGTTTAATGGAATGAGTATGGTGTTGTTGTTGTTGATTTAGTTGGGAAGATGATGGAATGAAGTTGATAGATGTAAGGGATGGTGGGAGGATGAATTCTAGAGAGAAGGGAGAGAGTTTGGGGTTAGAGAGAGAAGAAAAACTGAAAAATGAGGGTGTGGGATGTGTCTCCATATATATATTGGCCTGTGGTAATCGATTACCACGGGCTGGTAATCGATTACCATGAACAAATGGCTGGTAATCGATTACCACGAACCCAGAACTGGTAATCAATTACCATATTTGGTAATCGATTATGACGTGAAAATTTTTAACCTAAGGACATACAGAGAGCCCCATAATCGATTACCAGCTTCATGGTAATCGATTATAACATCCCAAAATATGGTTCCTTGATTCCAAAAGATATCCAACACCCAAGATCATCATAAACGAATTAAACGCATCGATCAAACACGATTAACACAGAAAAATTTGAAAATACAGCAAGGGTGTTACATAAACTCATCTTTTTCCTACATTTTAGATATTTTATACAATATATGGAGGCAGCTATCCCAAACATCAATCATTCCGATATTTATAGTAAAATAACATCTGAATTTCCTATTTGGTTTTGAAACTATGTAACTTTTCTGAAAATCATTTTTCTTTTGAAAGTGTTTCTATGCACACACTTAGTTATTGCAAACATTAATATGACTCAATTGTTGTCATTGCTAGGTTCATGATAAAAATAATTTGGTTCATGATAAAAATAATTTGGTGGCAAACCAAAATTTGCATCATTTAGCATAGGGTCCCAAGATGAAGGTTAATAGTTGGCCTATTTATTTCGTTAATGGTTATAAGTTCCATACAGAAAAATAAAGCATAGGCAGAAAAACTATAAACTGTCTAGTCTATTTTAAGGGTGATGATCATTGAAATGAGAAGAATTATTATTATGGGATTATCAAAGAAATAGTGCAATTAAAATACCCTAGAGAACCATCAAAAGAAATAGTATTATTCAATTATGAATTGTTTGATGTTGTTCTTAATCATAGTGTGAAGATTCACAAACAATATGGTATTGTGGAGATTCACCACACAAGATAGTATTCTAAATATGATCCATTCATATTTGCGGTTAATTTCATTCAAGTACACTTTGATCCATATATAGAAAAAATTAAAGAAAAAAATAAATTAGTGGGTTGTTATCAAAACAAAACCAAGAGCCACGGTTTATGATGAACATACATTAGAGCTTGCATATCAAGACATGTCAAATTTTGTCAAATTTGTGGCAAATGATGACCTTCTTAAACTATTGAGAGATGAAGAAGGTGCATATGATGAAGTAAAGGTTAATATACAAGATGATCAAGATGAGGAAGAAGATGAAGTCATAGAAGAAAATTTAGATGATGAGGAGGAGGAAGAATTTGATTTTGCCATTGATTCTAAAATGATAATGAGGATGCTGAACTGGAGACATTACTTGATGATGATGACGAGGATAATGATGCTGGTGATGATGGTGATTACTGTTTCTATTTACTTGTTATTAAAAGTATATTATTGACTTTACTTCCACTTGTCACATTAACTTTTTATCACTAATGTTGTATTTTTATTTTAGATGTCTGACAGAGATAATGGTAAATGTAAAGGAAAAGGTTCGGGTTCTAAGCAGCCAAACAAACTTCCGTTAGTGCGGCCTTATGCTCAAACTAAGTAGAACAATTCCATATCTCCTATAGCTACCTTATCTTCTCCGGCAGGCACTTCTTCATCAACACCACATCTCACTTCACCAGCATCAGCTGCAGGTGTAAACTAACCTACCCCTGAAAACAATGCTAAGCTTACACCTGCATCAAGCAACTCACATGACTCCTCTAACAATCAAACAAGTAGTAGGAAAAAAGTTTTGCATCTTGATGGAGCTGGGTATATAATAAATTTTTTAATTATTTCATTATATTAGGTTTGATATAACTAATGAATTGTAATTCTTATAGATTTCTACCCTCAAACACCGCAGCTCATGGGATTACTAGCCTTATCAAAAGCCATTATGTTGAACCATGGCTTTCTTGGAAAAAAAAATACCACCTAGAGTTAGAGAGATATTATTTTTTGAATTTATGGTAAGTTTCATCTATTTTGGTATAATGTGTGATTTTATCTATATACTTTATTGTTTTATGTAATGTTTCTATTGATTATGATAGAGGAAGTTTGATGTCAATCCTCCTTATTATGGTTAACCTAAGAAGAATTTTGAAAGTCAAGAAGCTGTGTAATATCTTCCCGAAATACAGTACTATGCTTAAGTCATAGTACTATACTCAGAAGTTGTTACTATTACCTGAGCAGACCTTTTCTCATAGCAACTTCAGCCGTCGTCGAAACTTCTCGAGCTATCTAGGGATAACACGGAAATAGGAGCGAGAATTTTAAATTCTTAGTAGGATTCTCTAAACTATCACACGTAGTGTCATCGTTATTATCTTTAGCTGCTTCAGTTTGTTATGAAGAAGGTGATCATGCCAAATAAATTATCCAATTTTATAGTTTGAAAATATATTGTTCGAAGCAGAGTTCCTTTTATTCATATACTTAAGATATAAGAGTTATTATAAAATAAATATACAACTCATAACTTAAATAATAGTTGCAGTATATTCAAATATAATAATTCCAATATAATGAAGAAATAGAACAAATCATGCATATGCAAATACGTTCACTTGAGTTCATGCAAAATGCATTTGTGCTTCTTTAACTTTCTTTGACTTCCTTTCCTTGGCACACCTAGGCGTTACGTATTGCCATCCGTAGGGTGCTTGTATATGTTTTAATCTTTAGTCTTTACTGCCCTTGGGTAGTCTGATCTAGGAGTGAGCTTAACTCGTGACCGTTGTTATACAGTACTAACCCGCAAGGGGACCCACATGCCTCTAGATCTGAGGGACTCAGTTGGCCAATTGCCTCCAATATAGAAGGATCCAAAAGTTTTAGCTGCATTTACAGGGAGGGACCTAATGTACAACTGCCTCCGAGTGAAGGGACCCACATCTTTATCTTTTAGCTGTCTTGACCTGGAGGGACCCAAATAACTGCCTCCAAACGAAGGGATCTCAATATTACATAATCATGTCATCATACAATATTCATATTCATATCATAAATCTTCATAATATAAGCTATTATAATTTCTTATGCCTCTGCCGAAAATTCGGCAGCATAACGGATAAGATCTGTTTCCTCATAAATAGTACCAGTTTTCATAGATAGTCATTTATAGTAACAGATCAAGTATAATACATTAATCTTTCAAACATCGACATGGAATAGCAACACTTAGACTTTATTTGAACTCATATATGCATTAGGGTGTCAAATCCTTTAATCTTGGAAATCCTGCTCATATTTTCCAACTTTGATTGATATTATAAATTCAGCCATAAATTATATTTAGCTCATTTAGACCTGAATTTTGGATATGTTAAATTGTTATATGTCTAGTTTCTAATTTTTTTAGTCCCATCAAGTTTTGATATATATAACTCAAGTTATTAATATTTAACCTAAGTCTGTCCTATTACTAGGCAGATTTGGACACTTAGATCCAAAAATCTACCAAAAATAGAAATCCTAATGGATTTGTGTAAAGCTTATATCATTTTAAACCTGACTAACCCATATTTCATTTCCAATAAGTTTCATCTCATTTTACTAAGTATAGCTCAAGTTACAAGCTACTAAAATTGGGTGTTTTAGGCTGCCTTGTTCCAACCCGATTTGGACTTAGGGAAATTTCATTGATTTACTGGAGCTATTGGAATAGAATCTGACTCTGAAATTTTTATGAGACTTTTATCTATGTCTTAGCTTTCAAATAAAATTCATTTCACTCGATTTGAAGGAGTATAGGGCAAGATATACCCCTCAAAATTCAGTTTGCTCATAATCAAGTTCAAAATCCTAAGGTAAATTTCAAATTTTCAAATCTCTCTCAATACTAATCTAATAGCCTTATAATTTATATGGTTGAAAAGCCCTAGATGTCTAGTTTCAATGAAATTAGTTTCATTAAGTTTAAATAGCTGTAGGTGGATCCGTACACTCCTTCGTATGGACTACCATAGGGTTTCTTGGTTAACCTTACTCTAGTTGCTTCCATTCTTGATCCTTTCACTAATTAACCAATCAAAACTCAATAAAAACCCAATAATCCAACCATGTACAATCACATAAACCTAATATAATATCAAGTACATGAATATAAATAAGTTACCAACAGCCACCAACTCACAAGAAATTAGTTAAAGAAGCTGAATCCTACCTCTAGTAAGTAAGTTTCTTGATTAAGATTGATGTTTGTGGATAAGGAAGTGGATGAGGGCTTGAGAGGAAGTGAAATGAAGGAGGAGAAGAATAAGAACATGGAGGAGGAGAGGCAAGAAAGAGAGATCCGAAAATTAAAGGACCAAGGGGGATTTATTGAAGTTAAAATTGAAGGTGGTAGTTGGCTAGGAGGCATAGGATTGGTTGGACCATTGAGTGGCTATGCTTCAAACAACCCTCCCCTCCTTGTGTGGCTAGTTTGGATGCCACTTAGGGGAATAAGGTGGCCAAGCTTTTGGCCGCAAATCTTAGGGTTTCCAATGCGTAATTCTATTGATTCAGTTCTAGTAATTTAAAATACCGAATCTTTACTGATTTCCTTCAAACCGGCAAAACATTACTAAATAGTTTTGTAAGAGTTTCTATATGTCTATTTTAATTCTTCTTAAGTCTAATCTCTTTAATTATCACTTAATGAACTCCTAATTAACTTTTAATTAACTTCTAATTAACCTTACTTATGCATTAAAATCCAATAAATCAATTAATAACGCAAATCGGTAAAATATTGCTAGTAATAGTCTAAAATTTTCTGCATAACTATTTCAAATTCTTCATTCATTAATCTCTTTATAATTCATTCCTAATTACCTTCACACATTTTACAAAATTGAATAAATCAATTTGCAGTGCAATTTAAACTTTCAAAAAAAAAAAAATTTCAGACATTACAATCTGCATTACTAAAGAATATGCTTCAAAGAGCTTGTTCCTCCATGAATAGACCAAATTTTCTTGGAGACAATGTATGGGATGCACTTTGTGCACAGTGGAAGGATGAAGGCTTCAAAAAGAAGAGTAGAAAAGCAAAATTGAATCACTCTTCTAACTCATCAGGATTCGGTGATTCACTTCATATTGGTGGCTCTATTACTGTTTCACAACATAGAGCCAATTTGGTCAAGTTCTCAAACTCTTGACATTATTTACAAGCTATTTCTACCAATATATTACTTTTCAGACTATTTTTATATCATTCTTAACTTACATTATTGTTGTTATATTCACAGATAAGATTGTATGGTAGAGCTCCTACTCTATCAGAGTTATTTCACCATACACACAGACATAAGGATAAAACATAGATAGATAGGAGAACAGAGCATGTAGATGTAAGTAGTAGTGTCTTATTTTACATACTTAGTGCATATCTAGTTTGTATGTTAGAATATAGTTATAGCTTTGAATTATGTTAAATTATAGTTTTAGAATATAGTTATAGTTTTGAATTATATTGACTTATAGTGTAACTTCTACTTATATGTTATAAGTACCCCTAAATTGAAACTATTGTATTAATTGACATAATATTCTAATTGGCAGACTGATTTTACATGTGCCATGGTTGAGGCAACCCAGAAAGCCTTTCAAAATGGAATTCCTCCACCTATTGAGTTAGATGTGTGGCGTGAAACTGTTATAGTAAAAAATGAAAGGATTTATGGCTTTGGTTTAGAGTCTACTATAATTAATGGAAGGTCATATTATTGTGGTTCTAGTTTGTAGTCTAATGCATGGGTTCAAAGAACAAAGCATGAGCACTATTGAAGAAAATGATAGAAGAGAATAGTGCGGGAAAGCAGCTTCAAGCCACCAATCAACTTGTGCAACAGATGATACAGTGGATGAATTTCCAGCCTACTAATTTGCAACCCACCATTATTGACCAAGCTGAGGATGACGGATCAAGTGAAGAGGGAGAAGGGTTTGAATGAACTCTTGACATCCATTTCTTGTTGATTGTAGTTTGGATCATATGCTACTTAGTATCTTTGTTTGTATGTTATAAACACTAGCTATTGGATTTTTATGCATTGGGATGTTGTAGTATTAGGTACTGATACTTAATTATATGTAATATTAACTTCTTAGTTTATGGATTGCTTGATATACTTTTCTAAATTGTTGTTGAATCCAGGTGTATAAAATATGGAATTCATAAGATTTTGCTTTTTCTTTTTTATTTCTACTTAAAATTGGCGATCGATTTTGCGACTGAATATACTAGTAAGGAGGCAAACTGGATTCACAATTTGTGACCGATTTTTCAGTTGCAAATTTGCCATTGCAAAATCAATCTCAAAATTCTACATTTACAACTGATTTTTTGATCGCAAATTTTGATATTTGTGACCGACTTTTCGATTGTAAATGTTTAAATTTGTAATTGTTTATTTGATCTCAACTTTGTAATAAGTCAATAACCGACCAAACCAATCACTGCATAAGAGTCCCCAAAATATAATACATACACATGTTTGACACCTGTTTGACACTTGTATACGATACCAATATGAAGATAAAATACATACACATGTTTGACACATGTATACGATACCAAATGATGTATCCGCACTTTGTAAAAAAATACAAAATGTGTCAATTGCGTAATGGGTTCCAATTCAAATATCGGGAATAAGATTCTATAAAGTGACGATGGTTGTAAAATGAAAAAGGAAAGAAATATTTACCCTTAGATCAATAATTTTCATTGTGCGTGGATTCCACTAAAATGATCCAAGGGTGAATGGTTTTTCATTTGCTCACTTTACTAGTATCCTCATTTTAGAGGATTCAAATCCCTACCAAATAATAAGAAAGAGCCATTTATCAAAATAATAATAATAATAAGAAAGAGCTGTACGGATTCGAATTTTCTATCTTCACTTCCTATTCCCTTCCTGTGCTCCCAATTATAATTTGAGACACGGACATTAATTCTTATATATACAGAATACAACTAACTACTTTGATTTGTTCAAATTTTTGTTTAACTGTCAACTTCGAGGGGAACGAGAAGAGAATAGAAATTGGGATTAGAAGATTTCAATCCTAGCAATTGGGTCAAAACCCGAAGGCTCCAATTGACACACATTAGAACCTATTGAACAAGTTGCTCAACACAACAAAAGACTACATGGCAAGTGGATGGGGCCCTTGAACCAAACCATCCCACGCTGATAATACAATCATAATTAAGACCAACATTATCTTAACCACTTTTTCCCCCACCACCTTTGGTATATACTCTAATAAATGACTTAGTCAAATTGCCTTTGCAAGGAAATAGAAACTCAAAGTTCATGAACTTTAGTATTATTCAATTGATGATATGATGGAACTGCAACATTCATGTTTCATGCTTAGCGAAAGGGTAATTGGAGACGTGGGATCTCGAGACTTCCACACCAGAAAAAAGAGAGATCAAGTACTTTTCATGTCATTTTCTTTTAAGCTGAATGGAACTAAACTGAATTATGTACTTCTTTCCTTTATTTTTTTTGAAATACAGATGGATGATGGAGATCTAAGACTCTAGGGGTTCCCCACTTTGAGTAGGTTCCAATAATTGGTCCACTTCCCAACTTTGTCTCGGTGCGACCTTGCCATGGACCGGAACATATTCCTGCAAGTAATTTAAAAAAAAAAACAAAAAGAAAAAATATATAAAAAAGCAAATAAATGAACAAGACAAATCATTCCTTGCTTTTTTACCTGCGACATTGTTTTCTCATTCTCTCTAATAATACAGCAAGCATAAATGTTTTACTCTGGACATTATGAGAATTAGCATGTTTTGTCTTTTATCATATATATACCTCCATTTTCTTCATGAGTTCTGCTGCTGTGTCTGCTATGACCACTATATTCCTTGCAGAATTTTCTATAAAACCCTCTTCCACTCCCTTATCAAATAAGGTCAGCAAGCTGTTGAAATAACCGTCTACATTCAACATTCCAACCTGGAGATTAATCAAAGTTGGAATGAAAATTAATAAACAAAGGGGGAAGAAGAGCCGTGCGATTATTTCAACTATGTATGTTTCTCTTATTGAAAAAGAAGCCATTCTAAATGCTTCATGCTTGTAATCATTTAGTTTTATGACACATTAATTAATCTAAAAAGCAGTGAACGCGGATAATCGTACTGGTTTGTCATGTATTCCTAGTTGGGACCAGGCTATCACCTCCAGCAACTCTTCCATGGTTCCATAGCCTCCTACACAGATTGCAACTTTAATGAAATTTCTATGTATGTGAAGCTGCTATAATATGAACGTTCAAATTGGGAAATAAAACATTAATTGAAATTTTATGGCTTCTATATACCAGGAAGTGCTATGAATGCATCAGCATGTTTAGACATTATGAACTTCCTTTCATGCATATCTGCAACAGTTTTCACTTCTCCAAAGGTTTCGCCAGATATCTAAATGTGTGCTTTGATCAGAGTCTGCCTTTCATGAGTAATAATTGGGATTGAAAAAATGCATATGATCATAGTAATTAAATATGAAAAAAGTGGTACCTCACGAGGCAACAGAGCTTTAGGAATCACTCTAATTAACAAGAGAAAGATAAACAATCAAATTTATACAATTCATAAAGGGAACTCATATAATCTAATTTAATACTATTAAGAAAATTAAAAATTATACCCAAGAACATGGCAACCTCCATTTAGCACAGTCTGAGAGATCAAACCCATTAGTCCTAAGCTTCCACCTCCATAAACCAAATCAATCCTTCTTTCAACCTTTCAAAACAAATCAAAACCACACACATGCGATTATCCAAAACTTGTATAAAGTAGAAGGATTTTACAAAGGGATAACAACCCAATATTCTTTGATGAATTGGTAAAAATAAGTAGAGTACGTACGAATTACCAGCAATTTACCAAGCTCAAGAGCTGCATCACTGAATGCAGACTTGTATCCGGCTCTACTACCACAGAAAACACATATCCTTTTGAACCTTCCTTGATGCTCATTCCCTACAGACATCTTCCCTGCTCCTTCCATCCAGAAAGAGAAATGTCAGTGAAATGGAAATCCAGAAAGAGAGGGAGAGAAGAGATTGGATTGGATACAATTGTGTTAATTGTGCTTGAGTGACCAAAGGAGACACACCCTTTGTTTCAAAAACTCCACAACTTTATCCCAAAAGACACCCTTCTGTCTGCTTGAAAAGAACTTGGCGCTGGAATGACCCATTCCCATCTTTTATATTTTATTCTTCTTAGCTCATTCATCCGCACTCTTTCTCTCATGCTACTTACAGAACAATTTTCGTACAAACTGTTCACTTCACTGTAACAGTAGTTAAATTTGGGTAATGACATAGAATAGGGTCTCATTTTTTAATAAAAGCATGATGATAAAATAGAAAAATACAGATATTCTTGTGAGACCCACTATTCTTTATCAACGAATTCACCACCGCAAAATTCCTAAGTTGTGTCCTTTCTCGTAATATAATAATATTTCATATTTTTAGTGCGTTGAAAGTGTGAGCATGCGATAATAAAAGAGAGTAGGTCATTTTAAGGGGATGGAACTTCCAACATTATATTCATTTTATACTATGATCTTAAAGATGGAAGTGATTGCATTTGAGATATTTTTGCGTCTTACTAGCTTGAATATATTAATTATATGTTTTAAAAAATAAGTTTAATTCTTATATATTAATAGTATAAAGCAGTTTTATGCTATCATTTAATAAGAATATAAGAATGTATCATGTTTAGATTTTTAAATTCAAATTTACACAACTGTCCAAAATGATATTACAGTTTCTTTTATTCCTATTGGATGATAGTATAAAATTGATTTATACAGTCACTACATAAAAATTAAACTCTTAAAAAAATATTTTTATTATTTTTTGCGAGCAAGTAATCTAAAATTTAATTTGTTTAAAATTAATAAAAGAAAAAAATGTGCAAATCTCACACGATCACGTAAACTATGCTGACCACAACAATTGTGCACATCTTGCTTGCACTGAAATTATAGTGTGAATAACGTAACTTTATGTGTAAAGTTACATTTTCAATCTGTCATGAATTTTGGCCAGCATCGCATACTGCCGATCCGGAGCAATGATTTTCTGTCTCCACACCAACGTTAATGTCTCTGTCTTTGTCGTTCTCTAAAACGTCAAATGGGCCTCACAAGTGCGAGCTATAAACGACACAGGTATTGATTCCTTACTATACTGTTGATGCTAAAGATGCTAAAGAAAAGTTTTGGCCGAATTACTGCCTTAAGCTTGTGTTTGGCTTCTGCCGATTTTTTTTCCGAGTAAATTATACCGATGAACTTTACTGAGTAAATTCCACTCCTCTCTTTCGAAGATTGTTAGTTAGGAGTTAGGACTGAACTTTAAATAGAGTAATGTTATTTGAACGTATAAAATATATGTTTCTGAGATATATTATATATCCAATGGTTGAAATTTCATTTGAGATCCACCTACTTTATTGAAACTTGAAATTTCAGCCATTGAATATGTAATACGTGCTAGATGTGTTTATTTTATACGTTCAAATAACATTATTCATGCAAATAATATATATGGATTCAATTCTAATACAATATCACTATTTTTTTTCATACTATCATTCATATTATTAAAAGTAATTAATTTCATAATAATTATTATTTTTATTTTTAAAAATATTATACGGTTGATTAATAATATAATATACCTTACACTGATTTTTTTTTACAATCAAACTTATAATATATAAAGGAATGGATTCAGGAGTTTTCTTTTCTTTTTTTTTTTTTTGTTATTCATTATTTTTATATGAAGGTATGGATACACCTTACTAATTAGTGGCCAATATTTAATTAAATATCATACTTATTTAAAATATGAAGTATAACAAATTATTTTGTATTTATATTACAATTATATTTCTAATATTAACTACTAATTACTGTACCAAATAATTAATATATTTCTATTAAACTATAATTATTTTGTACAAATAAACAATCATAATTTATTGACTATAAGCTACATTGAAAATTTTCACCTTTTTCGTAACACAAATATAATATGCATAAAAAAAATTAGTGTTTTGATAATATATTATAGGCAATGATATCGTAAAATAGGCGTGCCAGTCTCATCCCAATCTTGGACTTACCAACTTGCCATCCGGTGCAAGAAAGTTGTTAAAAACGCACCCCATATAGGTTTAATTTTTTTTTATGATAATTGAAAGGCACTCAAAACTCTCAAAGGAGAGGAGCAAAATTTAGTACACATCAGAGCTACACAAAAATTACATATAAAACTCTCAAAAGACATAGAAAAATGTGAAGAAAGGGACCTTAAATTATCACCCAAATTATTGGGTTTTTCAGCCTTGTTCTGCTACCTATCTAAAAAAAAATGGACCTTAAACCAACATATGAAGCACACACACAAACCAAGAAAACTTAAAAGGGACAAGCAAAATTACACTAAAACTATTCTGTAAGCCACATAGATCATGCAAAACTCTGGGCAGTGCTAAGAGCATGATAACACTTTGAGATTCCTTTGCTAATGAACTTGCCCCCACTCTGGAAGAACATGAGCAAATCCACATTGAAAGAACATGAACCTACTACACTGTTCATGACCTCGCCATAGCTCACTGTCTGTTCTACAAAAAACTCAATGTTCGGACAAGTGGAGTCAACACATCCAACAAACAAGACCCAACCTTCTGAAAATGACACCCCAAATGCAAAACCATGACATCATGATACCACGAAGAGCCATCACGAATATAGACAAGAACAACATTGGACTTAGAGAGAGTCAATTCTACTTCTTTGAGAGTGGGGGAGAGAATGATTACATAACCACCCCATCCACCACAAGATTAGACCACCACCAAAAGCCTCTTCTTTTAACCGTGACCCAATAGTCATAACCCCAACCGTGACCCGAAGCCGCACACCACTAGAGTCACCGCTCATCTTCCTCACCAAATAAGTCATTGCTGTTCTTTATTGACGAATAGAAAGGCAGCATATTGCAGAGCCTGAAATGACACCAGGGAGGAGCACTCAAATGACTTGTGATCGCACAACCAATGATCCAGGCAGTGGCGAACCACGGTGGTAAACATGGCCTCCTTGTCAAGCTCGCAAAGAAAGGAACTTAAAGGGCCAAACCAACAAAACACAGGGAAGAAAGAACTAACGGGAAGACTATGAGACATCTATTGAAAACAAATAGGAAAAGGCAAGGGAATATGGGGGCTCACTGCAAGCCTATAGGCGCCCTTTCTTGGTGTTCTAGGGTTTTGTCAAAGACAAAGAGAAAGAAAGAAAGTTACATAAACTAAGGCTAAAGTTGCCCATCTGATATAGGGTTGCCTTATGTTTGGATGAATCATTTCAAAAGTTTATAGAATTAAAAATACAAGGGTGAATTGTGATTCAAATTCGTTAATTGATAAAAATTCTAGTTTGGGTAATGGTTTGTAAAATTGCACAATGCTTAGTCAAAAATAGATCGAATTTTTCCTCAACTTAAATTTTGTTTATGAAATATTAAAATTTTAAATTGCACAATGTCCCTTCTTGGATTGATTACAATAACTTTTTCCTTCTAAAATTTTATTTTCCCAAACCAAACCAACAAAAGCATTAGAACAGATATGGGATTGAATTTCATGATTTTTCTTCAAAGTTCTCATCTTCAGCAACTCAACCCATGCTTAATTAAGGAAATCAATTTGCGGTAGGATCTTGTCAACTAAGTCATCAGCACTAATATTTGGCTAGAAAGGGCTTCAACAATTTCATTCTAGGTTGCCAAGGCTTTGGTTGGACAGGGGAAAGGAGGAGTTAGGGTTAGGAAGAGAAGAGATTCAAAGGGAAGGATTTTGGAAATTCTAGCAATGGAGAAAGCATTTAAATTCTTTATTTTGAGCGAAAAATTACTCCATTAAAATATCTTAGAGTTTTTCAAATAACTTTGGTATATACCCAAACAAAACATTTTATTTAAGAAATTCTAAATTCTCAAAAAAAAAAAAAAAAAAACAATTCCTTGCTCAAATTTCTTCATCTAAACACACTGTAGGCACGTTGACCCAAAAAAAAACCAAACACACACATACAGTGAAGACAGGCACGGTTATGGGTTTGAGGTCAATTAGTCCTGCCCCAGCTCCACATTCCTAATATAAAATAAGTAGTAAAATTAATGTTTATTCATACTAAGCAGTATTAGTTCAAAAAAATGTAATCAGTCTAGCTTTAGCACGTTTAAATTAGAGCATGCTTATCTCAAATGAAGTGTACAAAATGAAATTTATCCATAAATAATATGTTTAGCAAAACCATAGTTGAGTTATATTTAACTATGGTTTTGGGTCTTAAAGCATGATTTGAGAATAAATTAAAAGAAATTACCTTTCCCTTAAGTCATATCATTATTAGCAAATTATAATTTATGCTATTTAACAATTGTTTTCAACATTGCATTGAAATGATAGATTTGATTTTAAAATGAATTTAATTTTAATACATTGTAAATATATATATTTTTTATTATCATTCAATTATATATTATCACATAATAAAATTATTGAGTAATAGTGTACAACATTTTATACTTGCATTATATCAAAATTAATCTTTTTTAAAATTGCAATTGATTATTAAAATATTACTGAAGGTATTGCAAGATTGCCGGGTAGGGCTGAACAGAACAGAAATTTACTCTTAATAGCATTATTGCTAAGCCTAATTATAAAATAAGAAATCATCCAACTTTGTTTTGGAATAATATAATAGCACTTGAGCCCATAGCTTAGTAATTATATCGTACATGTCTAATTGAATCTGAGATATCTCATATTCGACTGTCGTTCCCTCTTTCCCTGCCTTTGTTAAAAAAAAAAAAAAAGAATAATATAACAGCAGATATAGTTGAGCACATAGGTTAATGATTGTCTCCTATATATCTTATTAAGTCAGAATGTCCGATGATTGGCTCTCATTCCTCCTTCCACTGCATTTGTTGTAAGAAAAGAAAAGAATAATATAACAGCAGATGCATTAGCTTCTAATATAATCCTCCAACTTTATTGGTAACGTTAGTCTTCACTCTTTAGCTGCCAACTGCATTAGTTTGTAATAAAACTAATATAATTGATATTTGTTTTTTTCATAAATTATGTTTGGATTTTATTTATTTATTTATTGGGTACATGTTAGGATTTTATTCATCAACTAACGCGTCTCGCGTTGTTTTTCTAAAAGTCAAACTTAAAGGTTTATAATTTAATTAAAAATTAGTATTAAAACATTTAAAATTCTTTTATCAGTGTCTTTTCTATATGGAAAATCTTGTTAGGATATAATTATGGGTTGAAAAAAGATTACTAGCTAGGTCATACTAATACTATTAGTAGTTTTGTGTACTGTTTTGCCAGTATATTTTATTGTGAAATTGACATCAATTTTGTAGTTTTCTAATATGAAAATGATTGGTAAATAAGCAGCAAATTAGTACGTACAATGACGAAGAATAAAACAATGTAGAGGTAATAACGAAAACATGGTAAAAAATTATATGTGGTATTTTCTTTTTTTAATTTTTGGTCAATTTGAAGATCGTATGAAAATTAATGGCCAGTTTAGTTTTAAAATATATATTTTTAATTTTTTTATTTTCAGTATTAATTATAAAAATACCATTTTATTTTCATTTTACACTACTATATATTTAGTTAAGTAAATAACCATTTTGATCTTAACATTTTAAAATTGATATCAATTAAGTCTTACTATTAAATAATTCTAACATCATTAATGTTGATCCTGACTAAGAAAGTAAATTACTTAGACCAGTTTCACATTTTCAAAAGTCAATTTTTTTTAAAAAAATTAGAAAATAAATTAAAAAGCAATCTCTAATTTTCCCGTATCCCATCTAGCCCTAACCCTACCTTGACCCAATAGTTTAGCTACGACCTAACCCAATAGCAATGTAACGACGACGGCAACCTACCCCACCGAAAACAGTGATGGCGACCCACACTAGCGACAATAGCGATGCTACCCCAGCCACCCAACTCCGATGACATAGCCATCATTGGTAGGGGTCAAAGAAGACACCCCCCATTGCAGCTGCCCAACAACACGCATCATCATCTTCGCTCTTCACCACCACCACGACACAACCACCATAGCAACCGCATGCTACCGCCATCACCTAACTTCAACCACCACCGCAACGAAAAAGCCTTATACTTGGAGTAGCTTTGCAAATTGTAGGTGAATATTTGCTATTTTACAAGATGTTTGCCATGCTATATGCAAGATAGAAGCAAGGGTGAATGCCATGTTAGGTATACAGTTTTGATGATGAATATTGGTAGAATAATTGTTAATTCTTTCTTTCCATTAAGAGAAGATATCATGTTCAAATTGTTTCCTTTTTTTATCTTATTGAAATTACTCCACTCTTAATATCTAAAATCTTTATAAAATATGATTGATTTCTGGAGGTAATCTAGTCTATTTTTTACTCAAAAATCCAAGTTTAAGGAAGAAATTTATGGAACCAACGATCATATAGCAAGAACCAAGCTTGGTTATGAAAGCTGAGAAAAATAGTAACTAAACCAGCAACTACGAGTCAGGAACCGGGGACTACATATCAGAAATAGCAATTATGCGAAAATTGATTGGGCAAATCCTTTGGACCAAACTCATGCCAAAATATTCTCTAATGACTACTAGACATTACTGGCTTATCATCTATATAAAGCCTTGAAGAATGAAGAGGAGAGCATGAACCTCCACCAAGAAAATTGAGAGATTGCCTTACTCTATCTTGTTTATCATAGCTCAAAGGCTTTGTACCTAAATTTGCTTATCCTCTTTTGAGAGAGTTTGAAATCCATTGTAGCTCAACTATAAGAGCATCCCTACCTTGTGAGGTTACCCTACTTTGATCGAGATAAGAGCAGGTTTGGTATTATCCTTATGAGAAAGAAACCACTAGTATATTCTAAATAGAGGGAGGCTTTATAGTGTCCTTGTGAGAAACAAACTACCATATATTCTACTAGAGAATTAAGTAGAGGAAAGTTTATCAAAATCCTTGTAAGCAAAAATTTGAGAGTCAAGAAAAATCCTAAGCAATAAGGGATTGGATGTAGGCCACACATTATGGCTAAACTAGAATAAAAATAGCTTATGTTATTTTCTCTTCTCTTATCTCTTTTATTTTCTGCACTATTGTGTTTAATTGGTCAAAGCTTCAATTCTAAATTTTTTTCTATTTAATTCTATTTTAATTTTAAATTTCTATTATTGAACTAATTCACCCCTTCTTGGTTCCTTTATTTGGTATATGAGCCTCATTCTCTTTAAGACTTAACTACTTGAGAAAATAATTTTTGTAGGTTCAATGGCAGGAAACTTGATGAACTCAATTATTATTGAAGGACAATTTATCGTAAAGCCATCATATTTTGATGAAAGCAACTACACCTATTGGAAAGAGCAGATGAAGATATCCATTCAATCCATAGGCTACAAGGTTTGGCTTGTGATCAAGAATGGACCAAGCATTCCAAAGAAAGTAGTTGATAGCAAAGAGGTACTAGAAGAGGAATTCAATGATCAAGATTTGAAGAAAATGGAACAAAATGCAAAGGCAAAAGACATCTTTTTATTGTGCTATGAACCCTGATAACTTTCAAAAATCTCAAGGTGCCAAAGCGCCAAACAAATGTGAGACAAATTATAAGTTACCTATGGAGGTACTAGCCAAGTAAAAGAGGCAAAAATTGATATGTTAGTACATGAGTACGAATTATTCACAATGAAAGAGGAGGAAAATCACTACAAGAAATAAGGTAAGCGGTGGCAGTTTTTAAGTCCTGCCGCTAAATGCGAACGGCAGCGGTTCGTTGGAACAACTGCTGCGAATCACCCAATTCTTATAAACCGCCGCAAAAAGTAAACTTTATAAAATGGGAAAAAAATGTAACGGTGGTTTGTGAACCACCTCGAAAAAACAAATTTCAAAAACCAAAAAATATAGCGGCGGTTGTTGAACCACCACCCAAAACCAAATTCTAAAAATGAGGAAAAATATAGCAGTGGTTCCAAAACTGCAGCGAATAGACATAGTGTAAAATTCGTTAAAAAACATTGCAGCAGTTTTTAAACCGCCACGACAAATCGAATTGGAAAATTTTTTTGCTCCTTTAATAGTTAATTTCCTTTTTCTAATATATATTTTTAATCTCAATTCCTGTATCAATAAATTTGCATCAACTAAAGAATTTAAGGTATTATATGTACATTAATATAAAAATACTAAACATTCATTACTTAATTAAAATTATATAAGTACATCAAAATATTGCATAATATAAAGTGTATCTTGCAAGTCTTACATATTTAGTAGTCCTCCAAAGTCATAAAAAGAAAATTACAATGTATGCAAGTCTTAGTCATCTTGCAATAACATATAATCCCAAGTTTCATATCCCAGTATTGAACTAAGTAGAAGAAGGCCTAAAGTCAAGAATATAACTAAGTGTTAGATGGTCCATCGTTTTCAGGTTCATGGCTAGCAGAAGAAGACAGCCTTGCCCGCACCGGTGATTCCAAGTTTGCAATCTGAATTCAAAACAAAACAAATCTTTTAGAGTAAGACCAAGAAGAACCACAAATAGTAAGTAAAATGTGCCTTTACTCAATCTCATTATCATAAGTTTTCGTGCAAAGTTTAAGAGCCAACACCTCTAAATCTTGTATCATGGAAATTACATAATTACAAAATTTAAATCAAACTTCCAATATATCAATCAGCCCATACAATAGAGATTGAAAACAAAATTTTCTCTATGCATAAAATAATAATAGTTATGCATAAATCACTGCAAGTCTCAAAGGAATTCCCAAAGGTAACGTTGGATACTTATTTCCTAGGTAATTAGAGCCAACCCCAGGCCAAAACAACAAGAAAAAACCTGCATATGCACACAACCAAATCCCTTTCTATTAACACATATTAACACCAAAACACTCAAAAAATAACTTAGTGTCTAGCTTAATTCATTCCTTTTTCTTTTCGATATATATCATAACAACTCAAATTTCTCCGAAAGAGAGTGAGGAATAAGTACAGCAGCACATCACCAAGAACATAACAAACAAACACAATGCTAAAAACAACTAATCAAAGCTCCTCTAACCAAAACATAAGAAACATCCACTGCTACAAGAGCAAACAGACAAAGCTGCTCAAACCCTCCTAGAGAAAATGTAACTACACCATAATTTCCTCCCATCGTGCTTCCATAATGCATGCGATGTTGACCCCTATATCATAGAGATTCATTCCAAGCTTTTATGTTCTTTGGCAACTGAACACAACTATATCAAAGTCTTCATCATTTGAATTGTATCTGCCATTGCAACTACTTTATTCTTAAAAATTATCACATTATTGAACTTCCAAAGACACCACAGTGCTACAAATAAAATTTTCACCTATTGAATCCTCTTAAACCCAAGTTACAAAAATAAATATTATAGTACAAGTCTTATATAGTAAGAATGAATTCTTACAAGAAATTGTACTATATAGATTGGAGATAATAATATAAACATACACATCGAATGATATAGGTTCTAATTAGAAAAGCAAATAACACCAAACATATGAGGGCAACAAGTTAGAATATATTCCATAGTAAGAACCTATTAATATAAAACAAAGCATATTTCATGTTAAATGACAAAGTGAAAGCGATGATAAATTGGTTCTTCATCATTGGTTAGCCATAAGAAATCATTCTCAAGAGAATAATATGGAGTCGCACACAAATCAGTAAACACTTTTGCATTAACAGGAGTCTTTTTAAATTTTGAAATAATCATGGCATCATGGCATCAAAACAAATCCGACAGGGGTGTTGAAAGAAGTTTGAAAGTAACTATTCACAGCTATTTTCACATCAACTTTCAAAAAGGAAAGACTAATCAATTAGCAGTTCATCAAATTCCGAAGGATGACATTGAGGATCTCTTTTTTGATCAGGTTAGTAGCAAACCAATGTAGTACCTTTTAATAGTTTATACATACAACAACAAAAACATACAATGCAGGGGTTTATATTGTATAAAAATGGTAAATCAGAGGAAAATGAACAACATCTAGAACCAAATGTAAGAAATAACTAATAAAATGTATTTAAATAACTTAGTATAAAACTACCATGTAAATATAAAATAGATCAAATACAGCTAGTACTCAGTCAAATATTTAGAATATGAGTAAGTAAAAAAAATCAATATCAATATAAGTTAAAGATGTGAAGTAAAGGCGATATGTGCAATAGAAGTTAGATGAGTGCAAAAATAAAAGCAATGAGTTAAGACTCTCATGCTGAATGCACTAAAGCATGTAAGAATATAAGTACTTAGGTTTTGTTCAACCACTTGACTCAATAATTGAAGTTCAACATAGCAAACCTTTTTTCCATGAGAAATGGTAAAGAGCCAAAACATAACGACCAATAGAATATAAGTGTTGATTAAAAGCCATGTAACATTTTAAACACATGGGTTTCAAAAAAATTTTAAATACATAGTATCTCAAGTGAAAAACCAAGACTATCAACAAGCTACCGAGGCATATCTTAAGCATATTTAACTTTGTATCTATTGGACATGCTTCCAATAGTAGTAGCTAGTGGTTCAAATATCTTTGGATAGTCATAAATATCTTTATAAGGTTGGGAATAAAATTTGCAAATGGCTGTCAAATTATTCTAGTTTGAAACTTTGAACTTATAGTGAGCTTGACATACTTAAATCATGTCAATTTTAAAGATTTAAGTAAACCAATATTAAGCTATTAGTAACTAGTCAAAGATGCATCATATCAACCCCAAGAACATCCTTATAAGACCTAAAAATAGAATTACACAACTGTTGTCCCATGAACTAGAATTTCATTTCATTAATTCACTAGTAAGATTGTTTCTTATAAACGGACCTTACAAAGCATAAACTAGAGGAATAAATTACATGTTTTCTAAGTTTATTTAGTTATGTTCTAACTTGATTTTAACTTAGTTACATGAAGTAAGGAACCTAGTGAGTAAATTATCATTGCCTTGATTAAAAGAGCTGGGGTGAACAAAATATTTATATAACATGATAGCAATGAAGATAATTATATGTATAAGTAATAAAAAAAAAATTTACCCTATTAGCTTCAATAGTAGGAAAGTCATATGGCACCACTCCACCCATATAGTGCTTAAGGAAATAGTTAACTTGGGCTTGTAATATTGAAATTGCTACTTTGTTCTCTTTCAGTTCTGCTTCTATTTGTTGAATCTTAGCAGTTTCAGAGCCATGATTGCTCGAAGATGATGTCCCTCCACAATGACTAGAGGTAGATTTGAAGACTTGAGATGAGAAAACACCAAATCCCATACCTCGAACACGGCCTGGGTGCTCTTTCCCAAATAACTTAACAAAGGCATCATCATGTGTGTCTTGGGAAGAAACCCCTTCACTCTCAAGCATAGCTAATTGCACCTACATAAATCAATTGATCAAAATGTAAGTAATCAATGAAAACTCATGTTAAAATGGTTAACTTTACAATATAAACTCAAAATAAAATGACAATAGTTCTTACACTCTTATCTTTAGCCTCATCATTAACGAAGGATCTATCCTTTTTCTTGTGGCTAATTGGTTGGATACATCTAAGCCCTACTAAAGATTTGCTTATTTACAGTTTCCTATAATTCACCAAGATACACTTAAGTATTTAAGAACAATAAATATCATCTAAAAATAATTATTATATACTAGCTCATGTTGTTTCCTAGCCATTGTCTTGGACTTGAGGGTATGAGGAACTGTTAGCATTTTTTGATTAGCAGCATTTTTGTCACATATCGCCTTTATTAAATTTTTAATAAAAAAAATGTATTTCAGTAGGCAAAATAAATGTTGCCAAGAATTTAAATATAATTGAATTTACCAAAGTTTTCTCCCTCAATCTGTAGTCTATAAAAGAAGCCCAATGGTCCAAGTCAATTCCTTACAGACACAAGCTAATGTTTTGTTCCCTACTGAGATCATAATCATAGATGTGGTTAAATAGCTTGGACCTATTATCTCTCCACTTGTTTCCAAGGTTTTGAAGTATTTACTTCTTATGTTGTCCATCATCAACTTTAAATTTCGCCTCCATAAAAAGGTTAAAAAAAAAAGATCATATGTTAATAATAACAAGCAGCGTAAAAGTGAATTTATCAAATTGATTATGGTGTGAACCTGAATGGTGCTTTTGTAAATAACTTCCTTGTAGCTTTCTGGAACCTTAGTCCTTGTAGCTTTCTAGAACCTTAGTCCATCTCTAGTAGCAAATAGGAAAATTTTAAAATTTCCAACAATTGCTCCCAAAAATGCTCCTAAAAGGCCAGCCCCTTCGCCAACTGGTTAGCTAAATTGATTCCAATGTACAATCACTTTGGTCCTAGTAGAAAGCACCCAAACATCTTTCAACTTTAAATGACCTTCTTTGACAACTTCATTCTCATCTAACATGTAAAAATGAAGCAAATTTTTAGAAGCCAAGAAATGTAAAACATCTACACAATATAAATAAGAATAACTAAACCATATACCTTCCAATTCAACAATCCAATATTTAGTGGATTTTTTCCCATATCCATCTGATGGGGCATTTTGAGTTTCAGCCTCAGTAGATGGAGGGGCCTTAGGCTTTATGGATGGAGGGTCTTCAGCTTGATTAGTGGATGTGTCAGCTTGGCCTATAGTGTGAGTAGGTCTATTAGCATGGGCTGTAGGCTGAGGAGATGGGTCAAATTGGCCTGGTGAGGGGATATTCCAACATGGGCTAAAGGCTTACTATGAGGCTGACCATGTGATACATTTTCTTTTTGGCCCAAAGAGTTAGCTTCAACTAGTATAGATGTACTATTAGTAAGATACCTCTTTCTCTTAGGCATGTCTCCTTTTTATCAAAAGAGATCAAAATCCATATTACAATGTGAAACATATATAACAGGGTAATATTTAAATTAACTAATAACTTAAAAAATAAGAAACAAATTTGGAAGATGGTCATCTATACTATCTACCATATATATATATATATATATATATATATATATATACACACACACATATCAAGCCTTAAATTTTTCAGAAAACCATATCTTCATTATCATCACCGAACTATACTATTTCTTGCCAATTGCATATGTGAAACATCACTGGGGAAAAAATGTTCCAAGTCTTGAGATGGATAGCTCTCATCATAGATAATCTCTTTATCATCTTCACCTATGTCATATAGGTTTCTTGGCTTTATGTAACGTCCCGATTTCCGACTTCTGACCTCATCTTAAAAATTTTCGATTTCCGATTTTATTAAGGCTCTAATGAACTGGCTAGGATTTTTCGACGTTATGCACGTAATACACGATTTCCGACCTTACACAAAATTCGATATTCGAGTTGATCTCAACTAAAAATGGATGCGAGGTTAGACCTCCGAATTGGTCTCCAAGTTCGACCAAAATTGGCACGAGTTCCGGTCTCGAGTTTATTACCAAGAGCTTTTCATTTCTATGATTTTCCCGACTTCCGATATAAAGTTTGGAGTTCCGAGATCTTATAAGTTCTGATCTCCTGGTACACAAGATTAATGTTTTGAATCCTGATCTCCGATGTTATGCTTAGAATCGATTCAAGTTTACATAATGTCCCTCGACTTCTAGGTTTGAGTGTTTTGGTTTCACATTCTTGTCCTTTACTTTCGATTTTAAGCTTATTGTGCTTTACAATTTCTGACATCCGACTTTGCTTTCAAGTTTCGGATAAACCAGACAATATTTCCAATTTCTGATTTCATCTCTTCGCACGAGTTCCGACTTTAAGGAGTGTACGAGTTCCGATGTCATTTTCAGATAAAATGGAAACGAGTTTCACTTCTTAGGCGACGTGGAGAGCAATTTTGTCACAAAAGAGGGAGACATGGCTGAACTTTGCCCACAAAAATTTTACCCAATCAAAGCCACCCATTCTAACTACCATTTCACAGCCTTGTTTATATATTCTCCTCCTTTCTATTCAGCCCAAAGTCTACGCCACTCCTCCTCTCCCTTGCTCAGCTCTCTTCTTCTCCTCTTCACTCACTCAACTCCATCAAAGCTCCAAGCTTAACAAGGTCTTGATAGCCCCAACCCCAAAAACAAGCCAAATCATTCATAGTAAGAGGTAGAGGTTTATTTCTTGCTTGATCTTCTGATTCTTGGATGATTGGTGGTGGCTTATTTTCTTAATATTTGATGTGTTGATTGATTGAATATGATGATATATGGCTAATTTATTGGCTGCTTGTGAGATTAAAACTGAATTGGAAGCAAGAAAGGATGAAGATAGGAAGAGCTGAGAGGCTGGAAAACCCAAAACCCCCGGTAGTCCATATGGCGGAGTATACGGCTCCGCCTCCCGCTGTTTAAAATTAATGAAACTATTTTTATGTGAAACTAGACATCTAGGGCTTTTTATACATATATCATATAAGGCCATTGGATTAATATTGAGAGAGATATGAATTTTTGGAGTTTGACATAGTAATCAAGATATTCACCCGGGCAGTGTGGGTTGAAAAGGGTGTAACTCACCCTACACAACTCCAAATTGAGTGAAACCAATTTTATTAGAAAGCTTATACATAGGAGAGCATCCAACAAGGAAATTCCGAGTTTTTATCATATCATTTGTTCCCAGTGATTTGAAGAAGTTACCCTATGTCCAAACTGAGCCAAAATAAGGCAGTTCAGGAAGGTCAAATTTCGGGGCTTATAATTCGAGCCGTACTAAAGAAAATGAAATGAAACTTTTTGCATATGAAAGTTTGTCCTGTTGGCTTTGATAAGAGACCAATTTCGTATGATTTGAGCCAGTTTTCAATTTTTAGTAGATTTTTACTTTTGAGTGTACAATTTTGGCCAGCCATAGGGCAAGCTAGGATAAAACCTGAATAACTTGAGTTATGGTGATCAAAATTAGCTGGGACTAAAGAGGTTAGAAAATAGACACATAACACTTTAACATATCCAAAATTGAGGTCCAAATGACTTAAATAGAAATTATGGCATGATTTACAAAAATCGGGTTGAATGAGTATGTTAAGGTTGTAACTCTGCCTTAAGGAGACTAATGCTTCTATGAGTTCCAAGATGAATTGTGCATGCAATATTGTGACTTCTAGGAAAAATTGGTATTCTGATGTACTGGTACTATTCATGGGCAAGCGGACACGTTCTGTTATGCCACCAAAATTGCGGTAAAGTATGTGCATGAGTTATGGGATATATGTAGATGCATGTGCATTTTCAAGAAAGCTATGAAAGTCATGTTATAAGAAACATGTAGATTATGTTATGATGAAAGTTCCATGATACTTGAGCTAGCCCTGGATAAAAAGTTAAGGGGAATAGATCAGTGGGGACGTCGGGGAAAGTAAACCCGACATTCCTGTATATGAACGAGCTCGATCCTGAAAAGCAGACTATTTCCCAGCAGTCTAAACTGGCCAAGAATTCCTAGAGGGCCAAGTGATGGAAAATGATGAAAAGTAATGGAAAAGTTTATGAAGAAAGGTTCAAGAGCAAGTTTGCATGATTACATTAAATGCATAATTGCATTGAATGGTCATTATAAGTCATTTACAGTTTATTTGTTACATTCACTTACTGCCATATGCTTATTATTCTGTGTATTGTTGATATTAGTTTATTCTGTTCCTTATGTTGTCTTAAGTAAAACTGGACCCTGCCTCGGACCAGACATTTTTCCCAACCTTGTTAAATAAGAATAGTTAAGTTTAATCTCATGTTTTTATAATTAAATAAAACCCGAGGCAGCTGAGAATGAACGCGACATCAGTTAAACATCATACGCGAACCCTACTGAGAATTTCTTTCAATTTTCACCTCGTTTTGCATTTCCATATCATTCTCAGATGGGGACGATGGACACGACAGCTACCCTCTTCATTGAGATTCCAGACTTGCAGCTCCACCATGACCCTGCAGTAAGCTCGCTGTATATAGCCGGCTCTTGCCAGTTCCGTCTTTACCTTGTTAGTGATAGGATTTTTACAGTCCCTTTACACCATCCTGCTTTTGATCCTGCCACCCCATACTTTGAGGTCCCGCTACATGTGGCACACCCTCCGCCAGCACCTCCTGCACCTGCAGCACCTGTAGCCCCTGTTGACCCTGCACCAAAGTCACCTCCGCAGGTGGTACCTGACATCCCACTCAGCTTCAAGAGCGACCCTTCAGAGGCCACCAGCTCAACATCCTCCTCCTCCTCAGGACCCAGTACTAACTACTCACCATCCGGGTCTGGTACGGCCAACGACTATCTAACTGAGTATGTCAGCCACAGGTAGTGTTGTATAGCATGACCCTCTTTTGGCAGCATGCAGCTTTGGGTCATAGACCTAGTGGTAGGTTTTGAAATGTCCTCTGAGGACCACATAGGATCATGTTGACTGACATGGGCCTTACGTCTTTTTGGTACATGGCCCCACTTATGTATCTTGTTTTGAAACTTGTACATAAACTGAAACAGTGGCTTCTTACATATATATGTATACATATATACAATTGACAGCATATGTGTTATTTGTTCTTATCTTTTCTGTTGTGATAGATTAAACTCTGACATGTTCATTATACAGCGTTCCATTTCTTCTGTTACAAAAAAAAAAAAGTGATACGGATAAGGAAACGTAAACGGAGTATTAACACAGTAACACAATCTACTTAATTTTATGCTATAACTTAAGCATAATATTAAATTAGTAGGGTGTTACATTTTGATATCAGAGCCTAGTTTGTCTTAGCTAAGGCCTGAGGATTGGACTGATTATGCTTCGCGCATATTCTATGTTTTTAATTAATAACATGCACTACATCTCGTCTGTATGGTTGAGATATAGATGTGCATGTGTAAGGAGTGCCTGACCGTGTGAGTTGTTATTTACTAGCACATTAGACTTAGTGTTGAGCTTGATCAACTCAATAACTTTTGTTTTGTGTGCTCAGAACTTAATGGCTTTCGGAAGGCGAGGTAGACTACGCACAGGACCTGCTCAAGAGAATCCCGCTGATCTTATGGACACCGTACGAGAGATGGCCCAGGCAATGCGGGAACAAGCCGCAGTACCTCACCAGATGATGGATCAGCTCGGCAGGCGACCTGCGGCAAGTTGTGAAGGAAACCTATATGGCCCAGAGGCTAATCTAGACTATCTTAAGTTCGCTGAATTCAGAAAGGTGAATCCGCCCAGCTTCCGAGGGGCATATGACCCAGATAAAGCTGACAAATGGATCAAGGCTATGGAGAAAATTTTCTCTATCCTAGATTGCTCAAATCATCAGAAGGTGACTTTTGCCACCTATATGCTCGAGGCAGACGCAGAGTTTTGGTGGAACGGGGTACAAAGATTATACGAAGAGTCTCAGACAGTAGTCACCTGGATGGTGTTTAGAGACGTGTTCTACCAAAAATACTTTCTTGCTTCGGTTCGAAATGCCAAGGAACTCGAGTTCATGTAGCTGCGTAAGGAAACTGGATGATATCCGAATATATTGCTAGATTTGAAGAGCTGTGCAAATTCTCTACAATTTATCAGAGGAACCCAGATGAAGCCTGGAAGTGCATCAAGTTTGAAGGAGAATTACGAGAAGACATTCTCACTGCAATTGGACCAATGGAGATTAGAGATTTTCCCATGTTGGTAAATAAATGCCGACTTGTGGAAGATTGCAACTCGAAACTAGTGGCAGCCAGGGTATTTGGCGATGGTTTTAAGAAGAGGTTGGCCCCGCAGGGCCCAAGATTCAAGCCCAACTTTCAACAGCAAAGGAGATTCCTGCTGGTAGGCAACAAAGGTAAGCAGCCTCAGAGGCCTCTTCCGAATCCAACTTGCATGAAGTGCGGTAGGAATCACGGCGATCGGCCGTGTTTGGCAAGCTAGAATGTTTGCTATGGGTGTGGCAAGCCAGGCCACAAAATTTATGAGTATCCGACTAGAAATCCACCACAGCCGTCAAACCACAATGACAGGGATGGGTTTTTACCATGGATGCGGAGGAAGCTGATAAGTTCGAGGGACTAATCCAAGGTACCTGTGAAGTGGATGGTGAGACCCTAACTGTACTCTATGATTTGGGTGCCTCACATTCATTTATTTCTCATAATTGTGTGGCTATTTTACAATTGCCAATTTCTGAATTGCCTTATAATTTACTAGTTTCTACTCCTACTAATGAACCTATTAAAACTAGTCAAATTTGCATCAATGTTCCTCTCCGAATTGAAGGTAAAACCTTTGCAGCCAATTTCATTTGCCTCCCTCTCTCTGGACTGGACAAAATTCTGGGCATGGACTGGCTTTCTGCCAATTGAGTCATGCTCAACTGTTCTGATAAGACGGTGGTCTTCCCCTCTGTCTCATCTTCTGAACGCCAAGCCTCAACACTCTTCTACCTGAACTCGTTATTAGTAAACTGTAGTGGGTCGAAGAGTCAAGGATACATCCTCCTGTCAGCCAATGTTACGGAAGTTGAATAGAGACTAGAAGAGATCCCGGTTGTTAAGGAACATCCTGATGTTTTTCCAGAAGATATTTCTGAATTCCCTTCTGAGAGAGAGATTGAGTTCACCATCGAGTTGGTTCTAGGTGTGGGACCAATATCTATAGCTCCATATCGAATGTCACCTTTGGAGCTGGCAGAGCTAAAGAGACAAATCGAAGAGCTTTTGGAAAAAAGATTCATACGGCCAAGCGTGTCGCCGTGGGGAGCTCCAGTTTTGTTGGTCAAAAAGAAGGATGGGAGCATGCATTTACGCGTGGATTATAGCCAGTTGAATAAAGTGACGATTAGGAATAAATATCCACTGCCAAGGATTGATGATCTCATGAACCAGCTACAAGGTGCAACAGTATTTTCCAAGATTGATTTGCGCTCCGGATATCATCAAATTCGAGTTTGGGAACAAAATATCCCTAAGATAGCCTTTCGAACTCGTTATGGGCACTACGAGTACACTGTGATGTCGTTTGGACTGACCAACGCATCAACAGTATTCATGGATTACATGAATCGAATATTCCGCCCATACTTGGACAAGTTTGTAGTGGTTTTCATTGACGACATACTTGTCTACTCAATGACGGAGCAAGAGCATGCGGAACACTTACAGCTAGTTCTGCAAATTTTGAGAGAAAGGAAACTTTACGCTAAGTTATCCAAATGTGAATTTTGGATGAAAGAAGTGAAATTTCTTGGCCATGTAGTGTCCTATGGAGGAATCTCAGTAGACCCCAGCAAAGTAGAAGCAGTTCTAAATTAGCAAAGGCCGACCAATTCGCCATCAAGTCGAGTTTTAAGGCTTAGCTGGATATTACAGGCGATTCGTTAAGGATTTCTCTCGTATAGCCTTGCCCCTAACCAAGCTAACTAGGAAGAATGTCCCATTTGAATGGACGCCGGGTGCGAATAGAGTTTTCAAGACTTGAAGAGAAGGTTGACCATTTGAGGTCTACTGTGATGCATCCAAACAAGGATTAGGATGTATGTTGATGCAAGCCGGAAACGCGGTCACGTATGCCTCTCGACAATTAAAGCCGAACGAAAGGAATTATCCCACGCACGATCTTGAATTAGCTGCAGTAGTATTTCCCTTAAAGATATGGAGACATCACCTGTATGGTGTAAGGTTTGAGGTCTTTTCTGATCATAAGAGTTTGAAATACCTCTTTGATCAGAAGGAATTAAATATGAGGCAGCGGAGGTGGATGGAACTTCTTAAAGAATACGAATTTGAATTGAAGTACCACCCAGGCAAGGCAAACATTATGGCAGATGCTTTTAGCAGGAAATTGTTGACCCTAACCTGGATGATGATTAAGGAGATGGAACTTATTGAAAGCTTCCGAAATCTTAATTTGGGAATCCATATAACTCCTAAGACCCTTCAATTGCACCAAATTAAGATAGCAAGTAGCTTTAAGGAGCAGATTCAGCAAGCACAGCAGCAGGATGCTAATCTCTAGCGTACGATCAATCTCGTGCAATCAAGGAAATTAACAGGTTTTGCTCAGGATAAAGAAGGCATCTGGCGACATCATGATAGGGTATGTGCACCCGAGGGGAATGATCTCCGAAGGAAATCTTGGAGGAAGCACATAAGGGTGAATTCACCGTACATCTTGGCATTACTAAGATGTATCAAGATCTTAAGAAGATGTTTTGGTGGCCAGGCATGAAGTCAGACGTAGCGAGCTTCGTGAGTAAATGCTTGGTCTATCAAAAGGTGAAAGCGGAACATCAGAAACCCTCTGGGATGCTTCAACCCTTGGAAATCCCTGAGTGGAAATGGGAGAGTATCTTTATGGATTTTGTGATGGGATTACCAAGAACGCCAACAGGATATGATGCTATATGGGTCGTTGTGGATAGATTGACCAAATCTACTCACTTCCTACCCATTCGAGCAAATTATCCGTTGAAAAAATTGGTACAGCTGTACATTCAAGAGATTATAAGGCTGCATGGAACCCCTTCAACCATTATCTCTGATCGGGACCCAAGGTTTACTTCACGGTTTTGGGGAGTCTTACAAATGGCGTTCGGTGCTAAGTTGTGCCTAAGCACTGCATATCATTCGCAAACGAATGGCCAAACAGAAACAACAATTCAAACCTTGGAAGATATGTTGCGAGCCTATATACTAGAGCAATACGGGAATTAGGATCGATATTTACCACTAGCCGAATTTGCATACAACAATAGCTATCACGCTAGCATCGGTATGGCTCCTTACGAAGCATTGTACGGACGGAAGTGCCAATCCCCCCTGTGTTGGTATGAAACAGGAGAATCAACTCTATTGGGGCCTGATTTAGTTGAGCAGACCACTGAGCAGATCAAGAAAATACGGAATAAGATGCTTACCGCTCAGAGCCGCCAGAAGAGCTATGCGGACACCAGGAGGAATCCTCTGGAGTTTCAAGAAGGAGACCACGTATTTTTTAAGGTTACGCCTACAACGGGGATAGGTAGAGCCATTAAGGTCAAGAAGTTAAATCCTCGCTTTATTGGTCCCTTCCAGATCTTGAGGCGAATCGGATCAGTTGCATATCAAGTCGTCTTGCCTCCACATTTGTCAAACCTTCATGATGTTTTCCATGTTTCCCAACTTAGAAGATATCAGCCTGACCCTACACACGTGCTAGAACCCGAATCAATAAAGTTAAAGGAGGACCTGACTTTCCATGTACAGCCAGCACGGATTGTAGATAAAAGCAGTAGACAACTTCGAAACAAATCCGTGCAACTAGTAAAGGTAGCATGGGGAAAGGAAGATGCTGAAAACTACACTTGGGAATTAGAATCAGACATGAGGAAAGAGTATCCTGGACTATTCTCAAGTACTAAATTTTGAGGACAAAATTTTTTTTTAAGGAGGGTGGTAATGTAACATCCCGATTTCTGACTTCCAACCTCATCTTAAAAATTTCCGATTTCTAATTTTATTAAGGCTCTAATGGACTGGCTAGGATTTTCTGACCTTATGCACGTAATACACAATTTCCGACTTTACATGAAATCCGACATCCGAGTTGATCTCAACTAAAAATGGACGTGAGGTCAAACCTCCGAATTGGTCTCCAAGTTCGACCAAAATTGGCATGAGTTCCGGTCTCGAGTTTATTACCAAGAGCTTTTCATTTCTATGATTTTCTTGACTTCCGATATAAAGTTTGGAGTTCCGAGATCATATAAGTTCCAATCTCCTGGCACACAAGATTAATGTTTTGAATCTCGATCTCTGGTGTTATGCTTAGAATCGATTCAAGTTTATATAATGTCCCCTGACTTCCGGGTTTGAGTGTTTTGGTTTCACATTCTTATCCTTCACTTTCAATTTTAAGCTGAATGTGCTTTACGATTTCTGACATCCGACTTTGCTTTCACGTTCGAATAAACCAGACAATATTTCTGATTTCCGATTTCATCTCTTCGCATGAGTTCCAACTTTAAGGAGTGTACGAGTTCCGATGTCATTTTCAGATACAATGGAAGCGAGTTTCACTTCTTAGGCGACATGGAGAGCAATTTTGTCACAAAAGAGGGAGACATGGCTAAACTTTGCCAACAAAAATTTCACCCAATCAAAGCCACCCAGTCTAACTACCGCTTCAAAGCCTTGTTTATATATTCTCCTCTATTTAGCCCAAAGTCTACGCCACTCCTCCTCTCCCTTACTCAGCTCTCTTCTTCTCCTCTTCACTCACTCAACTCCTTCAAAGCTCCAAACTTAACAAGGTCTTGATAGCCCCAACCCCAAAAACAAGCCAAATCATTCATAGTAAGAGGTAGAGGTTTATTTCTTGCTTGATCTTCTGAATCTTGGATGATTGGTGGTGGCTTATTTTCTTCATCTTTGATGTGTTGATTGATTGAATATGATGATATACGGCTGATTTATTGGCTGTTTGTGAGATTAAAACTGAATTGGAAGCAAGAAAGGATGAAGATAGGAAGAGCTGAGAGGCTGGAAAACCCAAAACCCTCGACAGTCCGTACAGCGGAGTGTATGGCTCTGCCTCCCGTTGTTTAAAATTGATGAAACCATTTTTATGTGAAACTAGACATCTAGGGCTTTCTATACATATATCATATAAGGCCATTGGTTAATATTTAGAGAGATATGAATTTTTGGAGTTTGACCTAGTAATCAAGACATTCACCCAGGCAGTGTGGGTTGAAAAGGGTGTAACTCACACTACACAACTCCAAATTGAGTGAAACCAATTTTGTTAGAAAGCTTATACATAGGAGAGCATCCTACAAGGAAATTTCGAGTTTGTTACCATATCATTTGTTCCCAGTGATTTGAAGAAATTACCCTATGTCCAAACTAAGCCAAAATAGCGCAGTTCAGAAAGGTCAATTTTCGAGGCTTATAATTCGAGCCCTACTAAGGCAAATGAAATGGAACTTTTTGCGTATGAAAGTTTGTACTGTTAGATTTGATAAGAGACCAATTTCATATGATTTAAGCTAGTTTTTGATTTTTAGTAGATATTTACTTTTGATTGTACAATTACAGCCACAGTAAGGCGGTGGGATAAAACCTAAATAACTTGAGTTACGGTTATCAAAATTAGCTGGGGCCACAGAGGTTAGAAAATAAACAATAACACTTTAACATATCCAAAATTGAGGTCCAAATGACTTAAATAGAAATTATGGCATGATTTACAAAAATCGGGTTGAATGAGTATGTTAAGGTTGTAACTCTGCCTTAAGGAGACTAATGCTTCTATGAGTTCCATGATGAATTGTGCATGCAATATTATGACTTATATGAGAAATTGGTATTCTAATGTACTGGTACTATTCATGGGCAAGCGGACACATTCCGTTATGCCACCAAAATTGTGGTAAAGTATATGCATGAGTTATGAGATACATGTAGATGCATGTGCATTTTCAAGAAAGCTATGAAGGTCATGTTATGAGAAACCTACAGATTATGTTATGATGAAAGTTCGATGATACTTGGGCCAGCCCCGGATAAAAAATTAAGGGGAATAGATCGTGGCGGCATCGGGGAAAGTAAACCCGACATTCCTGTATATGAACGAGCTTGATCTTGAAAAGCAGACTATTATCCAGGAGTCTAAACTGACTAAGAACTCCCAGAGGACCAAGTGATGGAAAATGATGAAAAGTAATGGAAAAGTTTATGAAGAAAGGTTCAAGAGCAAGTTTGCATAATTACATTAAATGCATAATTGCATTGAATAGTCATTATAAGTCATTTACAGTTTATTTGTTACATTCACTTACTACCGTATGCTCATTATTCTGTGTATTGTTGATATTAGTTTATTCTGTTCCTTATGTTGTCTTAAGTAAAACTGGACCCTGCCTTGGACCAGACATTTTTCCCAACCTTGTTAAATAAGAATAGTTAAGTTTAATCTCATATTTTTATAATTAAATAAAACCTGACGCAGCTGAGAATGAATGTGACATCAGTTAAACATCATACGCGAACCCTACTGAGAATTTCTTTAAATTCTCACCTCGTTTTGCATTTCCGCATCATTCTCAGACGGGGACGATGGACACAATAGCTACCCTCTTCATTGAGATTCCAGACTTGCAGCTCCACCATGACCCTATGGTAGGCTCGCTATATATAGCTAGCTCTTGCCAGTTCCGTCTTTACCTTTTTAGTGATAGGAATTTTACCGTCCTTTTACACCATCCTGCTTTTGATCCTGCCACCCCATACTTTGAGGTCCCGCTACACGTGGCACACCCTCCGCCAGCACCTCATGCACCTGCAGCACCTGGACTCCCTGCTGACCCTGCACCAGAGTCACCTTCGTAGGTGGTACCTGACATCCCGCTCAGCTCCGAGAGCGACCCTTCAAAGGCCACCAGCTCATCATCGTCCTCCTCCTTAGGACCCAGTACTGACTACGCACCAGCCAGGCCTGGTATGGCCAATGGCTATCTGACTGAGTAGGTCAGCCACATGCAGTGTTATATAGCATGACCCTCTTTTGGCAGCATGCAGCTTTGGGTCATAGACCTAGTGGTAGGTTTTGAAATGTCCTTTGAGGACCACATAGGACCATGTTGACTGACACGGGCCTTACGTCTTTTTGGTATATGACCCCACTTATGTATCATGTTTTGAAACTTGTACATAAACTGAAACAGTGGCTTCTTACATATGTATGTATACATATATACAGTTGACGGCATATGTGTTATTTGTTGTTATCTTTTCTGTTGTGATAAATTAAACTCTGTCACGTTCATTATACAGCGTTTCATTTCTTCTATTACAAAAAAAAAAAGTGATACGGATAAGGAAACGTAAACGGAGTATTAACACGATAAAACAATTTACTTAATTTCATGCTATAACTTAAGCATAATATTAAATTAGTAGGGAGTTACACTTTACATGAATGGATATGCTCCAACCTTTTTCCTCTCATCCTCTACATAATAAACCATCTGAGCTTCAGAAGCCTTTATATATGGCTCATCATCTTCCTGTTCACCTGTATGTATCAATCTACCAAAGTTGATAAAGGTGAAACCTAACTTGTCTTTTTTCATACCCTTTGGATTAGTGGTATTAGCCCATTCTGTAACACCTTACCAGACAAGTACTATGCTTAAATCATAATAGATTATCTGATAAGTGATTACGTGTAGTGAACTAATTAAATTCTATTTTTTGTATCATTATTAATCAGCCATATAAAGGTGACTAATCGCATAATAATATTTTTTGCTGGACAGCGGAATAAATACTAGTTAATTAGTATACTGTAAACAACATAACATAAATAAAAGTGCAATAAGGACGGAACTCCTGCAACATATGTCTTAAATATATACATAAACATTTGCTTTCGAGGTTTAACAAAATGATACAGGGTAAAAGAAAATATGAGGCCGCTAGCACAAAATAAAATGGTTGGTCCCTTAGAACACTACCCTGGGTGGTCCCCATGGGACATTTCATATACTACTGCTAATCTATACTCATCTATCCGTGGCCCAGGCTGCCAAAAGAGGGTCGTCCTGTACATCTACTATCATTATGGCATATCTGTTGTCTAACCGGAATCTAAGGAAAGAAACCCATTCGCCATGGGTACATCTGCAGGGGGTAGCCCGCGCTAGGTGCAGAAGACGAGGAGGAACTCGCTACCTCAGATGGGTCCTCCTCTGACATAGAGGCAGAAAGCATCTGCTATGGTGGAAAAGCAGGAGGAGCCATGGGAGCTGGAGCTGCTGGTGGTGCTGGTGGAAATGGATGGGCCATGTGAAGAGGTATGGCAACATAGGGGATAGCAAGATCAAAAAAAGGGTGCATAAGCGGACTAGCAAAGTCCCCTAGAAGAAGAAGTAGAGACTAATCGACATCGGCTGGATATCTATACAGAATCCAAAAATGGATCAAGGTGTATATGTAGCTCAGGGAACTCGATGAATAACACTCCGGTCGCTGCGTGCTCCATGATTTGAGAATGATGCGGGATATACAATAGGGTGAGAAATAAAAATTTCTCAGTAGAAATTCTTAGTTCTACACATCTATCATCGCTGTCATTCCCAGTTGTTTCAGTCTTTCAAAATTTTCCGGTGGTACAACACAAAATGATATTGAACTTAAATACTTATTGAAAAACATACACCGAAACAAGCTCAATTTTAATTAATAGAAATACTAAAGCAATTAAACAGTAATTGTAAAGGAGCAATAGCATATACGAAAAATAAATAGGTATCTAAGACAGTCAATCAATAAGCATTACACTGTGCTTATGAATGTGCAATTAGAAATGTATCTTATTCTTGAAGGCTTTCACCTATTAGAACTTATTTCCATCTTTGGTCCCCTGGGAGTCATTGGCCATATACTCCTGGGTAATAGTCCGCTTTTCAGGACCGAGCTCGTTCCTATACAGGATTGCCGGGTTTACTTTCCCCGACCTTTCCACTGATCTATTCCCCTTAATTTATTCTGGGGCTGGCCCAAGTGATATGAAATCCTTTACAATATTGTGAATTGAATGCACATCTAACTTGAGTCTTCATATATCACATACTCATGCTATTTTAAATTACACAACATATGAATCTCTTACCGAAATTTCGGCAGAATAACGAATTAAGTCCGCTTCCCCATGAATAGTGCCAGACAATTAGTACAATTGTACAAACTTACAATTCAATATAAACCAGCAATTATGCGTATATATTCTTAGATTCATTCATTAGTTTCAACAAAGCATCAATAGGGCTTTTAGTTCATTCTGCCTTATCCTGCCCGGTTATGGTATCCCACCTTTATTTTAATTTAACTCATTTAAACGTAATTTTTGGATATGTTGTAGCCTTATGTATCTAGTTTCTAACCCTTTTGATCCCATCTCATTTTGAGTTGTACAGCTCAAGATATAACCATTTTACCTCAGCATACCCTGTTCTTAACCAGAATTGGGTTCCTATAAAAGAAAATTCACTAAAAATCGAAAACTAGGTGAAATCATGCAAATTTTATATCAAACTAAAGCTAACACAACAAGATTTAAAATGAATTAAGTTTCATGTCATTTGCCTAAGTATATTTTGAGTTATGAGTCCCGAAATATTACCCTACTGGACTACCCTGTTCTAGGCTAGTTCAAACCTAAGCCAACTTCATTGATGTGCTGGGAACAAATGACAACGAATTAAATTCTGAAATTTTTATGGAATGTTCTCTTATATGTTAGCTTTCAAACAACTTTGGTTGAACTTCATTTGGAGTTGTATAGGGTGAGTTACATCCTTCTCAACTCATGCTGGCTGGATAAGAACCCAGATTTCTAGGTCTAACTTCAAAAATTCATAACTAATTCTATACTAATCCAATGACCTTATATTTTATATGTATGGAAAGCCTGGATGTCTAGTTTCATCTAAAAATAGTTTTATCAAATTTAAACGACGATAGGACGAGCCGTACACTCCGCCGTACGGACCGCCGAGGAAAAACCCTAACAGCTTCTAGATTTGTCTCCCTCCTTCAAGCTATTTGCTCTCAATTCCAATTTTAATCACAACATATATGCAAAACTAGTCATAAACCATCATCATCACTCTATATAACATCAATATTTCAGATTGAACGTGCTCACCATGCAGCTCCAAATCAGAGAAAACAAGAAGAGAAGTAGGATTTCCTACCTTGTCTAATGCAATTTGTGTTGATTTTGTGCCTTTGATGGTAGTAACTTGGGATGAGACTTGAAGAAGAGATGGAAATGGAGTGGAGATGAGGATGAAGAGAAGAGAAAGAGAAGGGCTTTAGCACTAGAAAGGGCTGGCTGGCTGGTCGAATTTTTGGATAGGAAAAAGAGAGAAAAAGGTGAGATAATTGAATGTTGAATGCATGTGATTGGTGGATGTAACTTCTTCATAGAATTTGATTTAGCTTCCACCATCAAGGGCTGCCTTAGGCGCCACTTGGATGGATTATTTGGCTAAATCTTAGCCATTGATCCCACGGCACTCATGGCATGGTTTCTACTGATCCGGTTCCGACAGTTTAAAATTCCGAAATCTTATCGATTTCTCTTAAATCGGTAAATCGGTTTGAAATTTTTCTGAGGTCTTCTACACTCCTAACTTAATTCTATCAAGCCTAATCTTTTCAACTCACCCTTAATTGGCTTTAAGTAAGTGTTTAATCAGATTCTGATTAAACCAACTTATTCGATAAAAACCGAATAACTCGGTTATTAAGGAAAGAATTTCTCGGACGTTACACATTCACATTTAAATAATGGAATAGTGAATAAGCCATCATAGTTAAGTTCAATCATGTCAACTAACTTTCCATAATAAGGCACTCTTCCGTACCTCATTTGGGAATCACTACTACTTGAGAAACTTCTTATTCCAAATGTACCAAAAACCCCACTATTTGGAGTTTTTATTCCTTTATCACGTGTCACAGTTCTAAACTTGAATCCATTGACATTATATGCAGAAAACCTTCTTGCTTGGTCAATAAGGCCTTTGGCAAGAGTAAGAAGCACAACTTTCTTAGAGTCTTCGAGATTGTCAAGATCCCTAATAATCTAAAAAAGCGTGCCAAGTATTTATCAAATGCACATTAGAAAATTAGAAGTAATATGTATGAAGACTATGAATTTACTCACAAGATTAGAAAACCAATGAGCAAACTCTCTATGAACCTTCTTGTCTATCTTCGATGTATTTCTTGTACAACTTCTTATTTTCTTTCGCACTACATTTCTAAATTCCCTATATAGATTTGTAGCATTAGTCTTAAGAATTACATAAGGAATCTTAATTATAGGTATAAAAGTGAAAGAAGTACTCATTGAAGATAGGTGTCAACTATAGAGCAATTGGTTAACACATGTCTATGAGCTTGCAACCTCTCGGTGGTAGTTAAAGTGAAATATGAAGAACCACCAACTGGCTTACCAACTTGGGGAAAAAATTCAACTGCCCAAGAGTTAGCTTGTACACAATTGGTTTCATCATCAACACGACTAGGACGATTCCACTTAGTCTCAATATTATCTAGATACCTTGAGCAAAATGTAAGAATTTCTTCTACTAGGTAACCTTTTGCTATGGAACCTTCTGGTTGTGACTTGTCACGTACATAAGACTTAAAGTGTCCCAAATACCTATTACATCACATAAGTGCAGTTAAATACTATCCTACACATTAATAAACTAAGAAAGGTATGATCACACAATTTTTTTACCTTTCTATAGGATACCTCCATCAAATATGGATAAGACCACCAACTTTAGCTTCTTCCACGAGGTGAACCACCAAGTGAACCATAACTGTGAAGAATGAAGGGGGGAATAACATTCCATGTGGCATAAAGTAAGGACAATTTGCTCTTGCAATTTGTCTAAAGAAGAAGCACTTGCCTTGCCACATAATTATTTAAAGGATGAACACATTTCAATTAATACTGCAGATATCTCATCGGACAACCCTGTTCGCATCGCTGAAGGTAGCAATTGCTCCAAAAGTATATGACCATCATGGCTTTTCAACATTCCATTCAACTTAAGATTATCCAAATCAATGCACCTTGAAATGTTGCTAGAATAACCATCTGGAACAATGATATTTTTCAAAGTTGTCAAGAATGCCTTCTTGCCTACATTAGTAAATGTAAAAATAGCTGGAGGACACTTTCCACTTTCATATGGCCACAGGTTAGTTTGATGCCCATTGCTTGAAGGTCTCTTTGAGCATTGACATGATCTTTTGACTTTGCACTATCATTTAGCAAGGTATAGATGATGTTATCACACACATTTTTCTCAATAGGCATCACATCGAGATTATGATGCAACAAGTTATATTTCCAATATGGAAGGTCAAAAAATATGCTTTTCTTTTTCCATTGCTGAGTGCTACCACATTCAACACATCCACCATCACACAACCTTTTTCCCTTTCTTTCTATTTCTGGTCTTTGTCCAAATATGACGCTAATGTTCTCAACTTGTGCAAGAATTTTAGTGCCAAATGATGTTCTTGGTGCACTCCTTGTCTCTTGCTCTCCATTAAATCGAATCTTATTCAATCTAAACCTATGTCTTTGTCAAGAAAATGACGATGACCTATAAAACAAAATTTTTTATTATGATTGAGATGACAAGGAATGGTGTCAAATTTGCAAGATGGACAAGCTAGTCTTGTGTATGTGTTCCACCCAGAAAGAGTTCCCAGGAAAGTCACTAATCATCCACAGAAAACCTGCATGCAACTTGAACATCTCTTGTACAGAAGCATCATATGCATCGACACCTTCATACATAATTCTTTTAACTCTTTGATTAGAGGTTGCAAGTAGACATCTATGTCATTTCCTGGCATTTTTTACCTGCACTATCATTGAAATGATGAATGATGTCAGTTTCATACACACCCATGGAGGGGTGTTGTATGGAATAAGAATAACTGGCCAAATACTATAACTTACACTCAAAGTTCCAAATGGATTGAAACCATCAGTAGCTAATGCAAGATGCACATTTTGTGGATCTGATGCGAACAAAGTGTTCACTGAATCAAACTTTTTCCAAGCTTCAGAGTCTCTCGGATGCCTCATCATGCCATCCCTATTGCTATCTATAGCATGCCATTTCATATCCTTTGCAGTCTTTAAAGATAAAAATAGCCTTCGTAATCGTGGCTTTAAAGGAAAGTAACGAAGGATTTTTGCAGGCAACTTTTTCCTCTTACTATCTTTTGAGCTTACTTTCCATCTAGACTTGTTACAAACTTTGCATGTCTCCCTATTCTCATCCTCACCCCAATACAACATGCAATTATTCGGACACGCATGTATCTTATTGTAATTTAAACCAAGCTTGGTGATGGTCTTCTTTGCCTCATAAAATGAACTTGGAATCTTTGCATGTTCAAATGCATCATTCAATAGTTCTAATATTATCATCATAGACTTGTCACTCATCCTACATAGGCATTTGATACGATACAACTTCACCATGAAAGATAGTTTTGAATATCTTGCACACCCTTCGTATAATGGTTGTTCTCCATCTCTAAGTAATTCATAGAACACTTTTGCTTCATGCCCTTCTTGAGTTACATTTGGCATCGCTCCTACACTTTCAATAACTTCTCCATTTGGTGCTAAGGGTCCAAAAGCTTCATTGATCATGTTTTGAATCGAATCTACTTGAACCATAAGGTCAGGGTCTTGTACTTCATGCAAAACACTAGCACTTGAAACATTACCAGCTTCCCTCGTGGAACACTCCCCATGATGAAACCAAAAATGTATATTGTAATGTCCGAAGAATTTTATCATTAGTAACCGAGTTATTCGGTTTTTATCGAATAAATGGGTTTAATCGAAATTCGATTAAGCATTTACTTAAAGCCAATTAAGTGTGATTTAGAAGTGATTAGGCTTGATGGAATTGGAGTAGGAACATAGGAAACCTCACAAAAAAATTTTTCTAAAAACCGGTTTACCGATTTAAGAGAAATCGGTAAGATTTCGGTAAGTTAAACTGTCGAAACCGGGTCAATAGAAATTACACTGTGAGAACCCTAGGATGGATAGTCAAGATTTAGCCAACGTACCCATGCAAGTGAAGCCATCTCAGCCCTCCAAATGGGCTGCCAAACCAAGTTACATAACCCACTGAAATCCACCAATCACATGTAACTTGCTTTAGAAGTTTTTAAATCCCTTCTTTTCTACCCTTGCACATTTTCGATCCTATCTAAGCTGACCCCTCTTCATTGTTTTCTCCATTATCTCATCTCATTTCAACTCATATCATCTTCCCCTCCCACCAACCTTCAAGTCATAACAAGATTTCTTCAATTCTAACCACAAATTCAATAAGAATCATACCTAGTAAAGGTAGGAATCCTACTTCTTTTATTATTTTCCTTAGTTTGGATTTGTGTATGGGTTGTATACTTTGTGCTATTGATAATATGTGGAGTGATGATGATGTTTTATGGCTGATTTTGCATGTGTGTTATGAGTGGAAATAGAATTGGTATGAAATAACTTGAAGAAAGGAGAAAACTCAAGAAGCTAGTAGGTTTTTTCTCAGCGGTCCGTATGGCGGAGTGTATGGCTCCGCCTACAGCCATTTAAATTCCATGATTCTATTTTTATATGAAACTAAACATTCAGGACTTTCCATACATATATAATATAAGGCCATTGGACTAGTAAAGAGGAAGTTATGAATTTTTGAACTTTAACCTAGAAATCAGGACTTCCATCCGAATAATATGAGTTAAGAAGGGTGTAACTCACTCTATACAACTTCAAATTGAGTAAAACCAACTTTGTTAGAAAGCTTACACATAGGAGAATATCTATAAAAATTTCAGAATTTAATAAGGTCCTGTTTGCTCCCAGTGAGTCGAGAAAGTTGCCCTATGTCCAATCTGGGTTAGAACAGGGTAGTCCAAAGATAGTCAAATTTTAGAGCTTATATCTCAAATTATACTATCCAAATGATATGAAACTTAATTCATTTGAAAGCTTGTTTTGTTAGCTTTACATGGATATAAATTTCACATGATTTCACCCATATTTCTATTTTTAGTGAATTTTTCCCCATAAGAGTGCAATTATGGCTAGAAGTAGGACAAGTCTGGGATAAGACACAAATAACTTGAGTTAATATCGGAAGTCGGGATTTAGTAAACAGAAAGCTAGGTCGATACACTTAAAATTGAACTCTAAACTTAGCAAATAAGGGACTAGGTCGGAAATACTTGAAGTTGAAGCCTGACCCAAGAAATGTAAAACTAGGCCTGAGTATTTAAGGCTAAACTTGGAAGGGTACACTTAAGGATGAACCTGCAAGGGTATGCTTAAGGTCGAACTTGGAGGGTTTACTTAATGATTGAACTCGGACTTAGTGAATAGGAATCCATATCGGGTATGTTCAAAGCTGAACTCGGAACCTAGCAGAGAGAGCTAAATCATGTATATTTGATGTTAAACTCGAGACTTAGCAAATGGGAAGCTCGAGATTTAGGAAACACCTTACCAAAGTCTCAGAAGACCAATGGTGGGCTAAGGTCAGAAATCGAACACAACCCCGGAAGTCAGGAATTATATAATCTCAGGAGACCGAACACAATGTAGGGAAGTCGGAACTTGTATAAGATCTAACTCTAACCCATCAAATCTTGAAAGTCGAACTCGGGAGCCGTAATAGAAATTAAAAGCTTGCAAGATAGATTGATACTTGAGATTCTAAATCTTGCACTTATTAATATTGTTATATTCTTGATATGAATATGATGTTTTGTATTGAGTTTACTATTTGATTAAAATGTCCTGGTTGTTTGGCACTATTCATAGGGAAGCGGATATGATCCATTATGCTGCTAAGATTTCAGCAGAAAATGCAATTAAAGTGAATTTACAAGTTATGCATGCATTGGTCAAAGTATTAGACAAGCAATGCTATTCTATAAGTATGAGAAAGGATTTCCATGTGACTTGGGCCAGCCCCTGAACAAAGTTAAGGGGAATAGATTAGTGGGGAAATCGGGGAAAGCAAACCCTGCGACCCTGTATAGGAATGAGCTCGATCCTGAAAAGCGAACTATTACCCAGGAGTCTTATGGCCAATATACTCCCAGGGGACCAAGTATGGAAAAATATGAGTTAAGATCAAGTGCATCATTCTTTATGCATATCCATAATTTCAGTTTTTAAGCATTAAGTTAAATTGCACCATTGGATGTTATATACATATTATTGTTCACTTTATAGCTGTCACTTATTTATGTCAATACACAAATCGTGTTGTTTAATTTCTATTTAATTTCCTTTATTTCCTTAAGTAAAACAAAGTCAGAGTTTCAGGCTATGATTTACATGACTAATTGAGTAGAGAGTAGGACATCCTGCCGATGTAACATTTTCTCCTAATTAACCAAAAATCCGAAACACCTAAGAATGATAGTGACGATAGATATGCATAGATTTAGAAATTTCCTACTGAGAAATCTTTATTTCTCACCCTATTATATACTTCCGCATCATTCTCAGATCATGGAGAATGCGGCAACCTGCATCCTGTTCATTGAGTTTCCACAGCTCCACATCCATCTTGATTCGTTCATAGATTCCGTGTACATATCTGGTAGATGCCAGTTTTGTCTTTACTTCTTCTTCCGGAGAGATTTTGCTGTACTTCTTATGCACCCGCTTTTTGACCCTGTCGTCCCTTACATCGCCATCCCTCTCCATGTAGCTCATCCTTTTCCATCTCCACTCGTAGCAGCAGCACCAGCCATGGCCCCGCCAGTCGCACTACCACAGCCGATCCCCTCTACCTCCATATCTAAGGAGGATCTATCGGAGGCAACGAGCTTGTCGTCCTCATCTTCTGCCCCGAGCATAGACTATACCTCTGCTGACGCTGGTATGGCGAATGGATTCCTTTCTTCAGAATCCATCTAGAGTACCCGCCGTAGTAGTAGTAGAAGTCTGGGATGACCCTCTTTAGCGCTAGGTCATAGGTATACGAGTAGGAGCTAGTAGTTGAACATGAAATGTCCCATGGGGACTAGTAGAGGGGGGATGTTCATATAGTTAGGCCAATTTGTTTTATGTTAGCGGTCTCATTTCTTTTACCCTGTACTGTATTGTATTTCTTTTGACAACTTTGAAAACAAAGGTATAAACATGTAAATATATATGATGCAGTTTGTTTATTTCGCAATTCTGTTTGTGTTACTTTATTTATGATACAACAACTATCTAGTGTATATGTCACTGCCAAACCGAAATTGATTAAAGTAAATAATTAACTCTTAGTTCACTACACGTAATAACTTATCAGGTAATATATTATGACTTAAGCATAGTACTTTATCTGGTAAGGTGTTATATTTTTGGTATCAGAGCAATTTGTCCTAATGCCTAAGGATTGGATTGACTATGCTCCATATATGCTGTGTGTTCCTTAGACATTGTCATGCACTGAGTCTTGTCCATAGGGATAGGATGCATGTGAAGGGATTGCCTAACCGTATGCTGTTAATTACTAGCACGCTGAACTTAGCATTGAGCCTGATCAACTCAATTACTCTTATTTTGTGTGTTCAGAACTTGATGGCTTCTGGAAGGCGAGGTAGGCCGCGAATGAATCCAGTCCAGAAGGAACCTACTGAATTCTTGGACACCATGCGAGAAATGGCGCACGCTATGTGCGAATAGGCAATGGCAGTAGCACAAATGATGGGCCAATTAGGGAGGCAACCAGAGGTAGGTCTTGGAGGGAATCATAATGGCCCTGGAGTGGATCTAGAATATCTCAAATTTGCTGAATTCAGAAAAGCCAACCCACCTAGCTTCAGGGGAGCCTTTAACCCAGATAAGGCGGATGAGTGGGTTAAAGCTATGGAGAAGGTCTTCTCCATATTGGATTGCACAGATCGCCAAAAAAGTGACTTTTGCTATCTATATGCTGGAAGCAGATGCAGAGTTTTGGTGGAATGGGGCATGCTGGTTATTAAAGGGATCTCAAACAGATATAACTTGGGACGTATTTAGAGATGCATTCTATCAAAAGTACTTCCTCAAGGCTCTGCCACAATGCTAAGGAGTTAGAGTTCATGCACCTCCGTCCATGGAATAGTAGTGTATCAGAATACATTGCTAAATTTGAGGAGTTGTGCAAATTTTCCACCATTTATCAAAGGAACCCCGACGAAGCCTAGAAATGCATGAAGTTCGAAGGTGGACTGAGAGAAGACATCCTTACCACTATAGGACCAACGGAGATAAGAGATTTCCCTACTTTGGTAAACAAGTGCCGCCTAGTGGAGGATTGTAACAAGAAGTTAGTTGCTGCTAGGTCTACCGGCAATAACTTTAAGAAAAGGTTAGCTCCGCAAGGCCCAAGGTTCAAACCCAACTTTCAGTAGTAGAGGAAGTTTCAGCCTGTGTATAGTAAAGGCAAGCAACCTCAGAGGCCATTTGGGAACCAAACATGCAACCAGTGCGACCGGAATCATGGCAACCGCCCCTGCTTAGCGGTTCAATATGTTTGTTTTGGGTGTGGCAAGCCAGGCCACAAGATCTATGAATGCCCTACCAGAAATCCTCAAACGACTCCCAGCCTACAATGCCAGGGAAGAGTTTTCACTATGGATGCACAGGAGGCCAAAGAATCTAAGACTTGATTCAAGATACCTGTGAAATAAATGGTAAGACCTTGACTGTTTTATACAATTCAGGTGCATCTTACTCTTTCATCTCTTATGATTGCATGTCAAACTTGCAATTACCTATTTCTAAATTACCCTATGACTTGCTAGTTTCTACTTCTACAACTAAACACATTAAGACTAATCATATTTGTATGAATGTCCCTTGTCGGATAAGAGGCCGAACTTTTTCAGCCAATTTAATTTGTCTTCCTTTGTCTGGACTTGATATTATTCTGGGTATGGACTGGCTCTCTGCCAATCAGGCCCTGTTAAATTGCTCTGATAAGTCCATTGTGCTTCCCTTTGTTTCATCTTCTGAATTAGTAATCCCAGTAAACCTTTATTTAAGCTCCTTAGTAGTACATGACTGTGGGGATGAAATTCAAGGGTATATTCTCTTATCAACCAGTGTAGCGGAGGTTGACTCGTAAATTAGATAATATTCCAGCTTATTAGGAATATCCCAATGTGTTCCCTGAAGATATTCCTGATTTTCCTCCTGAGAGAGAAATTGAATTCACCATTGTATTGGTACCGGGAGCAGGACCAATATCTATAGCGCCATACCGAATGTCACCCTTGGAGCTGACCGAACTTAAGAAGCAGATTGAGGAGCTCTTGGAAAAGAAATTTATTAGGCCAAGTGCCTCACCATGGGGAGCCCCAGTCTTGTTGGTTAAGAAGAAGGACGGAGGCATGCGATTATGTGTGGATTATAGGTAGTTGAATAAGGCAACCATTGCCAAGGATTGATGACCTCATGGATCAACTACAAGGGGCAACTGTATTCTCCAAGATTGATTTACGGTCTAGGTATCACCAGATTCAGGTTTGAGAAGAAGATATCTCGAAGACGACATTTCGGACTCATTATGGACATTATGAATACACTATGATGTCCTTCGAGTTGATGAATGCACCGACAATATTAATGGATTATATGAATCGGATATTCCGACCATATTTTGACAAATTTGTGGTGGTATTCATTGATAACATACTTGTTTACTCAAAAACGGAGTAGGAGCACGCAACATTTGCGACTGGTTCTGCGAGTTCTAAGAGAGAAGAAACTTTATGCCAAGCTATCCAAATGTGAATTTTGGATGAGAGAAGTAAAATTTCTTGGCCATGTGGTATCCCATGGGGGAATTTCAGTAGACCTCAAAGAAGGTAGAAGCAAAGATTGAACTGGGAACGCGGCCAACAAATGATTCTACGAGTTAGGGAGCTTCCTAGGGTTTGCAGGATGCTACAAGAGATTTGTTAAGAACTTCTCTCAAATGGCCCTTCCCTTAACAAAGTTAACCAGGAAGAATGCCCCCTTTGAATGGACACCCGAGTGAAAAGCAAGAGTTTCCAAGAATTAAAAGAAATGTTGATTTATAGCTCTAGTACTTACCCTACCTAATCTTCATGGACCGATCGACATCTACTGTGATGCTTCTAAGAAAGGATTAGGGTGCGTGTTGATGCAGAATAGGAACATCGTTGCGTATGCTTCTAGGCAATTGAAAACTCATGAAAGAAATTATCCAACACATGACCTAGAATTAGCAGCGGGAGTGTTTGCTTTGAGGATATGGAGGCACCATCTCTATGGAGTGAAGTTTGAAGTATTTTTTTATCACAAAAGCTTGAAATACCTTTTTGATAAGAAGGAATTGAATATGAGACAGCGAAGGTGGATGGAGTTTCTTAAAGATTATGATTTTGAGCTAAAGTACCACCCTGGCAAAGCAAACGTAGTGGCACATGCCCTGAGTAGGAAATCTTTATCTGTGGCATGGATGATAATCAAGGAGACGGAACTCATAGAGAGTTTCCGAGATCTCAATTTGGGAATCTCTATGACCCCCAATGCTATTCAGTTAAACTAACTTAAGATAACCAATGAGTTCAAGGACCAGATCCAGCAAGCACAGCAAAGAAATGATGACTTCCAAAGATACAAAGGCAACTAGTGCAATCTGGCAAGCTAACAGGATTTACGCAGGATGCAGAAGGGATATGGCGATATCAGGGGAGAATATGCATACTTGAGGAGGATAACCTCAGAAAGAAGATCTTGACAAAAGCCCATAAGAGTGAGTTTACTGTACATCCTGGCATTAACAAAATGTACCAAGATCTCAAGAAGATGTTTTGGTGGCCAGGCCTTAAGACAGACGTGGAAAGTTTCGTGAATAAATCTTTAACCTGCCAGAAGGTGAAAATAGAGCATCAGAAACTAGCAGGGTCATTACAACCCTTAGAAATTCCGAAATAGAAGTGGGAGAGCATTTCTATTGATTTCGTGGATAGGCTTACTAAGAACACCCTCGTGGATATGATGCTATATGGGTCATAGTGGATGTGCTAACTAAGTCCGCTCACTTTTTGCTCCATTCGAGCGAACTACCCTCTAGAGAAGCTAGCTCAATTGTACATTCAAGAAGTGGTACGGCTACATGGTATTCCTTCGACAATCATTTCAGACCGAGATCCAAGGTTCACCTCATGGTTTTGGGGAGCACTCCAGAAGGCGTTGCATTAAGCTATACTTAAGATCGCTGTATCATCCGCAAACAGATGGTCAGACTAAGCAAACTATTCAAACTTTGGAAGATATGCTGCGAGCATACATTCTGGAATAGCGTGAGAGCTGGGATTGATACCTACAACTAGCCGAGTTTGTGTACAACAACAGTTACCATGCTAGCATCGACATGGCTCCGTACGAAGCTTTATACGGACAGAAGTGTCAATCTCCTCTGTGTTGGTATGAATAAGGAGAACAGAGTCCTGCTGGGATCTAACTAGTCAGACATACTACAAAGCAAATTAAAAGGATCCGTAGCAAGATACTTGCAGCTCAAAGCCGCCAAAAGAGCTATGCAGACATCAGGAGAAAGCCATTGGAGTTCCAAGAAAGAGACCATGTATTTCTAAAGATCACACCCACAATTGGAGTAGTAGAGCCATTAAAGTCAAAAAGCTAAACCCTCGCTTTATAGGTCCTTTTCAAATTTTGAAACGAATTGATCTAGTGGCGTATCGAGTCACTTTACCTCCACATTTGTCAAATCTTCATGATGTGTTCCATGTTTCTCAACTCAAAAAATATCAGCCTGACCCTATTCATTTCTTGGAACCTGAATCAATCCAGTTAAGGGATGATTTAACTTTTCACGTGCTCCCAGCATGGATAGTGGATAGGAGCATCAAACACCTCCGGAACAAAGCTGTACAGTTAGTGAAGGTAGCATGGGGACATAGACTCAGCGGACTGTACATGGGAGTTGGACTCTGATATGAGGCGAGAGTATCCTGAATTATTCTCAAGTACTAAATTTTGAGGACAAAATTTTTTTTTAGGAAGGTAGTAATGTAACGTCCGAAGAATTTTATCGTTAGTAACCGAGTTGTTCGGTTTTTATCGAATAAGTGGGTTTAATCGAAATTCAATTAAGCATTTACTTAAAGCCAATTAAGTATGATTTAAAAGTGATTAGGCTTGATGGAATTGGGGTAAGAACATAGGAAACCTCACAGAATTTTTTTTCTAAAAATCGGTTTACCGATTTAAGAGAAATCGGTAAGTTAAACTGTCGAAACCGAGCCAATAGAAATTACGCTGTGAGAACCCTAAGATGGATGGCCAAGATTTAGCCAACTTACCCATGCAAGTGGCGCTATCTCAGCCCTCCAAATGGGCTGCCAAACCAAGTTACATAACCCACTCAAATCCACCAATCACATGTAACTTGTTTTAGAAGTTTTTAAATTCTTCCTTTTCTACCCTTGCACATTTTCAGTCCTATCTAAGCTGACCCCTCTTCATTGTTTTCTCCATTATCTCATCTCATGTCATCTTCCTCTCCCACCAACCTTCAAGCCATAACAATATTTCTTTAACTCCAACCACAAATTCAATAAGAATCATACCTAGTAAAGGTAGGAATCCTACTTCTCTTCTTATTTTCCTTGGTTTGGATTTGTGTGTGGGTCTTGTATACTTTGTACTATTGATAATACATGGAGTGATGATGATGTTTTATGGCTGATTTTGCATGTGTGTTATGATTAGAAATAGAATTGGTATGAAATAACTTGAAGAAAGGAGAAAACTCAAGAAGCTAGTAGGTTTTTTCTCAGCGATCCATACGGCGGAGTGTACGGCTCCATCTACAGCCATTTAAACTCCATGATTTTATTTTTATATGAAACTAGACATTTAGGACTTTCCATACATTATAATATAAGGCCATTAGATTAGTAAAGAGGAAGTTATGAATTTTTGACATTTAACCTAGAAATCAGGACTTCCATCCAAATAGTATGAGTTGAGAAGGGTGTAACTCACTCTATACAACTCCAAATTGAGTGAAACCAACTTTGTTAGAAGGCTTACACATAGGAGAATATCCCATAAAAATTTTCGAATTTGATACAATCCCGTTTGTTCCCAGTAAGTCGAGAAAGTTGCCCTATGTCCAATCCAAAGTTAGAACAAAGTAGCCTGTAGGGTCAAGTTTCAGAGCTTATATCTCAAATTATACTCATCCAAATGATATGAAACTTAATTTATTTGAAACCTTGTTCTGTTACCTTTACATGATATAAATTTCAAGATGCTTTCACCCATATTTCAATTTTTTGTGGTTTTTCCCCCAGAAGAGTACAATTCTAGCTAGAAGTAGGGCAAGTCTGGGATAAGACACAAATAACTTGGGTTAATATCGGAAGTCGAGATTTAGTAAACAGTAAAGCTAGGCCTGCTACACTTAAAATCGAACTCTAAACTTAGTAAATAAGGTACTAGATCGAGAATACTTGTAGTTGTAGCAAGACCCAAGAAATGTAGTAAAACTAGGTCGGGAGTATTTAAGGCTGAACTTGGAAGGGTACATTTAAGGATAAACCCGGAAGGGTATGCTTAGGGTTGAACTTGAAGAGGTTTACTTTGTAACACCTCACTAGACAAGTACTATGTTTAAGTCATAACAAATTATCTGATAAGTGATTACGTGTAATGAGTTAATTAAAATTCTATTTTCTGTATCATTATTAATTACCCACATAAAGGTGACTATTCGCGTAATAACCTTTTTTGCTTGACGGCGGGATAAATACTAGTTAATTGGTATATTGTAAATAACATAACATAAATAAAATTGCAATAAAGACTTTAACTACTACAGTATCACATCTTAAATATATGTATAGACATTTGCTTTCAAAGTTTGTCAAAATGATACAGGATAAAAAAAATGAGACCGCTAACACAATATAAAACAGCCGATCCCTAAGAACAGTACCCTAGATGGTCTCCACGGGACATTTCACGCACTCCTCCTAATTCCTACCCATCCGCCCATGACCCAAACCGCCAAAAAGAGGGTCATTCTCAGACATCTGCTACCGCTACAGCATGCCCACTATCTAAACGGAATCCAAAGAAAGAAAACCGTTCGCCATGGTGGCGCCTCGCAGAGGGTGGCTCACAGCGCCGGGAGCAAAGGACGAGGAAGAGGAACTTCGCCGCCGCATCGGATCCTCCTCTGACATCGAGGCTGAGAGCATCTGCTGCGGTGGTGAAGCAAGAGGGGCCATAGGAGCTGGAGTTGCTGCTGCTGGTGGCGGGAATGGATGGGCCATGCGAAGGGGGATGGCAATATAAGGGATAGCGAGGTCAAAAAGTGGGTGCATAAGTGGTACGACAAAATCTCTCTGGAAAAAGAAATAAAAACAAAACTGACACCTACCAGATATATATACAGAATCTAGGAACAGGTCGACATGGATATGGAGCTCAAGGAACTCAATGAACAGGACTCCTGTTGCTGCCTTCTCCATAGTCTGAGAATGACGCGGAAATATACAGTAGGGTGAGAAATAAAAATTTCTCAGTAGGAATTCCTAGTTTCTACACATCTGTCATTGCTGTCATTCCCAGTTGTTTCAGTCTTTCAATAGTTTCAAATGGTACAACACAATGATAATATTTAACTTAAATACTTATTCGTAAAACATACACTGAAACAAGCTCAATTTTAATTAACGGATACACTAAAGCGATTAAACAGTAATTGCAAAGGAGCAATAGCATATTAAGAATAATAAACAGGTATATAAGACAGTCAATTAAGAAGCATTACACTGTACATATGAATATGCAATTAGAAAATACATCTTATTCTTGAAGGCTGTTGCCTATTAGAACTTATTTCCATCCTTGGTCCCCTGGAAGTCATTGGCCATATACTCCTGGGTAATAGTCTGCTTTTCAGGACCAAGCTCGTTCCTATACAAGATTGCCGGGTTTACTTTCCCCGACCTCCCCACTGATCTATTTCCCTTAATTTGTTTCGAGGCTGTCCCAAGTGATATGGAATCCTTTACAATATCATGAATTGAATGCACATCTAAATTCTTCAAATATCATATATTCATGCTATTTTAAATTACACAACATATGAATCTCTTACCGAAATTTCAAAGATAATCTGATCGAGTTCACTTCCCCATGAATAGTGCTGCACAACCAAGATAATTGTACAAACTTGCAATTCAATATAGATCAGCAAATATATATATATATATATATATATATATATATATATATTCATTCATTAGTTTCAATTCAAGCATCAATATGGTTTTCAGTTTTTTCTCTCCTGTCCGGCCCGGGTTTTGTATACGCCACCCTTATTTCAATTTAACTCATTTAAATCTAATTTTTGATATGTTATAGCCTTATTGTCTAGTTTCTAATCCTTTTGGTCCTATCTCATTTGGATTTGTATAACTCAGGTTATAAATATTTTACCTCAACATACCCTGTTCATAGACAGAATTGGGTTCTTATAAAAGAAAATTCACTAAAAATAGAAAACTAGGTGAAATCATACGAATTTTATACCAAATTAAAGCTAACAGAACAAGCTTTCAAATGAATTAAGTTTCATGTCATTTGCCTAAGTATATTTTGAGTTATGAGTCCCGAAACTTGACCCTACTGGAGAGTGCTGGGAACAAATGGCAACGAATCTGATTCTGAAATTTTTATGGGATGTTCTATTATATGTTAGCTTTCAAAAAATTTAGTTTCACTCAATTTAGAGTTGTATAGGGTGAGTTATACCCTTCTCAACTCATACTGCCCGGATAAGAATCCAAATTTCTAGGTTAAACTTCAAAAATTCATAACTAATTCAATACTAATCCAATAGCCTTATATTTTATATGTATGGAAAGCCCTGGATGTCTAGTATCATATGAAAATAGATTTATCAAGTTTAATTGGCTGTAGGCAGAGCCGTACACTCCAATGTACGGACCACCGAGAAAAACCCTAACAGCTTCTTAGTTTGTTTCCCTTCTTCAAGCTATTTGCTATCAATTTTGAATTTAATCACCACATACATGCAAAATTAATCATAAACCATCATCATCACCCTACATAACCTCAATATCTCAAGTCATACATGATCACCATTCAGCCCCAAACTAGAGAAAATGAGAAGAGAAGTAGGATTTCCTACCTTGTCTAGTTGAATTTGAGTGAATTTTGTGTTTATGATGAAGGCAACTTGTGATGAGACTTGAAGAAGAGGTGGAAATGGAGTGGAGGTGGGAGTGAGGAGAAGAGAAATGAAGAGAGCTTCAGCAAGGAGATGACCAAAAATGATAAGAAGAAAGGAAAGAAAAGGTGGAGATTTTTTGGAAGCACCTTTCATTGATTGGTGGATTTAACTCTATCATAGAATTTTGTTTAGCTTCTCTCCCTCAATGGCTGATCAAGGCGCCACATGAGGGAGTGGTTTGGCTAAATCGTATCTATTGATTTAGGGCACTCATAGAAAAATTTCTATTAGTCCGATTCTGACAGTTTAAAATACTGAAATCTTACCGATTTCTCTTAAATCGGTAAACTGGTTTGAAAATTTTTTGTGGGGTTTTCTATGCTCCTATCTAATTCCATCAAGCCAAATCCCTTTAAATTACTCTTAATTGGCTTTAAGTAAATGTTTAATCAAATTCTGATTAAACTCACTTATTCGATAAAGCCGAACAACTCGGCTGTTAACGATAAAATTTTTGAATGTTACATTTCTACCCTCCTAAAAAAAATTTTGTCCTCAATATTTAGTACCTGAGAATAATTCGGGATATTCCCTCTTCATATCAGATTCTAACTCCCACATATAGTCCGCTGAGTCTTCGTGTCCCCATGCCACCTTTACCAGCTGTACGGCTTTGTTTCGAAGGTGTTTAATGCTCCTGTCCACTATCCGTGCTGGGGGTACATGAAAAGTTAAGTCATCTCTTAACTAGATTGATTCAGGTTCCAAAAAGTGAGTAGGATTAGGCTGGTATTTTCTGAATTGAGAGACATGGAAAACATCATGAAGATTTGACAGATGTGGGGGTAAGGCAACTCGATACGCAACTGGTTCGATTCGCTTTAAAATTTGAAAGGGACCTATAAAGCGAAGGCTTAGCTTTTTTACTCTAATGGCTCTACCTACTCTGGTTGTGGGTGTGATCTTTAGAAACACGTGGTCTCCTTCTTGAAACTCCAAGGGTTTTCTCCTAACATCCACGTAGTTCTTTTGACAGCTTTGAGCTGCAAGTATTTTGCTACGGATTCTTTTGATCTGCTCTGTTGTCTGTCTTATTAGTTCTGGACCTAGCAGACTCTATTCTCCTGATTCATACCAACATAGGGGAGATTGACACTTCCGTCCATATAAAGCCTCATATGGAGCCATGTCGATGCTAGCATGGTAATTGTTGTTGTACGCAAACTCGGCTAACGGTAAGTATCGATCCCAACTCCCCCATTGTTCCAGAATGTATGCTCGTAACATATCTTCCAAAGTCTGAATCGTTCAATTCGTTTGACCATCTGATTGCGGATGATGTGCAGTACTTAGACATAGCCTAGTACCGAACGCCTCCTGGAACGCTCTCCAAAATCGTGAGGTGAACCTTGGGTCTCGATCTGAAATGATTGTTGAAGGAATACTATGTAACCGTACCACTTCTTGAATATACAGTTGAGCCAACTTCTCTAGAGGAGAATTCGCTCGAATGGGCAAAAGGTGAGCAAACTTGGTTAGTCTATCCATTATGACCCATATAGCGTCATATCTTGAGGGGGTTCTTGGTAAGCCCATCATGAAATCTATAGAAATGCTCTCCCATTTCCATTCCGGAGTCTCCAAGGGTTGTAATGTCCCTGCCGACTTCTGATGCTCTATTTTCACCTTCTGGCAAGTTAGACATTTATTCACAAAATTGGCCACATCTATTTAAGGCCTGGCCACCAAAATATCTTCTTAAGATCTTGATACATTTTGTTAATGCCAGGATGTATAGTAAACTCACTCTTATGGGCTTTCTCCAAGACCTTCTTCCTGAGGTTGTTCTCCTCAAGTACACATATCCTCCCATGATATCGCCATATTCCTTCTGCATCTTGAGAAAATCCTATTAGCTTGCCATATTGCATCAGTCACATTATATGCTGGAAGTCATCATTTCCTTGTTCTACTTGTTGGATTTGATCTTTGAAAATACTAGTTATCTTAAGTTGGTGTAATTGAATGGCACTGGGGGTTATAGAGATTCCCAAGTTGAGGGTTTGGAAACTTTCTATAAGTTCCGTTTCTTTGATCATCATCCACACCACTGTCAAGGATTTTCTATTTAGGGCATCTGTCACCACGTTTGCCTTGCCTGGATGGTACTTTAGGTCGAACTCTTAATCTTTAAGAAACTCCATCCACATTCGCTGTCATGTTCAATTCCTTCTGATCAAAAAGGTATTTCAAGCTTTTGTGATTAGAAAATACTTCAAACTTCACTCCGTAGAAATGGTGTCTCTACATCTTCAAGGCAAACACTATCACTGCTAGCTCGAGGTCATGTGTTGGATAATTTCTTTCATGAGTTTTCAATTGCTTGGAAGCATACGCTACAACGTTCCTATTTTGCATTAACAAGCACCATAATCCTTTCTTAGAAGCATCACAGTACACTTTGAACGGTTCATGAGGATCCGGTAAAATAAGTATTGGGGCTGTTAACTTTTCCTTTAATTCTTGAAAACTCTGCTTGCACTCGGGTGTCTATTCGAATGGGGCATTCTTCCTGGTTAACTTTGTTAGGGGTAGGGCTATTTGAGAGAAGTTCTTAACAAATCTCCTCAGAGTATCCTGCCAACCCCAAGAAGCTCCTGACTTCCATAACTATCGTTGGTCGTTCCCAGTTTAATACTGCTTTTACCTTACTGGGATCTACTAAAATTCTCCCATGGGATACCACATGGCCAAGAAATTTTACTTCTTCCATCCAAAATTCACATTTGGATAGCTTGGCATAAAGTTTCTTTTCTCTTAGAATTTGCAGAACTAATCGCAAATGTTCTGCGGTGTCTCGTTTCTATCTTCGACTAGACAAGTATGTCATCAATGAACACCACCACAAATTTATCGAGATATGGTCTGAATATTTGACCAGTGCATTCATCAATTCGAAAGACATCACAGTATATTCATAATGTCCATAACGAGTCCAAAATGCCGTCTTCAGGATATCTTCTTCTTGAACCCGAATCTGATGATATCCAAACCGTAGATCAATCTTGGAAAATACAGTAGCCCCTTGTAGTTGATCCATGAGATCATCAATCCTTGGCAATGGATACTTGTTCTTGATTGTCGCCTTATTCGACTACCTGTAATCTACACATAGTCGCATGCCTCCATCTTTCTTCTTAACTAACAGGAGCAGGGCTCCCCATGGTGATGTACTTGGCCTAATAAATTTCTTTTCCAGGATATATATATAGAATTCAGGAACGGGTCGATGTGGATATGGAGCTCGGGGAACTCAATGAACAGGACTCCTGTTGCTGCATTCTCCATAGTCTGAGAATGATGCGGAAATATACAGTAGGGTGAGAAATAAAAATTTCTCAGTAGGAATTCCTAGTTTCTACACATCTGTTATCGCTGTCATTCCCAGTTGTTTCGGCCTTTCAATAGTTTCAAATGGTACAACACAATGATAATATTTAACTTAAATACTTATTTATAAAATATACATCGAAACAAGCTCAATTTTAATTAACAGATACACTAAAGCAATTAAACAATAATTACAAAGGAGCAATAGCATATTAAGAATAATAAACAGATATTTAAGACAATCAATTAAGAAGCATTACACTATATATATATGAATGTGCAATTAGAAAATGCATCTTATTCTTGAAGACTTTCGCCTATTAGAACTTATTTCCATCTTTGGTTCCCTGGGAGTCATTGGCCATATACTCCTGGGTAATAGTTCGCTTTTCAAGATTGAGCTCGTTCCTTTGCAGGATTGTCGGGTTTACTTTCCCCGACCTTCCCACTGATCTATTCCCCTTAATTTGTTCTGGGGCTAGCCCAAGTGATATGGAATCCTTTACAATATCCTGAATTGAATGCACATCTAACTTGATTCTTCAAATATCATATATTCATGCTATTTTAAATTACACAATATATGAATCTCTTATCGTGAAATTAAACAAATTTTATATCAAATGAAATCTAATAGAACAAACTTTCAAATGAATTAATTTTCATGTCATTTTCCTAAGTATATTTTGAGTTATGAGTCCCGAAACTTGACCCTTCTGGACTATCCCATTCTAACCCGGTTTAAACTTAAGTCAATTTCATTGGTGTGTTAGGAACAAATGACAACAAATCTAGTTCTGAAATTTTTGTGGGATGTTCTCTTATATGTTAGCTTTCAAAAAAATTTAGTTTCACTCAATTTGGAGTTGTATAAGGTGAGTTATATCCTTCTTAACTCATATTGCCCGGATAAGAATCCAGATTTCTAGGTTAAACTTCAAAAATTCATAACTAATTCAATATTAATCCAATGGCCTTATATTTTATATGTATGGAAATCCTGGATGTCTAATTTCATATAAAAATATATTCATTAAGTTTAATCGGCTGTAGGCGGAGCCGTAAACTCCATCGTACGGACCGCCGAGAAAAACCCTAACAGCTTGTTGGTTTGTTTCCCTTCTTCAAGCTATTTGCTATCAATTTCGAATTTAATCACAACATACATGCAAAATTAATCATAAACCATCATCATCACCCTATATAACCTCAATATCTCAAGTCATACATGATCACCATTCAGCCCCAAACCAGAGAAAATGAGAAGAGAAGTAAGATTTCCTACCTTGTCTAGTTGAATTTGAGTGGATTTTATGTCTTTGATGAAGACAACTTGTGATGAGACTTGAAGAAGAGGTGAAAATGGAGTGGAGATGAGAGTGAGGAGAAGAGAAATGAAGAGAGCTTCAGCAAGGAGATGGCCGAAAATGATAAGAAGAAAGGAAAGAAAAGGTGGAGATTTTTTGGAAGCACCTTCTCTTTGATTGGTGGATTTAACTCCATCATAGAATTTTGTTTAGCTTCCCTCCCTCAATGACTGATCAAGGCGCCACATGAGGGAGTGGTTTGGCTAAATCCTAGCCATTGATTCTAAGACACTCATAGAAAAATTTCTATTGGTCCTATTCTGACAGTTTAAAATACCGAAATCTTACCGATTTCTCTTAAATCGGTAAACTGGTTTAAAAATTTTCTGTGGGGTTTTCTATGCTCCTAATCTAATTCCATCAAGCCAAATCCCTTTAAATTACTCTTAATTGGCTTTAAGTAAATGTTTAATCAAATTCTGATTAAACTCACTTATTCGATAAAGCCGAACAACTCGGTTGTTAACGATAAAATTTTCGGACATTACATACTTAATCATTGAACTCGGACTTAGTGAGTAGGAATCCATATCAAGTGTGTTCAAGGCTGAACTCGAAACTTAGCAGAGAGAGCTAGATCGGGTATGCTTGATGTTGAACTCCGGACTTAGTAAATAGGAAGCTCGGGATTTAGGAAATACGCTTATCAAAGTCTCAGAAGACCAATGATGGGGTAAGATCAAAAATCGAACACAACACTGGAAGTCGGGAATTATATAATCTCGGGAGACCGAACACAATATACGGAAGTCGGAACTTGTATAAGATCGGAACTTGGAACCCATCAAATATTGAAAGTTGAACTCGGGAACCGTAATAGAAATTAAAAACTTGCAAGATAGATTAATACTTGAGATTCTAAATCTTGCACTTATCAATATTATTATATTCTTGATATGAATATGATGTTTTGTATTGAGTTTATTATTTGATTAAAATGTCCTGGTTGTTTGGCACTATTTATGGGGAAGCGAATATGATCCGTTATGCTGCTAAGATTTCAGCAGAAAATGCAATTAAAGTAAATTTACAAATTATGCATGCATTGGTCAAAGTGTTAGACAAGCAATGCTACTCTATAAGTCTGAGAAAGGATTTCCATGTGACTTGGGCCAAATTTCTAAACAAAGTTAAGGGGAATAGATTAGCGGGAAAATCGGGGAAAGCAAACCCGGCGACCCTATATAGGAACGAACTCGATCCTGAAAAGTGGACTATTACCCTGAAGTCTTATGGCCAATATACTCCCAGGGGACCAAGTATGGAAAAATATGAGTTAAGATCAAGTGCATCATTCTTTATGCATATCCATAATTTCAGTTTTTAAGCATTAAGTTAAATTGTATCATTGGATATTATATACATATTATTATTCACTTTATAGCTGTCACTTATTTATGTCAATACACAGATCATGTTATTTAATTTCTATTTAATTTTCTTTATTTTCTTAAGTAAAACAAAGCTGTGTTTTAGGCTATGATTTACATGACAAATTGAGTAGAGAGTAGGACATCCTGGCGATGTAACATTTTCTCCTAATTAACCAAAAGTTCGAAACACCTGAGAATGATAGTAACGACAGATATGCATAGATTTAGGAATTTCTAACTGAGAAATCTTTATTTCTCATCCTATTATATACTCCCACATCATTCTCAGATCATGGAGAATACGGCAACCTGCATCCTGTTCATTGAATTTCCAAAGCTCCACATCCATCTTAATTCGTTCATAGATTCCGTGTATATATCTGGTAGATGCCAGTTTCATCTTTACTTCTTCTTCCGGAGAGATTTTGCTGTACCTCTTATGCACCCACTTTTTGATCCTACCGTCCCTTACATCGTCATCCCTCTCCACGAGGCTCATCCCTTTCCACCTCCACCCGCAGCAGCAGCATTAACCATGGCCCCACCAGTCGCACCACCGCAGCCGATCCCATCTGCCTCCATGTCTGAGGAGGATCCGTCGAAGGCAGCGAGCTCGTCGTCCTCATCTTCTGCCTCGAGCATAGACTATACCCCTGCCAACGCCGGTATGGTGAATGGATTCCTTTCTTCGGAGTCCATCTAGAGTACCTGCCGTAATAGCAGTAGATGTACAGGATAACCCTCTTTTGGCAGTTGGGTCATAGGTATATGGGTAAGAGCTAGTAGTTGTACATGAAATGTCCCATCGGGACCACTAGAGGGGGGATGTTCATATAGTCAGGCCAATTTGTTTTGTGTTAGCGGTCTCATTTCTTTTCCTCTGTACTGTATTATATTTCTTTTGACAACTTTGAAAACAAAGGTATAAACATGTAAATATATATTATGCAGTTTGTTTATTTCGCAATTCTATTTGTGTTACTTTATTTCCGATACAACGACTGTCTAGTGTATATCTCACTGCCAAACCAAAATTGATTAAAATGAATAATTAACTCATAGTTCACCACACGTAATAATTTATCAGGTAATATATCATGACTTAAGCATAGTATTTTATCTGGTAAGGTGTTATATATATCCTTTTGGAAATTGTTTATAGATCAAGTGCTCGCTGTAACATCCCAATTTTCTTTGCGCTAAATTATTCTATTTTACCTCCACAACGAATTCCGAATTCATTAGTTTTATGATTTCCAACTTCGTACTCGAATTCCACATGAAATGGAACAATTTCCGATTTCCGAGTTTGTCTTCAGTTTTCAGCCCAATTTACGATTTTCGACCTTATCCCAGCATGTTCTTCATTCCGACTTCATGGCCTTTCTGATTTCCGACTTAATGTTTTAGCTTCAAGTTAACTGGAGCGGCTTCCGAGTTCCAATATTCGAGTTAAAGTATAGTGAGTATAATTTCCGACCTCCTATTTTCCCGACCTCCTAGCTTCATGACATAATTCCACGATATCCGACTTCATGTCTCAAAGAAAATTTACCCGAGTTCCAATCTAACTTTAATAGTGTACATAGTTTCCGACCTCAGAAGTTATAGTTTAACACAATGGTGCAAGTACCGACTTCCGAGTAAAATGTCACGAGGTCCCGCATTAAAGTGAAATTCGCTAGAAAAGGCTCGAAGTTCTGATCTTTGAGCTGGTTTCCAAATCATCAACGAAGTTCCGATTTCATCTCATGAAGTGCCGCGAGTTCGATGTCATCTTGAGAATATCTTGAAGCGAGTCCCACTGTTAGAGTGACGCGTGAGCAATTTCACACAAAAGGAGCGACGTGGAGAGCAAATTGTCACAAAGAGAGGAAGTTTGGCGGAATTTCACCTTGTGTTTTAAGGCCAATCAAAACCTCCAAGTTGACTACCACTCATGCCTATATAACACCTTCTTCTCCCCTCATTCAGCACCCATTTTCTCGCCCTCTCTTCTCCCTCACTTCAGCTCTCTTTTCTCTTCTTCACTCACCCAACTCCATCACTCCTTCAAGCTTGGCCACGTCCTAATAATTCAAGCTTCAACACTTAACTCAAGATCACACTCCAAAGAGGTAGGATTCTACTTCTATTCTTGAATTATTTGCCCTAAAGCTGTATGAACTTGTATTCTTCTTCATGTATTTGATAAGTTAATAGCTGAATTATGATAGGATTATGATAGGATTAATAGGAAATCTTGAGTTGAAATTATTATTAGAAGAGAAAATTAGCAGGAGAGAAGCATTAGGATGCTGTCTTGGTGAGGAATCCCACGGCAGTCCGTACGACGGAGTGTACGGCGCCGCCTACAATCGGTCAAATCCGATGAAACTATTTTTACATGAAAGTAAACTTCCAGAGCTTTCCATATATATATCATATAAGGTTATTGGATTAGTATTGAGAGAGATATGAATTTTTGAAGTTTGACCTAGGGTTTAGGACTTTCTTCCGGGCAGGGTGACTTGAGGAGGACATAACTCACCCTATACAACCCAAATTGAGTGAAACTAACTTTGTTAGAAAACTTACACATAGGGGAACATCCCAACATGAGATTCCGAGTTTGTTATGGTCCCAATTGCTCCCAGTAATCCGAGGAAGTTACTCTATATCCAAACCAGGCCAAAACAGAGTAGTTCAGGAAGGTCGACTTTCAGGACTTATAACTCGAGGTATACTTAAGCAAATGGAATGAAACTTGTGGCAAATGAAAGGTTGTCCTGTTAGCTTCAATATGAGACCAATTTCGTATGATTTGAGCTTAGTTTCGATTTTTAGTGAATTTATACTTCCAGGAGTGTAATTCGG